>JACCIA010000029.1:0-565633 GCA_018906985.1 Apocrypta bakeri
GTATAAAATTATGAAAGAAGACATTCATCGATTTGATACTTCAGATTATGATTGTAAACAACCAGTATGGAATTCCACGCATGAACAAGAAGGTTTCTTGGATTAATGAAGGATGAATGTTGTGGAAAGATCATGACCGAATTTGTTGGTTTACGAAGTAAAATGTACAGTAATTTTAGTCGATGGAGGTCCCACTGTAAAAAGGCGTAAAGGTATTAAATCAAATGTCGTTAAAAAAACAAGAACATTTGAAGACTATCGCAGATGTCTTGAGGATTTTGTTATTGTAAAACGAGATCAGTGCAATAATTCGATCGAAATTGCACGTTGTACATACGAAAAAACAAACAAAAATTGCTCTAAGTCCTTACGATGATAAAAGGTTACTATTGCCCCAAAGTACGGACACTCTTCCTCGGGGTCATTATAGAATTACGGAAGAACAGATGGCTCAAACAGCGTTGCAAGTAGAGGGGATGGAGCAGACCAATGTCAGATCACCAAAGAATCGTGAAGTGGGGGAAAAAACATCCAATGAGAGGAATGAAAATCATGAACCAATTGTTATTGATATGACTTGGTGGGGGAATTGATGAACGAGTGGAGTAAACTCGCCACGTGAAGAAAAAAGGGACATTTTACAAGAAGCAGTAGAGGGAGTAGATGATATGGAGGGGGAATGGTTATATGAAGCCATGCATCTCGATGAGGACCACATTCGAGCAATCGAAAATCTGGAAAACTCCTTTAATCCTCAAAAAAAAACCAAGACTCATCTAAGTAAGTTTCAATTGACTAAATATATATACATAAAGATAATTACTGTTTAAAAAAAATTATTGATTAATCTAATAATAAACTTTGTTGTATTTTCAGCATGGATCTATCTGCTCTCAACAAAATTGCTGAATGTGAATTCCTACCAAGGAAAAAAGTAGTGGACTTGGAAAAAAATCACTCCTGCATGGTTACTTCATTAAAAGAAGTAAAAACAAGATATGGGATGAAGATTGTTGCTACTTTTGATGCTACTTTTCAAATTTTCTTCCCACAGAAGATTTCATCAGCAATGTTACAAGACGAAGAATTTTTCTTTAAATTATGTAATGCTGCAAACAAAATGACTTTGTTGCAGTTTATCAGGGAGGAAATTCTTTCAAGTTTGACACAAGTGCTTAAAAGAAAATTGAATTGTAAACAAATATAATTTTATTGTAAATACATTTATTTATAAAACATACAATAAATATAAATAAATAATAATTATTTTAAATATAATACAATTTTTCTTATTTACTATTACCTACACTATCCTTATTCATAATTAATTCTTAGTTAATTAATTAATTTCATTTTTGTTTATCCAACTATTATGTTCATTACTAAAACCTTACCACTTGACATATACACGATTTTCCACTTTTCTTTAAAACTTTTTCTACAAGATAAATTTCTGGATACATAGTTTTTTGCATTTTGTTTCATAAAAGCCGCCTGACACGGGATTGACATAATAATCGTTAATATATATGTTGTTGGATTTGTTTTAAAACTCGTGTAATTGTAAAAAGTTCAGTAGACCAGTTTGGTGTATATCCTTTTTCAAAAACTTGTTTTATTTTACTTATTCGTACTTTATCACCTACCTTAAACTTTGGTTTTTTAATCGTAATTTTTGTAAGGAAAATGCTTTTTTACAGTTATTTCATTTAATTTCGTAACATTTTTAGGTTCTATACCTACTATTCTGTGTTTTCTTGAATTGTAAGCTTTTACTAACTCTGGTAGGATATCAATCCATTTATAGTTTCCTTGTTTGCTAAATTGTATCCACATTGCATTTTTCAATGTTCTATTAAAACGTTCAACTATACTTGCATGAACATTGCTAAATGAAGAGTAAAGATTTATTTTATACTTTTTTTTCATGAGATTCTGAAAATTTTTATTGTAAAATTCTTTTCCTTGATCAGTTTGTAAATTAGCGGGTACACGATCATGTTTCAATATTATCTTCATAGCTTGAATAACATCATTTCCAGTTTTTGTCTCTACGGGGCCCATGAAAATTTTGAAAATATATCTATAACTGTGAGTAAATAGGAGGATCCTTTATTCTCCTTGGAATATGTGATCATTTCTACAAGATCGGCTTGCCAAGTTTCATCTAATCCGCCTATATCATAATTCCTTCTCTGGTATCTGCGACGAGCTGGCTTGTGTAATTCTGCTGCTATTATTTGTCTCTCCATTTGTAATTTCAAGTACACCCCAACTTGCAAACTTTTATTCAATTCTTTAGTCATATAATCAATAGCGTTGAAATGTCCTTGTGCTGTATAGTAAAGATATTTTAATTTTGCGTCCACTTACAAACGATATTTTTCAGCTTTCTCCACAGTTTCTCGTGCAATTTTAGCAATTTCAATAATTTTCTTAGATAAATAATCTACTTCATGCTGTAGAATTATGTTTAGTGAATGCAAACTAATGGCATCATTAGAATGATTTGGTTTTCCCACATTACAGAGACGTTTATTTTCTATATCAAAATTTCCTTCAGGAGTGAAATTAAAACCAATACCTGGAGGACCGTGTTGCACTTGCGAGCCCGCAAGTTTTCTACCAAACACGTCGAGACTCATGGTAGAACTGATTGGACAATTGTGAACATCAGTATATATGTCCAGCTTCGCGTAAATCCTCAACAATTGAATGGATCTCGTTATCATGATTATTATTTCCAGCAGATCGTTCAGCAATCAATAACTGAAGTCTGTCTACAAGCTCGTTTGGATCATTCCAATAAATTAAATCAATAGAAGAATCTTTCTTTGCTATTTTATATTTAGGCAATATAAAACCTCCACCGATTGATTTGTTTTTACGTGTAGTGCGGAATAAAGGTACTATGATATTTGTAAATTTATTACTTCTCGAAGAACGTAAACTTCCATTTTTACTATGTCTTTTGCAATGAGCACTCGTCGCTTCTAAGATGTTGCGATAATCTTTCTGATCTGTCGAACTGATTAGATTTTCATCAGGGTGCCTTTTGAAGAGCAATACCATTAGACCATCAGTTATGGGATAACTTTGATTTTTCACTATTACTGATTTATTGTTAAATTGAATTTCAGAATCGCCCAACATATGCACACCATTGACTTTTCTTACACCATATATATTGTCAATTGTACTGCGTCTATCACTTAGTAAAGAAATTAAATTAGCAGCCGTTTCATTGCTGGTCCGTTCAGATTTGAATGTAGAATTTCTCACTGTTCCATCTAATGAAATAAATTCATCATCATAAAATTCATCATCATCATCATTACCATCATAATCAACATTATCATTAGAAACTGAATTATTATTATTAAATTTTGATGATTTATCAGAAATCAGTTTTTTTTTCGATTTTGATAGTTTTTTATGTGTATTGTTGATATGGTTTTCGATTGACGAATCGGGTGAAATGTCGTTGATGATATTGTTGTTGTTGTTGTTGTTAGCGTTCAAATTAACAAGTTTCTCAAGAGGTGTAATGACTGGTTTCAATGTATCACCAACAAGTTTCTCATAATCATCCTTTTCACGTCTCAATAGAGAATATTTTTTTTTAATAGCTTCACGTGCTCGCCAAGCTCACTGAGAATATTCTTTTCATCCATAAATTGGACATGATGACGAGGTGGTGTCTGTAATTCAACTGTAAAGTAAAAGATTCACAACTGTTTGTTTATGGCAAAACAATCGAAACCTTTTCTATATCTTTGTCAATAACAACGAAACCATACTTATCATTTTTCCAACATTCCGAACAAAGACTACGGAATTCGTTGAAAGATAAATCGGTATTCACATGATCTTCATAAATATGTTTAAGATTAACATCATCTTGTCGATAAATAACCATCATATTAATATTATCGCTAATGAGATGTTTTGGAATGTGAGCATATGATTGACAAATATAAAAACTGTCTACACTTTTATGTCTTCCCATGCAGAAAAATGCTCTAACATTATTTTGCTTTTCACATGCCACATCATCAAAAATCATAATGGAGTTTGGTAGAGCTTCATCTGGAGAGACGACAGACTCACGTTCGCTAAATGGCAAATATGATACGCCTTGAATTGGTTCTAATACTTTTTTGAGAAGTTGATACTTGGGTTGATTTAAAGATTTCGAGTACACATAAACATTTTCGAATCTAAGTCCATTGGGATGTGTAATAAGAGTTCATAATCTATTTGTCTTCCCACAGTTTGATGGTCTGCAGAATACTGCTCGAATACTGTCTGGAAGTAATTCTCTCCATGTCGCTTTTTTCTCTTCACTTTTCCAAAATCAAAATTTCCAATGGGTAGTTTAAGGTTTTGTTCAGTGAACTCCATGTTTACGTGACAAAGACAAAAGTCGCACTGAGCTAAAATCAGTTGTAAATTATCACTCGATCAGAGATGATTGTTCACAAATCGAAAAAGCAACTGAAAGGTTATGGTTTTCTTGATAAAATAATCGACAATTTACCAATTGAAATGCATCTACCTAAGTATCAATATTGTGGTCATGGGACTAAATTACAGAAGCGATTGAAAAGAGGTGATCCTGGAATTAATCCACTTGATCAAGCTTGTAAACAGCATGATATAGATTATTCAAATAAAAATGTCGATCGCAAAGAAGCAGATAAGAAACTTGCTGATGCAGCTTCACAATGGTTAAGAGCAAATGATGCTAGTATTGGAGAAAAAGCATCTGCTTTTATTGTTGCAAATGCAATGAAATTAAAAACAAAAACAGGAATGGGACTAAAATTCAACAAGTTAGTGACTGCTGCTAAGAAGACATTGAAACCAAGTTCATGTTCACGTAAAGTTATACAATCTGCTTTAAAAGGTGCTCGTCAGGCAGTTAAAAATGCTGATGGTAAGAGAAAAGTAGTTTTTCCACGTGTTTTACCTCTTCCACCAAAAACAGGAGGATTTCTTCCTTTTCTGATACCAATGTTAGCTGGTTTAAGTGCGACTGGAGCATTAGCAGGAGGAGCCGCTGGAATAGCTAAGGCTGTAAATGAATCAAAAGCTGCTCAAAAGAATTATGAAGAAAGTAGGAGGCATAATAGACTATGGAAGCTATAGCTCTTGACAAAGGTCTCTATCTTAAATCATACAAAAATTGAATGGGATTATTTATAAAACCTCCTCCCATTGGATATGGTTTGAAAGGAAAAAAAAACTTTGATTTAACTGTACCAAATCGTGCATTGACTGACTATGATCTCATAAAATATGCAAGAAAATTGAAAATACCAAATTTTCGAGGTGTTTTTATGAGAAATAATTTACCCTCTAATGGTCCATGGCGTAATGAAACTGCGATAATTAATTTGGATGATTTTCAAAATAATGGTACACATTGGGTGTGTTATCGAAAACATGGAAAAAATGTCACATATTTTGATAGTTTTGATGATCTGAATCCACCCGTAGATCTCATGTTATACTCTAATGTGAAAGTAGTGAAATACAATTATAAAAGATATCAAAATTTCAACACATTCGTCTGTGGACATTTATGTCTCAAATTCTTAAACAACCAACTATAAAAGAGAAGAAAATAAACGAAAGGATTCATTCCCTTTCCATCAGTCATGGAAGATAGTTTTACTCTCGGTCTGACAGGAGCCAAGTCAATTTTAGAAGCACAATACTTTCCTTCGATTGCACTTTCTCCACATAAAAATTATGTTTTGGGATTAGTTGAACTTTTAACATTTAACTCAATTCCCAATGTTGATCATACAAATAATAAACTTCATATAATTGGAAAGACGACAATAACTATTCCTACAGGTAGTTACGAAATTGATGCTTTAAACAATTTTTTTCAATTAGCTTTGAAACCGAAAGGAATAGAATTTTCAATTGAAAGCTAACAACAATACTTTGAGAAGTGAAATAAAGTGTAGTAAGCCTGTAGATTTTACACCTCCTAACTCTATTGGTCGTCTCCTTGGCTTTACAACTAGCATTCTCAAAGAAAAAATTCAACATAGCTCTGATGTGCCTGTAAAAATATTAAAAATAAATGCATTAAGAGTAGAATGCAACATCACTTCAGGTGCATACATCAACAATAAAAAAGTTCATACAATCCACGAATTCTTCCCCAGAGTACCTCCAGCTTATAAAATTGTAGAGGTTCCATCACACGTTATATATCTACCACTCAACGTCAAGTGCATAGATCATCTTCAAATTCGAATTGTTGATCAGGATGGAGATTTAGTGAATTTTCGAGGAGAAGAAATTACTTTTAGCCTTCACAACTAATCAGTATAATGGGGATTGTTTATAATTCGAAAGTGCATATAAACCAGCCATCATGTCGATTAGACAACAGTCGAGCAAAGAGACTCAAACCGTTAACACGACAGAGCATTCAGTTCCTCAAAAGTCTAGGCCTAAAAGTTCGTGGAAAAATTTCAACTGTATAATTCTCTGTTGCTTCCAGAAAAATAGACGAAATTCTAAACATTCAATCAGGTGTCGTATTCGATGAGTCTATTGCCACCTAGGTGACTGAGTAAGGTTGGAAACTATTCTTAAACTCGCAATATTATCCAAACAATAATTTAAATTAATCCCATCAGCGGAGATATAAAAAAACTTGTCTAATAATTATTGTAATACATAATAATATAATAATAAATAAACAAATAAAACATGTACAAAAAAAAAGAAAAAAATGTTTTCATTATTTTTTATATTACCTAAATCATTGAATACTAAATAAAAAAGAAGATAAAGGCATAATGATTTATATATGCTCGCTTACATAAAAAGAAAAGCTAGAATGTGAGATTCTAAAAGATTTTAAAACGGGAAAATAAGTACATGTTGTAGAAAATTTACTGCGGGGTTTCCGAAAGCAGGTGAAATTGAGATTTCGAAACTAATTTTCTTTTAAACAGGAAATGCTCATGTATCGTAAGTATGTCAGTGGGGGCTTCGGAGAGCGGCGGGTAAAAGAAAGAAGGGATACGAACAGGTGATAAAAAAACTGACCTGAGCTCGCCACACGTTAATGCATACAGGGGATACTGATCACATGTTAAAATAAAAGCGAGATTCTGGAAAAAGATTTTTTAAAACTGGAGATCAGTGCATGTTCTAGAAAGTTCACGACGGGGTTTCGGAAATCATGTGAAATTGAGTCATAGAGAAAGCGAGATTCCGAAACTATTTTTTTCATACTGGAGATGCTCTTGTATCGTAAGTCTGCCAGCGGGGGGCTTCGGAGAGCGGCGGCTAAAAGGGATACGAGCACGTGCTCGAAAAAACTGACCTGAGCAGGCCCCATATTAAAGCATAGAGGGGATACTAGACCACTGCTGCAGTGGGCGTGATCTAGTATTCTCCTATGTTAACGCATACAGGGGCTACTAGCTCACTGCTGCAGTGCGCGTGATCTAGTATTCCCTATGTTAAAGCATATGGGGGGCTACTGGCTCACATGCTAAAGCATACAGGGGATACTAGATCACTGCTGCTGTGGGCGTGATATAGTATTCCCATGTTAAAGCATAGGGGGGCTACTGGCTCACCTCGGGTGAGCCAGAATGCCTATGAGCCAGTATGCCTATAGCCTATCTACTATTTCCCGGTTTAATTATTTAACTCCTACCCCGGCTAGAGAGCCGGACGACCCCTAGCTACCCTCGGATCCACGACTAGCCGCTCTGATACAATTGTGAGGTACTAGCGACCCCGTCACAGAATATCTCAATGAATATATTTGTAACTATATTAATGTAAATTAAAAAAATTTTAAAATAATATAAATTTCTCTTATACACTGCGTTTGCTCAGGCCGATACATAACAACTTTTCGATAACTTCTTTGGGTGATTTGATCTTTCCAAACTATGTTTGTAAGTAGTAAGAATGGATAAATAGTACTAACTAATAAATATATAAAAAAATTGTCTGCAAATAATAATAAACGATGTCCTTTAACTCTGACTATTTTATTAATTTGATATAATAGAAAAAGTCACTTTATTCTGACTTTCTGTGCCATCTGATTTTCATTTATATTAGTATTATTTAAACATTGCTATGTTAACATGTATCTTTTTCTTATTTATGTTTATGTAGTTTACTTGAAATCCACACATTCTCTTTGGATTGCTTGAGAATATTTTCTTTTACTTTTTCGTAAATATCTTGATATGTGTCACCCTTAATAATACCTGAAATAACATAAATCGAATGATTCAAACCTTTAAAAACTACTTTAATACTAATTACTTTAAAACTAATATTCTTTTATTATCTACAATTGCCTCCGTGCCGCTTCTACGAACGCAGAGTTATTATTGTTAGGAGTTACTAGAAGTCGAAGCGGGTTTGAAAGAACGAAATCGTGTATCGAATCGATCACAACATACTTTAATTACTAACACTCGTACTCGGGCGAAAATCGCAGAAGAAATATTCAGAACCTGGGAGTACTGTCTACGCACTGACAAAAGAGTGTAGAAAGATTGGCGAGAAAGATGTAATTATAGGCGCAGATAATGTATTATCCACAGGAAGCGAATCTAGAATTATCTAAATTATTGAAGAAAAATGCTTTTCAAGCCCTATCTATGTTTTCTCATAATTTAGTTGTAATGTAAAATCTCAATATTTTCAAAAGTAAGAGCTAAAAACAAACATTATATACCAAAAAATTTATAGACGTATATTTTAACAGTATAAAACTATCCATTAAATGCAATTTATTATACAGTATTCAATATTTTTTAAGTTCAGCATAATAATTAATTAAATAAAAAATTATTACAGTACTTATTACAAAGCTAAAATATCATATTTGTATACTCTGATCATATCAATAATGCTCATCTGACATTGGTAGTTGGAGAACTGAACATTGGTATGTAGAAGTTTAAATAGTAAAGATGATTAACTAAATATGGATAATAAATGATTAATTTGTATATTTAGTGGATATATCAATGGATTTGGTGACTTAGATTATGAGTTATTCACAAGATTTATAAGAATACCTTGTGTCGGTAGCCCATAAACATATGAAATATGTCTTCATGTATTTTTTATAATCATTTATGATCAAAACTTATCTATTTCACCCTTTGTAAACAGTTCATGTACCAATGTACATTATTCAAATACTTGTAATCTAGTTTAATTTGAATGTTCAAGTACTGTACTGCTGCTTTGTAACCAGAATTTCAATAACTTTTATCTTTTATTCCTCATTTTGCTAAAGTTTTACAAAAATATGAATGCCAGTGAAATAATTAACGTTTCTCAGACAGTTTTATCCTGCCAAAAGGTATATCTCTGAATTTTTCGGTACATGGAATCGGATTGAAAGTGAAGATTCCAAAGTTCAATTTAATTTTCCACAAAATTGATTTTTTATTAATTGAAGTGTTTCACGGTAAGGTCTGAAAGGAACCAATGGATGGATTGAGCTTAAACTTGGTAGTAATACTCTTTGGTACACTGCTTTCAATATTAATGTAGAGATTTTAAATTTAATTGTTCACGAATAAAGTAGGTAAGTCTGTTGAATTGAAACTAAATAAAACGATTACACAAATCAAGTATTTTGAACATAAAAGTATATTAAACAAATAAAATAATAAACCAATTGAAACACAATAATGAAAATATAAATCAAAATTAAGACGCGAAATACCTTAGCTTCGTAAAATACATGCAAGTTAACAGTTAAGATATTTTTCGATCTTCACCGCACGGAGAGTGAGTGAAGAGTGAGTCATGTGAGCTATGTCGAACACAGCTCTCGCACAAACTCGCATATGCCTAATCGCCTACAAGAAAAACCCAGGACAATGCATCTCTTATTTCTAAAACCAGAAACGGATCGAGCGCGCTTTCCAATATACACAAAATGTGTCTGTGCACATTCAAGAACGCCTCCCACTATCGATTCTCTAGCCCGTCGGGCTCTCCGCACTGTAAACTGACCTACACATACTATGGAGCGAACTCCCAATTGAGGTCTGAATAGTCTCAGAGTAATCATAAATTACTCCTAACTAAGGTGGCTTGACGTCACGAATCGCAATACCGATTCGCGCCATGAGAGTCGAATAGCGGAGGAACGCTCGCTACTCAAAAATATACATACATTTGTACAAATGCGATTCGTATCGTTCCAATCATCGGAAATACTAATTCTACTTATAACATTAATGATCAGAACAAATTTGACATTCTGAAATGTGTAAATTTTTTAAATAATTGGGTAACAACCCAGTTTTTTATTTTTAATAATTTTTCTATACATTTAATTTTAAATGCCTATATTCATATTGAAAGGACTACAACAAAGAGTTTAACTAGCAACTTTGAGTTCAATCTATCCATCGGTTGACTTACAATCCTACGGTAAGAGAGTTTTCTATTCTGTATTGTTACTAAGTAACGAAAGGACTTATAGAGGAGCTAGATTTCTCAAATTATAAGGAAAACTATCTTCTGTTATTATAAAAATATGAATTATTACTGCATACTACATTGTTATAAAGATTTAAAATTTTCAATTCAGTAATTTATATTTAAAGGTGTCTTGCCCCCTTAAGCCTATTTTAAATATATATCTGTTCTTTCATCAAAGGAAATTTAATAGTTTTGCAGAATTTTATCTTACAGTCCCTTGAGATCAAATCATCAAAAAGCGCTAAAACAACTAGGTTCTCGTTTATATACAATTCTTGACCTACTATTTTATGTAAAACAGTCTGCCAAAATTTTAGTTTATATTATTGAATGATTTTGATTTCTTTAAATTCTAAATCCATTCTTGGAGTTACTAAAGTACATTTTAAGTTTTTTGATTAAAATAATAGAAAAGTCAAATAGATAACTTAAATCAGTTGTTTCGCAAACATTAATAATCTGGGATTAACATTCATAACTGGATTCGCTTTCAGGGAGTAAAATCCCGCGAATCATAGAATCAGAAGGAATTTAGCGGCTATAGAAAGTCTCACTCTTCCGCCAATACTACGTTTCTCTCGGAAGGTGCGGGATGGGGTACGCAGATGATTAAGCAGTGCGCACTGATGTTAAATCCTAAGTATAATTTTATTGTCTCATATGACCGATACAAAGTTAGGAAATACTAGTCCCTTCCAGGTAATAAATCGTTGACTGTTTTCTCCGTCGTATACGTCTCCGTCCCTTGACTGCTCGGAGGCTTCTTCTTGCTTGACGCTCTCTGAAGTTCTTTGAAAGCCCGCTCGAGCTCAACGGCTCGCAGCTGTCATGGCGGCGCGCCTGGAGCGCTAACCATTCAGCGATGCCTCGATCAACTAATATCCTCCCTAAGGCTCTCTGGAGCTCAGACGGGACTCTCACAGGTATTACCTAAAGCTTGCACAAATGCAGTTTTAAGCTTCACTTCATAAATATACCATTTAACACAAAGCAAGAGTTTACGTCCTATCTCAACTTCTATTTAAACTACGCTCTGTTTCTTACTCCAGTATTTGAAGCAGTAACATCTAACACTGTATCGCTAAACCATTTTCTAAGCAGTGCAATTACATAATTTCCTTTTATTCGCCAATTCTTCCGGAAATTTTAAAATTCTTATAATCTGTAATAAACCCCTACTGGTAACCAAGAGTTTGTCCATTTTGTTATATTTATCAAAAACATCTGGAAATTATTCTGAATCAAAGGACAAACAGCCTCGATAGTTTCCTTGCTATAACTATTTATTTTTAATAGCTTTAGCAGCGTTTAGTCTATGCGATCTTTAAGCAGTTGAGTTGTAACAATGTAGTTGTAGACTTCTTTATAAAAAAATATATACGAACAGATAAAAAAAGGAACTATATTCTGGCATTTACTATAATATAAATAATAAATAATAAGATAATTACACTTAATGTTTACTAAAATATATTTGCTAATTAAACGGTTTTTAAGTTATACTTTTATTCAATAATTGTACTTACATGTTTCCATACAAGTCTTCAAATCGATTTTTAAATTTGATGGTATGCCAAATAATTTGTCCAATTTACAATTAAAATGACATTATTTTATACACTATCCTATAGAATACGTTTTAGATCCCTTGTCAGTGCTAAATATTCATTTAATAACCTTACATATTCAGTTTCAGGTCTTATGGGAATTCCTAAAGGTTCCCAAAAAATAGACATTTTTCTTATTAGCTATTCAGTTACTTTTTTAAACTATCAGGGAGCTTGATAGAACTTTTGAACAGCGAAGATATATCATTTTGTTTCTAAATTTTTTTCTATTTTGTCAATTCTTACTAAATTTTCAGTACGAACAAAATCAAATCATTACATCGGCCATGAGAAGAGAAACATGGCGCCTTACTACTCTTGGAATACTGTATCGAGGTTCTCAACCGGGACATTGTACATAACAGAGAGAAGGTTATTAAAATTATCGGCATCAAAAAAGTCGTACCTCGGTGGAATATCATTCACAGTTCTCACCATCGTCTGCAAAAGGTACCAAAAGCTATGGCATGCATCTCAAAATCATGCACGGATTCCCACACCGCGAGTTGACCGAACTACTCCTGTCACTACTAGAGGTAGAAATTTCGAGTCCGTCATGGTCACAGAGGAAATTTCGCGGATTACTAATATTAAGAAATTCCTTACAACTACTCTTGGCAAGAGCGCATGGAGGTCTCCTCTATTTCTCGCAAAAACGTCCCAGAATCTTCTCAGTTCAAGCGTTCCTTCTGTCTAACATGGCAGCATCGTCTGCCATGTCCTATTTGCATTGAGCGAAAATGAGAGCGCGTAATTTTGTAAATAGTCTACCCGCTCGTTACAATGTATATTACATATATTTTCATATGTACCTTCTAGAACAAATGTAATTTGTCATCGCTGTAAATTAAGCCAAGAACAAGTCATGTATTCATTTCAGTCAAGTGATGAGTAGTACCATACGGACGAAATTCATCAAACGAGTTAAAATAGATGCAATAAAGATGATAATAATGTTTGTAATATGATAGAGATAAATGGTGAACTAACTATGAACTATAAATGAATTTGCCTAGGTGCTGTTCATAAATGAGCTTAGTGTAGTCTTAGTGCTTTCTAAAAGCGACGAATCATCTATTGGATTAATAGTAGGATGGAAGAGCCTTGCGATGGCTCATTCGGTAAAGTATTAAACTCATAAGTCGGTGGTCCCGGGTTTGAACTTGATTAAGAGATGATTCGTCGCTTTTAGTCTAGTCTAGTCTAGTAACGCAATTGCATTACTAGACTAGACTAGACTCTACTGGAGACATATTTATGATCTCGTGATAAGTTTCGTTAATACATTTTTATATGGATAATGTGCTTGAGGAGTAAGATGAGCATTTTCCAATTATAACGGTACGGATGAAGCAACCTATTTCCCTGTTCACTTTTTCAATTGCTTTGCTTCGTGGGTGACGAAAAAATACACATTTGGATCTGTTCCTATTTTAGTTTTTCAGCTAACAATATTGAGGTGAATCGAGTTCTAAGATCCTTCTGGATGCGATTAGATTGACTGTATCCAGGAATGTTTCCTCGAAGATACATTTTACAGTGACATAACGATCACCGTGTGTATGGGATGAAGAATGACGAATTTGGTGAAGACGTCTGAAACCGCTAAAACGTATTTATCTCTACTCTTCCTGGGAGGTACATGGAATAAACAACGTACTGACCGCTAGGATTCTTCAAACATAAAAAAACTTATTATTTTCTTGCAAATGATGATTCTTAGTGATGTTTTATTTAACTATGAACAAGTTCTTTGGGACGTAAAGTATACGCGATGCATAGTTATGCATAACCAAAACCATTATGCGAGACGCTCATTAAGTAAGAGATTAGTCAAAAGGACAAAGATAACCTATTGTCCGTTTTAATGAGCAATTTGAGTGCATTGAAAGGGTTTTCAATTAGCCTAAAGCCCCGATAATCTCTAGGAATTCTGTCCGAGTGATGAAATAAATTATTTCACTAGTCTATTCCTACTAGAACAACAGACAATTTGCCTTCTCCTTCATGGCCTTTAAGGGGAACCGGCGTTCAGCCGTCATAACCCCTTTCTCCCCATGGGAATGCGCAAAATTTTATTTTTTATTTTCGATCAGTATCCCAGAGTGTGTAGAAACAAAATGGGATATTATTGAAATAGCGCAAAAAAGATTTTTCTATGATATATCAAATTCTAATCATTTTACACAATAAAATTAAATGGAAAAGCTGTAGATAATTAAAACGTATAATTTTTTCTTTTTTACATGTATTACCAAAAGTGCTGAGAAAAAAGTTATCCTTACAAAAACGAATTTTAACATTAAAAAATAAAAAATCAAAGATACTGCTCATAAATATCCTTACCTATTTTTATGGTAGGGTCAACCTTTCGGAGTTTACATGTCTTAATAAGTATTTAAGGCGAATGAACCTTTTCGAGTCAAGCGGTTATAGAAAAATTTTTACTACCGATATTTAAAATAAAATATTATAAATAAATTTTATTTGATAAATAAGTTATACAATTTTATAATACATAAAATACTGATTCTAATAAAACTTTAATTGAAAAAAAATTGGATAATAATAACTTAGACTGATAATATTACGGACAATTTACTTTTCCAGTAAATAAAAAATGCTTTGATATTCATCGTTCAAATTCAACTCTGAACAGATAATTTTATGGAAAATTCCATAGCATGTACTCATAAAAATTTAGAAAATTTAAAAAATACAAAAACATTTGATAATACTAAAAATATACAATATGTTTAAGAGAATAAGTAAATTCCATCTGGTTTTTTCATTTAAGTGGTGTTAGTAAAATCATTATTATGGATAATCAATAACAAATATCAGCGCTCGTTGCTTTTAAATAATTTTAGTTTCGACTGAAAAAATTTCCGTACAAAATAAAAAAAATAAATAATTTACTAAACGTGTGAAATTAATTTAATTTTCTCATCGATTAACAATATTTGCAAATAAAATTGTTTAAAATTATACTTTGTAATTATGACAATGAAAATACAGTTGCGACAATGTACTTGCGGAAGTGACAAGCATACCGATAACATGTGTTGGAGTTTAAAGGACTACTCATTCCTCACTCCTCATTCATTTAATTATTGTAACGTCCGGCGAAAATCTAAGAAAAGAGATAAAATTTTTTTTTCTCTTCTCTTCTCTTTTTCTCATCTATACCGAAAACCTTTCACTTACTGACAATGATCACTCTACACAAAAAAAATCTAAAAGAAACAAGAGACAGGAAACTAAAAAAATGGAAGCACAAGATTCACTACCAGCCACCACCCGTTGCGCATCAGTCTGTTAACCTAATCCTGAAGTTATAAGCAGGACACCAACGAATGTACCGTTAGGTCATCTTCAGCTGCACTACAAGAACGACCAAAGTAGATGCATTGATTTTTAGCAGAACATTGAAGATTGGAGATTTACGTTTCCGACTTTCGCCGAAAATTGTCTAGACTAAATTTCTTTTAACAACTAACTCCGCCTACTAAATGTACTGCGCATTTTCTTAAAAAACCGTTAATGTACCGTTAGAAAATAAGGGAAACTTTCCACTAGTTTTTAAAAACTGAGAGTTCCACATTCGTAATTTATTTAACTCAATTCTTAACTAAATATTTCAAATTTTATATACAATAACAACCATAAAAATATTTTTATGTGTACATTTTTATGCATATAACAATATATTATTCTTTTATTATACATACCGTTATACAAAATAAGATTAATTATAAATAATAATATTTAGAATAACTTTCAAAATTTAAATAAGCTATGTTTATATCATTTTACTGTTTAGATTAATTTTAAATTTAGTGATTAACAATTACTTATAAACAATAATTGAATGTAAATTATTAATAATTTTACTCGCTATAAATTATATGCGTTTCGATTCATATAATTCGCTCTTTAAATGACATAAAATTGTTAATAATAAATGCAATTGTTAAATTATTATTAAGAAACTATATAATATTAGTCTGTAATAATTTGTACTCATTCCTTTTTTTTAAGCCAATCAAAGAAAATGTAGGCGTTGACATTTTTTCTAATTGGTAACTGACTCAAAATACCAGCCCCTTTCTTCTACGAAATTACGCGGTCAAAACCTTTAAAAGGCCCTGCATCCCCCGCTGAAAACGGACTTGCACTGGGATACGGACTCGTACTCAGGGAGACTCAGTCACAGTCTCAAGTTTGACAAAACCAGAGCCAGAGCCAACGAGCCAGAGCCAGAGTTTTAAATTTTGAAATCCAACAAGTTCTTTTACTAAATTTTGAAATCCAACAAGTTCTTTTACCAAATTTTGAAATCCAACAAGTTGCTAAAAAAAAATCTAACAAGTTACCAAGCGAGAAAAGGTGTCAACAACGAAACAAAGAGTGAGTAAAAATAATCTTGTATATTATTTCCCTTACTTTAAATTAAAAATACCCTAAATTCTTACTAAAAAAACAGAGTAAATAATTTGAACTGCTATATAAAAATAACTCCAAATTCATTACCAACTTTTCTATTTTCCGTTGTTCATTTATATATTCAGAGAAAGCTATAGTGATTTCTATATGAATGTATGTAGTGATCTTTGAAATTGAATGAACTAACCTCCTAAATTTCCTATATTCTGCATTTGTTTATCATCTCAGAGAAAACTATAGTGATTTCTATATGAATGTTCATAGTAATATCTGAAACTAAACGAATCAATTTCCAAATTTTCCTATTTTTGTAATTAAAATAAGACTAGTGATTTCTATATGAATCTATACAGTTCTCTATTTAAAATTGCATAAATTTCCTAAACTTCCATGTCCAACCTTCCAACGTATATAATTATAAATTGAAACATATAATATTAATTCGTAAGCATCCCTAGCTATACAATCGAAAGATTGTGGCTAAAAAAATACATCATCCTTATACACACAAGTCCGTCTAGGACGTGACATTATTTGACAATGATAGAATTACAATTTGTTGAAAATTTTTTTTAAAACAATTCTACAAGAACATAAGGATATTGTGTTAAAATTTTGTAGCTCTATTTATCCACTTTAACGTTCTCGTCGAAAAAGTAATTCCACCTGCTTGACCCATGCTATTTCCCCTTTAAACATAAAAGCTCTAGCAATGGATGGTAAATTATTTAATCAAAAAAAAGAAAAGTGCGTTTGGTTCCTTGATATCTTGGCTACATCTTGCGAGAGACACGTTTTTGATTTTTTAACGTTGATGCAGGCTCTGTCACTCTAATATATTTATATATATATATATACAAAAAGTCGGAAGGGAGATATTTGACACTATATATATATATATATATATATATATAGTGTCAAATATCTCCCTTCCGACTTTTTGTCTTTTAAATTTCGCGGCTATGTACAAAGCGCTACGAAGCTCATATCTGGCAATACTATATACATCATTTAAAAGGTCTTGACATAATCTACAAAACGACGCTATGCATGAATAGCTTGGATATTCCATTTGAGTTGAATGCAACAGCTATAGACGTGTAAACATGGAGTTCACTAACGCCGAAATTCGCACTATTTTACAGTTTTCCTTCGTTAAAGGCAAATCCGCTAGAGAAACGTTCCGTGAAATTAATACTGTTTTGGGGGATGGTACTATATTACTTCGAACCGCGGAGGAATTATTTTGACGATTCAGAGCTGGTGAATATGACACCATGGATAAGCTAACCGGCGGAAGACCTGTGACGATGAATACCGATCAAATTCTGGAAAAGATCGATTTAGACTGGCATGTGGCATCTCGTGATATCGCCCAGGAGATGGGAGTTAGTCACCAAACCATTTTAAACCATCTGCAGAAGGCTGGATACAAGAAAAAGCTTGATGTTTGAGTGCCGCATGATGTGACGATTTGAAAAAATCTACTGGACCGAATCAACGCCTGCGATATGGCTGCTGAAACGAAACGAACTCGACCCATTTTTGAAGCGGATGGTGACTGGCGACGAAAAATGGATCACATACGACAATATAAAACGAAAACGGTCGTGTTCGAGGGTCGGTGAATCGTCCCAAATAGTGGCCAAGCCGGGATTGATGGACAGGAAGGTTTTGCTCTGTGTTTGGTGGGATTGGAAAGGTATCATTCACTATGAGGTGCTCCCATATGACCAGGCGCCTCATTCTACCATCTACTTCGAACAACTGGATCGCTTGAAGCAGGTGATCAACCAGAAACGTCCAGAATTGGCCAACAGGAAGGGTGTAGTGTTTAACCAGGACAATGCCAGACCACACACTTCGTTGATGGCTCGTCAGAAGCTACGGGAGCTCGGATTGAAGGTTTTATTGCATCCACCATACAGCCCGAACATAGCATTAAGTTATTACCATCTGTTCTAGTCCATGGCGAACGCCCTTGGTGGTGTAAAGTTGAACTCAAAAGAGGCTTGTTAATATGGCTGTCCAAGTTCTTCGCATAAAAGCAGGGGGGATTCTACGAGAGGGATATTATAATCTTGCCGTCTAGATGGCAACAGATTATCGAACAAAAGGGCACATATTTGATCTAAATCCGATCACTGTAACACTTTTCATAACGCATTGAATGAAGAGCAAAAAAGCGGAAGGGAGATATTTGATAACCTTAATTATAACGAGTGGTTGCCAGTCGGCAACGAGTCCCACCGCTGTACTTCCCGCTTCTCGTGTTTATTCGTAGATGACCGATCCCGGTGACGTCACATGCTCTCCGTGAGCATCGGGGTCTCGCGACCCTTTGTTTTAAAGATTGGATTACTCTTACTCCGGGCTGTCAGCCTCCAGCCAAGTTACCCTAATCGACGATGATTCTTTGCCTGCGTCCGGCGTCCTTTGGCAAATAGCACGATACACGGACTAATATAATTTTCCCGAGTTATATGCAACACTAATTCTTACGCCATAATTCTATACAAAAGGAAGGAGGCAACTGAAAGAGAAAGAGGAACCCGCGCGTGAGAAACAAAGCCATCCATGACTACGTGTAAACCCGGTGACGAAGATAACAATGTTGTAAAGGCAACTACAACTACGACCGCGACGTAGAAACTACTCTTCCGCCAAAAGTTTCGCCGGTAATACACACTCACTAACCTTATGCTTACTCACGTGCTCATGCAGATCAAGGTTGGGCTCGAGGGTTCGAACCGTGGGTGCTCATGGATTGACAGAACGTGGTTGGTGCGAAATTTAAATCTGGACAACTTTATATCGCTTGAAGTTGGTTGCTCAGCACAATATTTATTTCTAAGCTTTGAAGTTAATCCATGAGCACCTACGGATCGAACGCTCGAGCCCAACGCTGATGCAGACGCGCTTCGTCTTACATCGTAAGGCCGCTGAGCATGCGCAAAGTTATCTCTACCGCTCTCACTCGCTGGAGCAAATACCCGTGAAATTAAAATTCTTACATACAAAGGCAACCTATAACGGATTGCAGATAATTGGAAATTCGCAATTTCCATTTAGAGATTCAATACAGCAGTAAGTTGAATATCGACGTGGCCTTTGACATTTCTGAATTCATCCGTCGCTCTGTGGTCCATGCAGTGGGACTGGTTCCATATGCTCCCAGCACAAGCTCCGTCCAGCAAACCCACTGTGAGACTGTCGTGCCAGTTAAACTCCCGCCCTTTAGGTAGCCAAAGAGCGAGGGCTACCATCCTCTTTAAACTTTAGCGCTGATCCCATTTGATCCTTCGCCGCTCTCACATATCACGAGCAGGCGGTAGATCTCGTTTCCAAGCACGCACACATTTATTCTACCTCTTAATTATACCCAATAGCATTTAATGAATAAAAACAGCAGACTTGAGCAATTCGTTTGCTCACACACCAGGTACTCCTCCCTGTTGTACCCGAGGTAAGAGAGCACCTCGTTGCAAGTTACATAAAGTGTATCTTCGAGTTCTGCTTCTTCAGGATTCTTATTGCTTTTCTTTAGTAGTACTGATGTATTTAGCTAATTGTACGGATTTACTATTACTATTTACTGCCTTAGTAACAAAATTAGTATTGATTTATTGAAACAAGAAATATAGCTTTGATTATCTTACGAAAAGATTTTTCAGTTCCCCAAAACCATTTAAAATGTCAAAAATGCTTCTCTACGAATCCTCTTTCGAAATTTTTTAACTAATCCTTCATGTATCATTTCATGCAAAAAATCTTGACATATTTTCGTTTTTTCTTGCAACCTTTGCATACTTCTTTCCATACGTATTGAACCTTTCCATAAGTACCTAGTGTCAGTTCATGTATGCACATTTACTATGTAACACTTTACTGCAAAATTGATATTCTTCCCATTTTCTTATATGAAATTGGATTATATCTTCATTCATAAATAAAGATGTCTACGTCTTTGCAGTTGAGAAGTATGTCATTGCAAGAATCATCTATGTAAAGATTAGAAAGACACGTATAACCAGGATTGTCTTCAAATAAGCAATAAACCTAAAAATATATTTGCTTGTAGGTTTATTTAATTTGGCAAATAAATAGAAAATAGTATAGTAATAAATAACACATACATTTCTCCAAGTTGTTGATCTACTGTTGAATAGATTGTAAATAAAGCTGCTAGTAAATGATTATAATTTTTTTCCTAATTCACTGATTTTTAAATATTCGTCCTTAATTATTTCTGCTATAAACGTGTATAAATCAATTAAATATTCCATTCCTATTCCAAAAACTAAGACACCTCTTTCAAGGGCTTAGAGAAACTAGCCGCCAATCTTAGGTCTCTGCCTACCTTGAAGCAAACAATCTTTTAACTAACCGTCAGACTCGTTTCAATCCTGAGCACTGTACTCAAACAGCTCTGCTAATACTAATGGATAATGTTAGAGTAGGTACAGATACTATTCTAGTGCTCTTGGATTTGTCTAAGGCATATGGTATTGTCTCTCATGCCAAACTTTTTCAGAAACTGCAAGTCCTAGGGTTCACTCCCTCCACTTGGTCATGGATCAGATCATACCTCTCAAATAGAGCACAGGCGTTACGTAGAAGGGACAGCTCCTTCACAAATTTTATCTGCACAAATATAGGCATTCCACAGAGCTTAGTTCTGGACCCGCTACTATTCTAAATTTATATAAACGATATTGGCTCAAAACTGGATAGGCATCTGTCATTTCTCTTATATGCTGATAATCTACAACTCTACTCATAATGCCGAATTGAGGATCTTGATAATTGCCTTGAACTCTTAATTTAATAAGCCAATAAAATGTTTAACAAACATAACTTTACCAAAAACAAGGTCATAGCTCTGGGTACTCCGTTTTACATAAATAAATTTTACTTTTCAGGATCTAGTCACATAAACCTACGTGGCAAACAGATTTGATTTGGAACCTCGGTCAGAAATCTTTGTGTCATTTTTGAATCCAAAATTTCATGAAAGGACCAAGTCACGTCTATTATCAGTAAGGCAAATTGTACCCTTTACCGAGTTAATTTCTTTAGGGAAAGCACAACTCTTTCTCTCAGGGAGCACCTGATCAAGGCTCTGCTATTTCCCCTATTAGACTATTGTTCTCTCTTACTCACTAATTTAACAGCTGAACTAAGCCTCAAACTTGACAGAGTTCTTAATTCGGAGATTCGTTGTATCTATGGTATAAGAAGGGACGAGCACATATCTCCCTACAAACGTCGTTTAGGCTGGCTCAAAGTTCAGTCTCGACGTAATTATTTTACGTGTTACTTGGTTTTCAAGGTAGTTTAGACGAAGAACCCGTCCTACCTTGCATCGAATTTCTCAGAATATACTCCACAACGCTTTGTTGAAAGCGGTACCCCCCCCCCCATCTAGCATCCCGTACTTCACGACACTTCACATGATCTAACCCCATAAATGTCATTTCATTTTATGTTATGCGACTTGCGTTATATTGTAATTACTCTTATGACAATATCTATTTTTTATACAACTTTCTTACTTTGTGATATTAACCAACTATGTAGATAGTAGTTTATGCCTAAATTAAAACTATACTTTTTCACTACTTTGTAATACTGATAGCACAGCATAATGTGCCGAAATAAAGTCTTGAAATTAAAAATTCTCTCTTTATCTCTCTCTCTATTGCGCTTTCTCGATCGCTTTCTCTTTCTCTCGCGAACTCAAAATTTTTCTTAATTAGAGAAATATCGCGTAGTGCGTGGACCTAGTATGAGCCGAAGGACTACAGACCCGAAACTCACGTATCTCGTTGTAATAAATACTATTCTATGAGTATAAGAAATAGATAATTTTTAATATGAAATATTGAGTATGGTAATATAATGTCGTACCTGTAAAATGTTCTATAAATTCTTGCTCTACCCGCAAAGAACGATAGAACAAATTTTTTGCTTGATCTTCCATAAGTCTTTTATTAATATTTCTAAAAAAATAAATTATCGTTTCTTTAATAAACCAATAACTAATAATATGATTGAATTAATATTCCACATTGAACTTCTAAGTAACCATACTGAAGTTGATTGTGATCTTTCTTCATAATAATAATAATTGGAAATGGATATTAAAAAATGTTACTTAATTAATAAAAATAGAAATAAATTAATATGTTATTTTTTAGGATAGATAATACATTGCAACGTTTCAATTAATAATGAATAAAAATGAATTCGCATTCCTTAGGTCCTTCATAAATTATAATGCAACATAAAAATTAGTATGTGTAAAAGACGTTTAATAAAACGACTCTTGGAAAAAAGATAATGAAAAAATTTTAAATATTACCTGCAAAATCATAAAAGTAATCCAATCTCTGACTCAACTACGTCATCTTTATGAGTTCTGGACGGAAATCTCCGGGTATGTTACCTATATGTCAACTCCCACAAGGGGTTACTAAGGGATATTCTCTGATCTCATCCCCTCTTTTACGTAGTGGCTTACACGACAGATTTGGTTCAACGAGAGAGCTGTCAGCAGAATCTCTGCAGACACAGTAATGGAGCGAATCGGGCGAAGACACTCACGCATCGCCAGAAACAAGAGGTGTGTGCAGTGGGGAGTTAAGGGAGGGCTAATAGCGTCCCATGGGCATACATACGAATGTTAAAGGCTTGGGTTCCACGATGTTGTCGTTCCGGTGCACCGGAGATTCAGCTGTCATCAAAATAAAGCTCTCCGGAGAGGGAGGTATGGGGAAGGAGCTAGTGATGACCTCAGATTACGTTCTCTACGACTCCAACGAAGAACCCCCACCATGCGAGGTTCAGAAACTGATTCGTTTCTACAATATCTAGTGACTACGAATCTCCGCATTCTACAATTCTATCAAAAGGGAAGTTATCGAAATGATACTATACCAGAGTCTATATGTAACTATGTACGGAAGTGAAGAATCTTATCGGAACCAGCACTCGCATATCACAGACATATCCATTTTAATTGGAGGATATAATATTAGGTTTTTCCTTGAAAGTTAAGCCTTGCATAAAGTCACAGAGGTCAAAGCAAATTAAGAGGTAGAACTTGAAATTGTTCAAATTTATGGATGTTCCATAATGGTCAATATTGATCGATATACGATCGTGAATAGAGTGGGAAAATCGTAACAGTTATGTGTGGTGCGGGCATTGGGGATGACTTCTCTGGTCAGTAAAATTTCACGAAATTTAGGCTTTTAGTGCACCAGAAACAAATACATTATTGTAGTTACCGATATAAATATAATTTAAAATATATGTTCCATTAACGTTAAATATACTTACAGAATAGAATCCGGTGATGCTACTTTAATGAATAAAGCTATTGGGTATAATTCAGCAGCATACAGTCTTTTAATTGCATTTCCACTCACATCTAGAATGCAATGCTTTTCCTAAAAATAAAGAAAAAACTAATATTATTACCTACTTCGTTAATATCAAACTACTCCTTTATTTATCAAATAAATTATAGTACAATTACAAATAAAAATACATATTTAATCTAAAAAAAAATAAAAATTTCCGTAAAAACATTAATTTACTGAAAATTAAACAAACTCAATACTTTAAAAGATTTATTGAAACACTTACTTTATAGTACTAGCGAGTACGGCAGTATATGCCGAGCTTACGCGGTGTACACAAAAATAAGAAAAACAAATAAACATTGGTAGTAAATAAGTTTATCAATGGTATCATCACCAGTGCTAAATATCCTCACAAACTTCCCGTTGCGCAGAAGTTCTCATTGAGAAAAAAACATATATATATATATATATATATATATATATATATATATACGGTAATACATAAATCATAAACCATATATATTAGACTGTTCAAAAAGGACATGTTGTTCAATTCAAATTTACCTAGTCGGTATACGAAAAGTATACGTATAGAAAATTGCAAATGTTCCCCTTCGATTAAGCTATAAGAATTCTAGTCTCTCACAATGAATGTAATAGCTTAGTTGGCCATCAAATCCATCAAATTGACCAGATCATAAAAATGAAATTAATTTTGCCTGATAGTTTGGTGTTTTGATTAAACAAACTATTATGGATTTTTTTATCAATTTTCAACACAAAATAATAATAAGTCTAACTTTTTCAGTAATTTTTTTTATTTTCACTCCAATAATTTGCGGCGGAAGGAGATTATGACAGTCTGTCTCAGAAAGTACATGTTATTCGATTCACATCTAGCTAGTCGGAATACGAAAGGTATACGTATAAGAAATATAGTAGTACTTTTAAACAATTTTTAAATTAATATTAAGTGGGTCTAAGACCAAATTAAAATTGATGACAGACTGAAGTACAAGAACTGCAGAGTAAGTGTCGCGTTTACCATTGTTATCCCTATATTAAGTAAAAGTATAGAATCATATATGTTTCAAGATACAAGCGTAGAAAAAATCTATCATCAGGCAGCTCCAAATTTTGACCTGTAATAGGTTTCACATTCCAGTAATGTATGGTTGTCAAAGCATATCCAATAATGCACAATATATTGTTATTGCAAATTTTGTAAAGGTGAAATAGAAGTTTGAACTTTACATTATTTTTATTCTACGAATTGTAAATATATATATTTTTTTTTATAAAAAATTAGAAAATTGTTCATTATTCCATGAACCAACTTTTATGCTGTTTATTTCATAGAAAATTGAAAATCTAAAATAATGTGAGTAAATTATTGTTAATAAAATCTAGACTATTTATAAATAATATTGTATTTTGTTATTAATTATAGTTATTTTTAATTTTTAATTATTCTGAAAATTGTAATTTTTAAGTTCTTATAAACGAAATCTTTCTTATACCGTTTTAATTTTTTTTTTGGAACTTGAATAACAATATTTTCTGACAACTGTCTCTGTTCTCTAATTAACATTTTAGAGAAAGTGAGTAAGGGAAAGCGAATCTCTCTTGTTGGTAGGCAATAAATATCGTTTGCAGATGTGACCGTGAAAAGGCAAGACCATCCAGTATAAATTTCTAAAATCCAGGTACTTTTAAATTAACCGTTTAGTTGAAGACAAATTGTCCTTGTGCAAAGTTCATCTCCGTAGTGCATATTGTGAATGAATTTTCGAACATAGTTTTGAATACGATATTTAAAAAATTACGTTCAGTTCTATTAATAAATTAAATATACGATCATGTTACATGTAAGGCTAAAAGGGATTGCTGATCCAATCTCCAAAATTCAAGGCCGAAAATACCTTTAAACAGATAGGTGATAGGATGTTTTCTGTACTATCTCATGAATTTGAAAAAACTTTACGTGAGTCATCTAGTATTGTATACGAAAAAATGGTGTTGTTTTTTTATGATGTGAAAAATCCAAGCATAAACCAATGATCCAGAGAGCATACTTTTGTCAATAGATTAGATACGGTATTCGATATTGCACATATGAATGCTTTGGATGAAATGGAATATGACAACGACAGAAAATTTGTATTGGCTCAACGAAAAAGGTAGTGTTGGGTACTTGCCTACTTGCCTTGGGCTTGTACTCTGTTAGAAAATTGATTGTAGAAGACATTACTGCATTTTGCATATCGTTACCACATTTTCGAGGTTCTGCTGGGTGCGGCTTAAAGATGATGACCAATGAGCCCGTTTTATTGTCTGATGTATTCAAACCGTAAAATTTTGTTTCCATTTTCAAATAGGTTGATAGGGATATGATTATAGACACGTAGGTTTCGCTTGAGAGTTACTTGAAGAAGAAGAACGCGAGACGTCTCTTGCATTTGAATACAAATTTTGCGCAAGCATTTCGCGCATGTGAGCACCATAAACTATATATTACCTAGAATAGGAATAAAGCTACTTATTCGATTTACATTCTTACATAGCTCTATCCAATAATATATTATTGATCAACAGTTTAGTTTCAATCTAGACGTCACCGATAAATTATTTAACTTTTACGCAATTTATTATCTTTGAAAATTTCAATAATAACTAAGTATTTGAACGTTAACAACGTACTTCAATTTTTGTACATAATCTTATTGGTATTTGTACATAATCTAAACGCAATATCTGGTAGTAAAATAATAATCTTTTTTTAAATAAATGCAATGCAAATGTAAAATGAGTTTCAAAAAAATGTAGATTTAGTCAAGTACTTATTTTTTTGCTTGGTCATTAGTACCGCCGTAAAAGATCATCAAAGGCTATAGCGCGATAAGCATGTAAAAACTGGCTTAACCTGAATCTTAATTTGAACCTAGCTATTCAAAAGGACGCATTTAAAGACCTTTCGAGCCACATTTTCTCTAATCTAACTTAAACTAGCCCTAGACTTAAAAACGTGTCTTTTTTTTAAAACATTTTTTCTGTTTGACGGTTTGCTCGAAAAAATCTGAAAAAATTCATAAAAATGTATTTTCTAGTGAGGAACTATTACCTATTACCCTGATTTTATTCAGTTTTTAGAGACCAAAATTGGACCCAGGAAAAATATTTTAATTTTTCAACCATTTTTTAGGTTATGTAGATTATATTTGGCTAAGATTCAAATAACTCTATTTTATGTGTTTTTCCCCCTCTTTCGAATGCTTCTTTCAGATATGTGGGGCTGCTTTCGGGAACTTTCCCGAAAGCTAGAGGAAAGCGTCGCGTGCCCAAGCCACGCGCGCGTCAGGGGAAAACCCCGAACCACGCGCGGGGATTGGCCGAGCGCACGCCTTGGGGAAAACCCCCTGGACCGGGCCCCTGGCGGTGGCATAGGGAAAGCTGCTAGGACCGACGCTGTGAGGTCAGAGAGGGGGAACCGTTGCGGAACCAACGAGTGATCTCGCAGGGAAGGGACTAGGAGTCGTTACGGAGTGATCGGAAGAGGACAGATGCGAGACCTCACCGAGCCATACCATCTGTCACACCTTCAATAAACAGACTACAGTAACACTCGAGGCAGTTGTTCTTCATTTGCATAAGGAATCCCGTTCCTACAACCTTATCCTTTCCCACAGATATATTCATTTTCGGACCGGTATATATATAATTATGAAAAATATTGTTGACGTGCAAAGCAGTGATCAATATCAGCCATCGAGATCTCAGTCGAGCTCATAAGTGTTTGACTCGCAAAGTTAAGGAAGCGTCTTTGAGGTAACATGTAAACCATCCGTTGAAGAAAAAATACCTTCGGTGGAGTTATCTCTCAGAAGAATTTGCTCTCATTCCTGCTGTTGTCTCTATAGAAAAAAAATTAACATTACTACAGTGCCTTTAAATGCAAGACTGCAATGTTTTAATGAGTTGAAAATATTTATCCCAAGTGGCAACAGAGTTTGATCAGAGCATTTGATAAATAAACGTTTTTTTAAAGACGACTTAAGTCTTATACAGGTTTACAGTAATACAAGTTTTTTATCTGCACAAGAAATATGTTTATTTTTAAACCAAATATCAGCTTCAGCTTCACAAACCTAATTACATAAAATCAAATCATCAGACCTTGACGAAAAATAAATAAAATCTTTACTAGTCATTCTATTGACGAAGTGCAAGAGCTAGGTAAATTATTAGTTTCCATCCGATCGGCAGATAATAGAACTGTTACGCAAGCTCTTGTGGTATCTTTGCTTAAATTACGTACTGCTGCAACAAACAATTTCATTTCGTCTATTTTTGGAATAAAAACCGAAAGTAAAATTTCAGATTTTTGCGAATCAATAATTCATTCATTTGAAAAGGAAATCTTGCTGCATTATTTCGGAGTAAAAAGTATCACGAGAGAAGATCTAGTTTATGATCACACTTCCATTTATGCGAAAAAACTTTTTCATTTAACGGACGAACTTGTTTTGGTTTTTGACGGGACTTATTACGCCATTAAAAAAGTAAAAATAATGAATATCAAAGAAAGTCATATTCAGGCCATAAGAAATATCCTATGGTTAAGCCATTTACTATTTGCACCACAGACGGGCTTGTTGTAGATGTTCCAGGTCCCTTTCCAGCTACCGAAAACGATGTAACCATCATGAAGAAGGTTATGGAAGATCCACACGGTATCAGAACAATCATGAGAAAAGGTGATATATGTGTTGTGGATAGAGTCTTTCGAGACGTCGTACCTTACCTAGAAAGTCTTGTTTTTAAGATTTTGATGTCCACTTTAAAAGGAAAAAGTCTAACTTAACAACAACTGAATCCAATAAATCTCTTTACGTTACAAAATTGAGATGGGTAGTAGAGGCAGTTCACAATATTTTGGGGAAAAATTTCTTCATCAACAGTTGGATAACAAACTTTTACCAAAAGATAGTGCATACTGCAGATTCGCATGTTTCCTCAACAACCGGTTTGGAAAGCGTTTGAATAGCGATAAAGGTGACGATGGATTGCAAGATATTCTCATTGAAAGAATGTTAAATTCTAATCAAAATGAAAATACTTTACCATTAGAAGCTGAGACAGCCAGATGGTCTAGACGAACCACTACAACGACCAAGCTAACATAACAAGATATTCTTGACATTTCGGAAATGACTGAAACGATTTTTTATCTGGCCGAGTTAATAAATGATGATGAAAATATTGATTTGGAGTATATTAAGATAAAACCAAATATTATAAAAGTTTTAGTATGATCTAGGTATATAAATCGTAAGACCTACAAATGTTACGTTGAGTATAAACCTAACTCAATCGGATACAATGGTATACTACGACATGCATGTGACTGTGTCAATGGATTACGAACTGTAGACTCCTGTTCTCACATAGCAGCAGTCATATATTATCTCAGTAATGCTAGATATAAATCAAAATTCATTAGACCAGTAAAAGTTTTGTCTGAATTATTTTCAAATACAGACATTGATGCAGTTATAGATGAAGATAGTGATGAAGATTAGTCTTAGAATACTTTTGAATGCCTTGGCGCCTTTAGAATATCTGTATTTGCAGGTCATGTGCCAAAAACAAGCAAAAAATAAGCGAAGTAAATGGTTTATTCAATTTCTGAACATGTTCCGATCTGAAAATGATATATCACGTTTTTAAGTCTAGGGCTAGTTTAAGTTAGATTAGAGAAAATTTGGCTCGAAAGGTCTTTAAATGCGTCCTTTTGAATAGCTAGGTTCAAATTAAGATTCAGGTTAAGCCAGTTTTTACATGCTTATCGCGCTATAGCCTTTGATGATCTTTTACGGCGGTACTAATGACCAAGCAAAAAAATAAGTACTTGACTAAATCTACATTTTTTTGAAACTCATTTTACATTTGCATTGCATTTATTTAAAAAAAGATTATTATTTTACTACCAGATATTGCGTTTAGATTATGTACAAATACCAATAAGATTATGTACAAAAATTGAAGTACGTTGTTAACGTTCAAATACTTAGTTATTATTGAAATTTTCAAAGATAATAAATTGCGTAAAAGTTAAATAATTTATCGGTGACGTCTAGATTGAAACTAAACTGTTGATCAATAATATATTATTGGATAGAGCTATGTAAGAATGTAAATCGAATAAGTAGCTTTATTCCTATTCTAGGTAATATATAGTTTATGGTGCTCACATGCGCGAAATGCTTGCGCAAAATTTGTATTCAAATGCAAGAGACGTCTCGCGTTCTTCTTCTTCAAGTAACTCTCAAGCGAAACCTACGTGTCTATAATCATATCCCTATCAACCTATTTGAAAATGGAAACAAAATTTTACGGTTTGAATACATCAGACAATAAAACGGGCTCATTGGTCATCATCTTTAAGCCGCACCCAGCAGAACCTCGAAAATGTGGTAACGATATGCAAAATGCAGTAATGTCTTCTACAATCAATTTTCTAACAGAGTACAAGCCCAAGGCAAGTAGGCAAGTACCCAACACTACCTTTTTCGTTGAGCCAATACAAATTTTCTGTCGTTGTCATATTCCATTTCATCCAAAGCATTCATATGTGCAATATCGAATACCGTATCTAATCTATTGACAAAAGTATGCTCTCTGGATCATTGGTTTATGCTTGGATTTTTCACATCATAAAAAAACAACACCATTTTTTCGTATACAATACTAGATGACTCACGTAAAGTTTTTTCAAATTCATGAGATAGTACAGAAAACATCCTATCACCTATCTGTTTAAAGGTATTTTCGGCCTTGAATTTTGGAGATTGGATCAGCAATCCCTTTTAGCCTTACATGTAACATGATTGTATATTTAATTTATTAATAGAACTGAACGTAATTTTTTAAATATCGTATTCAAAACTATGTTCGAAAATTCATTCACAATATGCACTACGGAGATGAACTTTGCACAAGGACAATTTGTCTTCAACTAAACGGTTAATTTAAAAGTACCTGGATTTTAGAAATTTATACTGGATGGTCTTGCCTTTTCACGGTCACATCTGCAAACAATATTTATTGCCTACCAACAAGAGAGATTCGCTTTCCCTTACTCACTTTCTCTAAAATGTTAATTAGAGAACAGAGACAGTTGTCAGAAAATATTGTTATTCAAGTTCCAAAAAAAAAATTAAAACGGTATAAGAAAGATTTCGTTTATAAGAACTTAAAAATTACAATTTTCAGAATAATTAAAAATTAAAAATAACTATAATTAATAACAAAATACAATATTATTTATAAATAGTCTAGATTTTATTAACAATAATTTACTCACATTATTTTAGATTTTCAATTTTCTATGAAATAAACAGCATAAAAGTTGGTTCATGGAATAATGAACAATTTTCTAATTTTTTATAAAAAAAAATATATATATTTACAATTCGTAGAATAAAAATAATGTAAAGTTCAAACTTCTATTTCACCTTTACAAAATTTGCAATAACAATATATTGTGCATTATTGGATATGCTTTGACAACCATACATTACTGGAATGTGAAACCTATTACAGGTCAAAATTTGGAGCTGCCTGATGATAGATTTTTTCTACGCTTGTATCTTGAAACATATATGATTCTATACTTTTACTTAATATAGGGATAACAATGGTAAACGCGACACTTACTCTGCAGTTCTTGTACTTCAGTCTGTCATCAATTTTAATTTGGTCTTAGACCCACTTAATATTAATTTAAAAATTGTTTAAAAATACTACTATATTTCTTATACGTATACCTTTCGTATTCCGACTAGCTAGATGTGAATCGAATAACATGTACTTTCTGAGACAGACTGTCATAATCTCCTTCCGCCGCAAATTATTGGAGTGAAAATAAAAAAAATTACTGAAAAAGTTAGACTTATTATTATTTTGTGTTGAAAATTGATAAAAAAATCCATAATAGTTTGTTTAATCAAAACACCAAACTATCAGGCAAAATTAATTTCATTTTTATGATCTGGTCAATTTGATGGATTTGATGGCCAACTAAGCTATTACATTCATTGTGAGAGACTAGAATTCTTATAGCTTAATCGAAGGGGAACATTTGCAATTTTCAATTATTTAAATCGGTGAAAAACTTGAGGGAGGCCACAATTGTTTCCTTTTTTTTAATCGGAACCACTGTGCGTTGATCCCCTCTCCCCCGAGACAGTTGCTCAAGAATGAGAAAGACTTCCTCTGTATACGGATCAATCCAATCCGTGGTAAAATTATGTATAAATGAAGCGAATTCATTATCTAATCCCACCTGTAAAGCCACTTCTTTAACTGCATTTATCGATGTACCATATAAATTCTCATTATATTGTCCAGCTTCAATAAACAAATGGTTTTGGATATCTTTTTCCATATCCTCTCTCGATACTACAAAATGATAATCTTGCCCATCAATTTCAGTATCACGTTTTAATCGTGTTGTATCTGAAATATAAAGATTTAGTTATTAACGAGGGTATAAACAAAAGTTAAAAGATAATTATTGCTCATTATTACACAAAGGAATTCATCATAAGAAAATGGCTAAATACTCTTATATGTTGGCTGAGCTCTACTTTAAAACAAAAACTTAAACTTATATCAAAATTAAAAGGGAGGTTTGCTTTTTGCTAATTACTTTGTATGCTGATAACGTAGTAAGCAGAACATAACAGAACTTTTGAAAATGTTTTTCATGCTAATCAAACTATAATTCTTCAATCTCCAAATTTTCATTAACGCAGTTCTTTTTGTCGTATATTTTTCAGTTGAACTGATAAAAATATACCAACCTTGCAGCTCTCTAGGCCGATCCTAGAGAGAAACTACACATGACTCAGGGGAAAAGTGATCGAAGTCAGTCTTCGATGATCATTTAGTGAGAAAGCAATGCCTCCTAGCTTTATTATTATTTCTAAGACAGTTAATGTTCTCATAGAACGTTCAAAGACCAAGATCATAGAACATTTCAGGTGTTCCTTCTGTGTTTAGTGATCATTTATTACGAATAAATAAGTTATTTATAATATATTATAACCGACAATAAAATTTATTTGTTGGGACACCTACATATAGATGTACGCAATATCGATAGACTGTTATTAGGTTGAGTTGAGTTACTTGCATGACTGGTGTAATTTCGCGACAGCTTTTGTCTAATGGATCCTAGTGCTGCATATACAGTACACATAACGGAGGTAACACCTTCCGTGCGTCCTGTTAAGGATAATCCAAATAATTCTGTTGTGCTCGAAGAAATAGTTTCCAAATTCACAGCAAAGTATTCACCTACTCGAGTTGAAGTGATAGACGTGACTCTAAATAGCGACGTTCATGAACAATTTATTGATAATATTATTTGGGATAATTGCCTAAAAGAATCATTATTGGGTTTAGTGAAAATAAAACTTAATATTTAATTTAAAAACTTTTAATATTAATTTGCTGTGCTTATTTGTCGATAGTGTATGTCGATAGTGTTGTTTGTAGATACCCTCAAAAGCACTACAGACAGACTTTAAAAGTTTGAAGACATATGTAGATGCATATCCCCCACTTTTCTCTGGTACAGGTATCCACTTTACCAATAGTGGTAACTCTATTACACGTGACGCCTACCCAAATGGCTATCGTATATTTGCCTTCAATTTAACATTCAATTTATCGGTTAAAAATTACTCTCTCTGGAATTTAATTAGACGAGGTAGCGTAAGAATCGATTTAAGATTTGATGATGCATTAGATGCTATGGGGAGTTGTATAATTTATGCAAAGTAAGACAATTTGTTGAAAATTGATTCATCACAAGTTTTAGTGAATTACAGAGGGTGAGATAGGTGGGGTTCTATCGAAATTTATTAAAATAATACCTCACCACAGTCTGCTAGTCAGTCAGTCGGCGTGTGCTTCTTGAAGTGAGTTGATGAAAATAAAAAAAGTGGACATATTAATTGATATACAGTTTTTTAAGAATAGCGAAGGTGACTTAGTGCCGAGAAAGTGGTGATAGTAGCAATGAAGGGAGAATTTATTGTACACTCGATTCTTGCACTTACAGATAATTTCAGAATCTTAACAAAATATATTTTATAAGTGAATAATTGGCTTTCCTTTACGTGATACTGAAAAATTTCTATAAAACTTTGCGCGACATCTACCAATAGACAGAAAAAAAATATGTGAGTGGAGAGGAGAAGATGAAACTGTTAAAAAAATACACCTCGCGTGAAATTATTAATTTGGGGCACGAAAAGGAAAACCCACCTTTTCATAGATTACCTCATGCTGAAATCTACTGTATACAACACGCTATCAAATACTGTGCTATCAAATATATATATGCACTTAATAACGCATTTTAACTATTTAATGTATTAACATTATAATGTTTGTTAATTATATGATTAACGGTCTTTGATATGCGGCAATTTCTCAAGAATTTCCCATCAAACTTTCGAGAAAATAATAAGATTGTTGAAAAATTTGTTAATAATGTGTATTTTAATATTCTGCAACGGAATTTAGAGCTAACGTGATAGATTTCCTAGCGTGGCTTTTTAAAAATCGTTGTAACCATAGATTTCTATTGGTTCCTTACTGAAAATATCTATAATATATTGGATCCTCACTTCGATGAGACGCAATCTCATTGGTTTTACTCCCAACAAAAACCTTATTTTTGTATTTAAGCTTGTGGTTTTAATGCGCATTTACCGCAGTTTTTTCACATCGCTCAAAAAAAGAGAAGCAGATCACGGTGACCAGCACCACTAACCCTACATGTCCCACTAACCCTACCTAAGTATGTATGTCAGCGAAATTTATCTATTTGAAATGAAAATTACTAAATTAAAAATTATAAATATTTATAAAAATGTAATTATAATCTACGCTATTTTAATTAGAGACGATAGTTTTACCTAAAATTTATGAGGTCTAGCTCTTTTATAAGTTCCTTCGTTAGCTAGTTACAACAGAAAGTAGAAAATGCTCTCACCGTACGCTCAAAGCCAACCAATGGATAGAATGAGCTCAGACTTGTTAGTAATATTCTTTGATTCACTCTTTTCAGTATAAATGAAGGGATTTAGAATTAAATGATCATATTTTTTTTAATAATTGGTCAATAATCTGTATATTTAATTGCAAATCCTTGCATTCATATTGAAAGGACTACAACAAAGAGTTTAACCAGCAATTTTTTAGTTTAATCCATCCATCGGTTGACTTTGAATCATACGGTTAGTAAATTTATAACTTTCTATTGTAAGCTATCGAAGGGACTCATAGAAGAGCTAGACCTTACAAATTCAAAGTAAAACTATCTTTTCCTAATTAAAAGAAGTTTAGATTATAACTGGGTAGTTATAAATATTTTAAATTTTGTATTGAGTAATTTAAATTTCAAAGATGTCTTGCCCCTCGTGGACAGCTGTACCGGCGTTCTCTCCTCAAAGGCTTTGAGGTCAGCTGTACGGAAAGCAAAGCGTGTAAGCGCACACGCGAACTGCTATTTCGCATTGAATTATGTACGCTGAATCACCGAAACAATATTGTCTTTCCTGCGCATAACTCGGAATACACAATTAGTTGGACGTGCCGAGCGGAAAATATGTTACGATACAATTTTGAATAAGTTTTTTGGTCTAAATGCCTCGTAGTGGTAAAATTATTCAAATAGGATTGGAGAATTTTTCAGCCGACTTGGTAACTTTACCTCGACAATCCAACTCAGTAGTTAGGACTTCAATGGATTCGTTTTCCCTTTGGACACCTGGGCCATGTTTCGAGAACAATATGTCGAAAATAATTTATTCTTCTAGGTTTACAATGAGGAGAAAATGCTGAATCAAAGAATTGATATACCTGGATACACTATCAGATTGATGATCAGCTGTTCGGATTGGGCTTTTGTATTGGTTGAAAAAGATGCGAGTGCATAAGAGTCTGGTGAGTAACAAGTAAAAAATTTCTTAAACCGTCGCTTGTATTCAAAAGAGTAACCTTTGAGTGGCTAAAGGCTTTGTCCAAAATAGTGGATTACAGAATAGAGTATTTGTTAAAGTAAAAAATGGTATGGAGTGTATTGTAAAAGAAGTGGGTGTGTATTTATGAAGCCTAGTCATCTATCGTCATTGGAATTTATCCCAAATTATTCGTTTTTCCGGCACGATAGAATCTTTTTCCGTGGCGGAGCCATTGCGCTATACGTACATAACTCAGCAAAATGACATACTGTCGGATCTTCTTCGCGACCTGTTGACTATGCAGCAGCACTAGAATTTTTAGTGGCCCTCATTTTCTTCGGTAGCAACCTATACCTGTGCAATATTGTTTACTTGCTCCCCAATGTTATTTGTGGGGCCATTAGTAGCCGGCAGTTCCTGGACGAGGCTGTGTTAAACTGTAACGCCTCTTAGCACCATGTTCTTTAAATATTGACTTCAATATCAATCCGCTATGGCATGCTATTAGGGTTATCAATTGGTCTGTAATCTCTAGCAATGCCGATACCGACGAGAAGGTCTCCATTTTCACTGATTCATCGCGGCCTCTATAAGATGTCTATGCTCCACTTCGTACCTTTACGCAGGTTTTAAACACTGACAGCTGAATTATTGTCGCTCAGAAGAGCGTGGAATCGTGCGTGGCGTGTTTTCAGAAGAAATAAGTTTTCGGCAAATAAGTCTTTGTATGTTTCTCTCCGTAAACGCGTTAAGAACGAATTCAAAAGGGAGTCAATCGCGTTCTTCAGCGCCAGGATCGCTGGCTGCCATGAGAGCAAAGAACTTTGGGACGTGTTCGGTCAAATGGGGGCAAAGAAACTCGACGAGCTAAACAGCTCTTTTGTCAACTCAGGATGCTCGACCCCACTTCACGATTTGCGCGACCGACAGGCAGAATGGCTCCGGACGAGCGCTTTCATTTTAGGTACGTAGCTTGGGCGATCTTTCGCGTGCTCTTAGTCTGGCTAATTCTAACGCAATATGCTCAGATGGACTGGAACTGCCTATGCTGAGACACTGCTCTGCTACGCTTCTTGCGGTCCTTATGAACATCTTCGACGCTTCCTTGCAGTCTGGTATCTTTCCTAACAGCTGGAAAGTCGCATCGGTGAGGCCTATCCCAAAGGTAGTTACGTCGATCACCGCTGAAGATCTGAGGCCTATTAGTATTTTATCACCAATCTCGAAGATTCTTTAATCGCGCTTGAAGTAACACCACGCCCCATCCACTAACACACCATCTATTCTTGCAGGACAATGCGCTTCTGTTTGACCTACAGAAGAGGACCGGGAGAGCCCCGGGAAATCATCTGGGATTTACCGCTGATGTCCCAATGATGGGTAAAGTACGTCGTGGAGGAAACGTGGCTCCAACCCCGGGGACCCTGCAACACACCTCCTCCCAGCCCTGGAACGGGGCCAGTGACCGAGCCACTGGAAAAAGCGAGGGACGCACCAATCACCCAGGACCAAGAACGGACGGACGGAGTAACCGACATCGACGTGACCGTCCAGGAACATAGGGAGAGTATGGAGGCTGTGGCACCCGCCTGGCCGATGCCCGGGAGGAGGCAGCCTTTGCGGCCTTCGACGGGTTCATGAAGCGATAGGGCAACGCGGCGCACGAACTCGTCGGGAAGTACCCCCGCATGATAGGTGACGTGCGGGACGCCGAAGCCCTTAAGGTCCAGCGTCTCGCCGAGCTTAAGCGGATCCGCCAGGAACAGTAGCATACGGAGGAGCACGACGAGCAAGGGACTGCTACCGGACCCACCAGCGGGTCGACGACCCCGCGACTATCGCGATACTGGAGGAGTTGCTACTCGCTAACATTCAGCACGCACGCGCGAATCAAAAGAAGTTGCCGCGCTGCTACGTTTGTGATGTCGCGAGTGCTTCCGACGAGGCCACCACGCCAACCGCTATCGCCCAGAAAGGGCTCTGTGTAGAACGAGACGCGAAAGAAGACCAAGCCCAAAATCGCGCGACGCCAAGAATATGCGCATTGAAAAAAAAAAGATTAGGAAAAAATATACTACTGGCTACCGTTTTGCTTCATTTTCCCCGTGCCGCACTGCGTTTCCTTTGTACAAGAGACTGGGCAAAACCGCTAATTAATGAATCCCCTTAAATTATTTGGGACTGCTTGCGATACACTGGTGAGAGAGCGAGAGCTGGTACACCTCCAGTTGCCCAGCGTCTGAAGGGGGGAATACGACGGTCGTCCCGTCATAAGCCAGCGAGGCACGCAGCCCTGGCTCAAAATCTGTAAATACGTTACTTGTATATATCGCTCTATTTACATCTAGATATAGAAGCCGCAAGGAGCAGCAAGGAGGACCGCCGGACAGGTGAGTGGTGGGGGGAGAACCGAAGAGAGAGAGAGAGAGAGCGCGACAGTTACGAGAATTGACGCGACAGTCAAGCTCGTGCTTTTGAAGGTAGAGCCACGCGTTTGAATGATAAGCCATAAGTCACCGCGTATATCCGTTTCTTTTATCTCCTGATTTGCAATTATAATGGAAATAAATTGATCATAATTCTTATAAAAGTATATAATATCAGAGTATAAAACATAAATAAATATAACTCACGTGGAACACAACTTGCAAATTTTTGTGGAAAATCAGTTATAAGGTCGTCATTAATTTTATCCTTTAAAGGCCCAAGAATTATAACCGGTCTAGTATAGTCAATAGTGATGTTTTCAACCACTTCATAAGATAAAATAATGTCATCATCGCCTAAAAATAATAATTTTTCTTTTTATTTATATTATTAAAACTTCTATTATGATATGTATTTTCTGTGACAGGTAAATATATGTGACGATGGTGAGACCTATTATTCGTAAGAATAAATCTAACATTTACGCGAAGCTCAAGATTCGATCCTGGGTCATCCGGACGACAGTTGTATGTCTTAATTGCGGTGACAACTTCGCATTGCACTGATAATTTCACAAAAGCTTCAGTTACTAGCGAGAATAAGTCATGGTAGCAGTTGCATGCAACCATTGTAAGGTTTTTGTAAATATTATCACATTATAGATATAAGTATCTATAATGTGATAATATTTACAAAAACCATTGGAATCCGATATGAATCACGGATAGCTAGATTATGCAAGATTATTTATTTTCGGTGGGGCTAGATGATTAATTTCTTCACTAACGTAAGGCATATAAAAGTCATTATTGCCTTTCTCAGAAGTGTGTTCTAGAAATAGCTGAGATCGATAGTATCAGAGTAGTATAGATTTAAGGTGCATTAGTGATATATCAAAATTGGTTAAAATTCCGAAAAAAGAAATTATATCTTAATAATAAAAATTTGAGTATAGAACTATTCTAACTGGCTGGTTTTCGAAGTCAGTTTTTTAATTGGCGGGTTTTACCTCCAAGGGGTCGAAGTCTCTACGATTATCATTATAACAGGGAGTGGACAATTAACTAACCGTTCGATTCAAAGACAATCAATGGAACGATTGAGCTCAAAATTACTAGTTATTGGGATTCTTATTATATAACTGAAATAGAGTGAAGTCCCCCAGTAGCTGATTCCTCAGGTTGCAAAAGCCTGAGCATCGTCTTACGATGTGGGCAAAAGCTTCTTCCTCCAACCCGCACCATCCACACGTACCCGATTCTTCTTTACCTGTTTTCCTGCCGAAATGCCTGAGTCGCCCATGACAAGGTATAATCTGAGCTAAACATCTGGAGTTCCTCCTGTAGTTACCAGCCATGCAGATGTACCATTCTTTATTTAGTGCCGGGCCAATCACTGTCCTGGAGTGTTTGCAGTCGCGACTTTCCCACCAACCTCCGGTGTGCTCGCGCCTAACCCATTCCAGAATCCTCCCCACGGCTAGGCACCTTGGCGCCCCGACCGCGGGTTCCGGTCACGGAAGGCAGGTTCCTGCTCCCAGGGCGGCTAATCTGTCAGTGACCTCATTGCCCCTGATTTCAGTACGTCCCGGCACCCATAGAAGTCTGACCCTGTTGTACAGGGCCAGTTTGTTGAGCGTCTTCTTGAAGTCCCAGACAAGCGCCGAGGCAGTTTGGTGAGCCTCCATTATCCCCAGCGCTGCCTAGCTGTCAGAGCAGATGCTGATCTGCTTGTCCCGTGTCTCGAGTTCTAGGATCCTCTAAGCACAGGACATGACGGCTAAAACTTCAGATTATATAACGGCGGCGTACTGCCCCAGTGAAAAAGAAGTACCCCTTCCATCCCTGTGACAGTAGTATCCCGCCCCCGTTCTTTTGTTGGTATTGGATCCATCTGTATAAAAGATTTCTCCGTTACCCGACAGGTTGTTCCATTTCTTGTTTCAGTCTTCCTTACCGGGTATTTTCACCGTATATCTCCTTCCAAAGCAGTCTTGAAGTGATAATATCCGTCCTCATGTAGATCTCTGGATCGGATGGAGTTGTGCATCTAGCACCCGTGGCTCCCCTAAGTATAATATATAATAGTCCCCTCAGTCGTTCCAGGACCTTTCCCGCCCCAACCTGCTTCCACTCTAGACCACCAGACCACAGAGGCGTATGCGAGTCTGGGTAGGAGGAGTACGGCCCTGTATAACTAAAGGACCATCCTGGGAATGAGTCCCCAGGTACTGCTGAAGGCGCTTCTGCAGGTCCAAAAGGCTGTTACCAGCTCGGTTTTACTTAGGTTACTCTAGTTGCATCGTGTCCATAGCCAAGTCAATGCAACTGCCTTAAACTAAGATCAGAAAGTCTTCCGCATAGGCTTGAGCACTATATCCCCCTCCATCAAACGCCTCTAGCAACCCGTTAGCCACCAGGCACCAGATGGTAGGGGACAACACCCCCCTGCGCACAACCTCAACTGATCCTACCTGTTAATGTCTTTGCCCCCAATGTGAAGGCGACTTTCCTGCAGCTCAGCATGTTCCCTAGCCAGTTAACCAACGTAGCCGGTACCCTTTGCTTTGCTGCCTCTTCTTGGACAATTTTTGTGGAGGTACAAGTAATTGCACCTTCAATGTTAAGAAATGCTCCACCATATATTCTTTCCTGTCCAACTGTCCCTCGAATTGCCGGACCGCCGAGTGCAGGGCAGATTCTGTTGAATACCCTGCCCTGTAGGCGTGTTGGTTCGGGTGTAATGGTGATATTGACAAGATCTCGTCTTGTATGTACCTGTCGACCAGTCTCTCCAGTGTCTAAAAGACGAAGGAGGTCAAGCTGATAGGTCTAAAGTCTTTCACCGTAGTGTGACTCGATGTCTCCGCCTTGGGTATAAAGACCACCCTGGCGGTTTTCCATGAGTCAGGTATGTGTGCCATAGCAACACTAGCCCTGTAAATCTTGGTCAGCGGGCCGATGAGTTCCTCCAGACCCTCACGTAGCATAACCGGATATACTCCATCGGTCCCCGGTGCTTTGTAGGGGCTAAAGTTCTTCACCGCCCATTTGGACCCTTTCCCGCGTAACAACTCGAGCTGCTAGTCTCCAGTCTGTCCTTGCCGGTCTCTTAGCCCAGTTCCTGCTCCCCGGTCCTACGGACCAGGGTATGCTAACCGGTCCTGTTGCCCAGTCTGCTCTCACCGGCCCTTGGGCCCAGTCCGGAGTCCCTTGGATCCCCGCAGTCTCGCTGAAGTCCGAAAAGTTTGCTCCCAACAGTAGGCGCAGACTTCCCCCTCAGAGGAAGTGTACTCCCCTGTTGGTAGTTTAATAGCCTCCAACCACACTTCTGGGGTTTTGGCCAAGATACGGTTTAGCCTCGCTACGTCTGGGTACTTTTCAATCTCCTCACAGTAGTTCCTCCAACCTTTATACCATGCATTGTCAACACTTTTTTTGTAGGGTCTTTGCAGTTCTTTGTGTTTTACCCAATCCTCCGGTAGCCCTGTTAAAGGCTTTTCTGACCTCCCGTCGTGATTGTTCCAAATCCTTCTTCCACCATGGTGTACTCTTGGTTCCCTTGGTGCAAGTTAAAGGGAAATTTCTATCTTACGAAGTTTTTATAGACCATTCCAGGCAACGCACCCAGAAGTCTAGTCCTTCTCTAGTACTGATGTATGGTCTGAAGGATGCCATCTAATAATAATAATAACAAGTGATATATTTAAAGCATATAATGATATTGTGATGATTAGAAAAAATACATGAAGACATATATCATGTGTATATGGGCTATAACTGTTGAAGGTGGTGAAATTAATAAGTGAGGATACTTAATAATATATTTTATTGTGTAGTGATGCGTCGTCAGGCACGACCGTCTCACTCGGAGACTTACAGATGAGAGAGAGATCTATAAGCGCGAGTACATTGGGTGCGAGAGCTCCTATATATATATATATATATATATATATATATATATATATATATATATATATATATATATTGTATGTATGTGTTTTATATACTCGCTTCGTTGTTGTCGCGTTTGTCTCGATGTACGAACTAGTCGATGTACAAGAGGTGGCGCGACACTTATCATATTAAAAATTCAGCAAAGAGTATAACATTTACTTATATTATTCAACAATAACTTTTCTTATAAATCTTGTAAACATCTCATAATCTAAGTCATCAATCCTATTATTATGTTCAGTAGAATGCCCACGCCTGTATCAACTTTAAAAAATCAAAATCGTGTACCCCTCATAATATAGCTAAGAAATCAAGGAATTCAACACACTTTTTCTTTTTTTAAATAAACAATTTTTAATTTCCGCCAAGCGTTTCAAGTTTTCTTACTATTTACGACCTAGAGAAGGAAAATTCCTGAAAAACTTAATGAGCAATCCCACATGACAATGCAAACATTAGTATCGACGATACTAATCGTAAATATCTTTACCTATTTTAACGGTGGAGTCAGCCCGTCAGAGTTTACATGTCTTAATGAGGGTTTAAGCCGAATAAACCTTTCTTGAAAAAAATTCTACTACCGATATTTAAAATAAAATATTATAAAATACATTTTTTTTAATAAATATATACTACAATTTTATAATCTATAAATCTATAAAATACTGATTCTAATAAAACTAGAAAGAAAAAAGTTGGATAAAATTATCTTAAACTCATAATATTAGAGACGAATTACTTTTCCAGTAAATAAAACATGCTTTGATTTTCATCGTTCAAATTCAACTTTGAATTGCACAGATAATTTTATGAAAAATTCCATAGTAAGTACTAATACAAATTTACAAAATTTAAATAATACAGATACATTTCATTATACTAAACAATACACAATATCTTTAAGAGAATAAGTAAATTCTTTATCTGGTTTTTCCATTTAAGTGGTGTTATTAAAATCATTCTTATGGATCGATATGGACAACTCGAACTTGCATCCAAATATAACCATTTTTTGTGTAAAGATGAAAACAGAAAACAATTTATTATAATCGTTCAGAAGCATAAAGATTTTGTTACGCATTGCAACAAAGAATCATTAAAAAAACAATTATATTTATAGTACTAAACGATTGTAAATTGTTTAGATGTATAATAAAAAAAAATAAAAATAAAGAATTTACTGAACGTGTGAAATTTCTTTAATTTTCTCATTGATTAACAATATTTTCAAATAAAACTGCTTAAACTTATACTTTGTAATTATGAAAAAGAAAATACAGTTGCGATAATATACCTGGGTAAGAGACAGGCATACCGATAACATGTTTTGGAGTTTCTTTGACCAGGTATAAGAGCCATTCAAGTATCATGTCATGAATTACAATTTGTTGAATTTTTTTTAAATCAATTTTACAAGGACATAACGATATTATATTAAAATTTTGTAGCTCTGCAAATAATAGAATTCATTTAAAATAAACTCCAAAAACTGCTAGACCCATACTATTTCCCTTGTAAATTAATGGTACATTATTATTAATCAAAAAAAGGGAAAGTGTATTGGATTCCTTGGTTTCCTAACTATATCATGCGGGGTAAACGATTTTGATTATTTACAGGTGATGCAGGCGTGGATACCCTATTTTTCACTAAGTTGTAACGTGGTGGAATTTCACCACGTCACATGTCCTCAGGAACCGCCAGGGTAGAGTGTTCCGAAACAGAGTGAATGTAACAGAAATAGATTTATTTCATGGTATATAAGAGCGGCGCGGGTGCGGATGGGATGTGCGCTAAAATTTAAAGAGGAGAGAGGCTCTTGCCTTTTTGGTAATCCAAATCCAAAACTAACTTAGCACGACACGAGTAGACTGGCAATTGACAGATCTCTCAACCTGGGTACTGGGACATTATTTAAAACATTATTGCTCATCACCGGTGCTCTTCTGCTCTCGTGATCTCCAAACGGACGTGTGCCGCGAGGTATCTTCTCCTGGCTTTCTATGCGATTCGACTTCCTGATCGTCTACGGTTCTTCAGGTATACTAAGGTTAGTGAGTTTTTACTGTCGGCGAATCTCCTCGCGATCGTGGTTGTCTTCATGATATAGCTTTGTTCTCGGACTAAAACGTTTCGACTAACACACTAGATCGCCGTTGCCTTTGTTATCAGTGCACGGATACCTTGCGTATGATTTAGCGTATTATATTAGTTCGTGTATCGTACTCATTGACATAGATAGGGCACAGGTAAGGAGAGTATAGGAGCGTGACAGTATTGTGAAAGTCGAATCACGGGACACGCAAGAATCCGTTATCTGGTTATTGTTTTTCGGGGTATCTTATAAAATGATAGAATGCGGGAATTTGTAAGATTCCTGATCACGAAGAGTATCTGACGCCACCGGGAATAGTTAATTTACGGTACAGGCGACAAGGGGGAAGTATAATACGGGAAAACCAGCGTTATAAACTGGCGCGCAACTAAACATGCACTTAGGGAAAATATATTCGCTAAAACGTGGTTGTCTGGTTCAACAAAAAAGGTAAAAGATAGACGCGCATCGATAGAAAAATTATCGCAACAATAACACTGAATTTAAGTAATAAAATTACGTAATAATCGAGCAAATATTTTCATTAATCTGGAAAACAGGGGTGAAATTTACCGAATCTCTAACATGCAATCCACAAGATATCTGTTGCCAATACTGTGGTTTAGTCGGTTATTTTAAATCTAACTGTCCAGAATGCACAGTAAACGAGAAATAGAATCGCAAGAAGAGGTCAATGCGATCACGAATTTATTAAAGACCTCACTAGAAAAACAAACGTACCTAGCATAATTGAAGACGGAATTTAAAGGGAACAGTCTCCCATTGAAGAGAAGTTCCAAATCGTTTCGAGTCAACAGCTAGATATCGAGCCACACAGGGTCGAACAAGAAAACTCAAATATTTCGTCAGAGGTTGATGAACACCCATACATGAGGTTGCGATACCCACGCATCAACACAGGCGATGTCGCCGCAAAAGATCCACCAGAAGAGAAAGAGGAGGTAATCGATTGCACCATGGAAGAGAACCACCTTAACGAAGATACTGAAGGCGAAGAAACAGACGCGGGGACGGCACCTGGATAACTCATACCTATCACTATGGCAGTATGAGGAAATCCTCGTGAATTTCTTCACTGACAATCCAGGAGAAGAAATCTTCCGTAAGACCCATACGAACCTTTTAAGTATGGTGCGCAGGTGACCATGCCATTTGGCAGGGTCGAAATTTTGTATCAGCAGGTAAAAAAGCCAACTTCGAGGTCGATCACCTTGGGGACGTACTTCTCTTTCCGAGTGTTTAATTCGACGGTAGACGAGGAAACTCAAACCACCGTGAAAGTGGAGTCAAGGCCACCACAGCAAGACGTCGAAACTAACACCATGAAAGATTTTATGCCAAAACATACATTTACACAAACTCTCCCGGAAGTGCTTGAAGTAGGAACACAAACCACCCCACCTAAGCTCATATTTACGTCCGTAGAGCTGAGATCTACGCCGTCTCAAGGTTTGGCACAATTCGCCATCTCGGAAGAACATTTTCAGCTCCAGGAATGCCAATTGCCGAGGGTCAAAAATGCAAACTAAGAGACCATGGTCCAACCCAGCGGGATTGAGAGAGGGGCGCGTAAACGAGAATTGAGGCACGAGACGCACGGAAGGGAAGGAGACTTTGTGGGTCCATATACGATCAAAGGGCGAGAAGTTGTGGTACTTCTGCGGATCGCAGAATACTTCAATTGCAGCAGGATTCATGACTGTAGTAAATGTCCACATCCTACCATTGCGGAAGGAACAATGTGAAAGTGCGAGAGGGTCGGAAGTACTAACCAGCGTGGAGAAAAAAGGGGCCTTATATCTACCGTTTAGGAATAAAGACCCCATAGGCCGAACCTTTCCGCTCAACCAGTCGCTGATACCGTAAACCGGAAGATTCGCCGTACTGACATTAGGGTATCTGGTTTAAGCCTATATATTTCATTAGAATGTATAATATAAGATAATTGTATTTTATTAAGATATCTGATTTAAATTTGTTTATTCCACTATCTCTCTTGTTTTACATAAATGTATTTTCTTACTATAAAATACCTAAAGTGGCTATCTAAGTATTTATTTAGTCCACATATTTAGTTTTTTGTTTTAATAAAAATTAATTATATCACAAAGTTGCACAGACATGGTTATTACGAATTCCGATATAACCCATCATCAGTCCCCTACAAAAAACAAAAAAAAATCTAGGGGAAGGCGATCGTCCCTGCCGATGAGGTGGTTATTCAGGGGTCTGGCCACTGTGTCCTTTAACTTCTCGCAAAAACATATGCACTCTCTCTTTTTCTCACTGACGACGATCCTAATAACGCGATAGCCAAAAGTAATCTGATCCGCGCTCGCTTTCCTCTTTTCCACGAACCACGTGGCACGTGCGGACCTCGTACGAGACGCAGGACCGTAGGCCAAAAACTCGCACGCCTCGTTAGACTATGGTCATTAAATTATACAAATTAAAGCCGCCAAGCCAATGTCAAGGAATTTGACAATTCAGACGTTCGCTCATTTATAAAAATATAAATGTAGTTGTATACAAGGATGAATATGTAGATATAAGAGCAAATATTAAAGTTTTGGTACGAATAAGGTAAAATTCGCAGAAAATATAACATTCATCATTCTAAAATAATTTTAAGTATTTGTACTATATTTTAGAATTGTAATAAGTATTCTAATAACTTATTAATTTAATTAATTATCAACAGAGTGCTTAATGACGAGAGTCGGTATTGAAAGAGAGATCTCTCTCCACCCTCTTTCATTACACGTCGTTCAGGCTCTTTCTTGCGCTTCGTTCTGTTTTGCGCCTGTGCGCGTACCAGCACCTGTATTACAGAATATAGGCTTCATCTTCTTCGATTGTGTATTCTTACCGCTTTTTGGTCGCCCCGACTACCGAGGAGTATCAACATCGACATCATTACCGAACCAGCGCTTCTACCGAGAGATAGTAATCATGCAAATGTCTTTGTGTTTATGCGAAGTACACTATGCTATAAAATACTGAGAAAAATTAGAACACATACACAAATAATCCGAACGGAACTGACGGTGTATCATCGAAGCCGTAAAAAAGAAGCCACGAAATGCTGAACCACGGACGAACGGCGACAAACATAAGAGGGGAGCTATCAAACGCCCCGGACCAGACCTAACTGGACAGGTCCAATAAGCAGCTACGAGCAATCCGAATGGAAAGGGGACTCGCTCATTGCAGAGAAATCATCAACGAGCATACCGTAAAAAAACGTCAATTCTCCGAATTTACATATATTACACAACTACGAGAGAGAAAATCAGAGCAAGAAATGCAAAGAAACTTTCTTGATTAACTGAAGCTTTAATGGGCAGTGAGTAATTTTAGAGACCCGACGAACAGCACCCCGAGGGCGTGCATCATCGTCAAGGGGTTGGAAGCAACGCTACTGCCGTCCCGGTGTAGCGGCGACCTCGCTGTCGTTAGGGCTAGTCTCCCAATGGGAGACTCAATAAAGGAAGTAGTCATTGCATCTGGCTACTTCCCCTACGACGCCGAGGACGAACCCCCACCGAGGGAGGTTCAGGAACTAGTGGAGTGGTGCCAGGAGGGAAACACTCCACTCCTCCTATCGTGCGATGCCAACGCGCATCATACAGTATGGGGTAGCACAGATATCAACAGTAGAGGTGAATCTCTACTACAATATCTGGTCACAACAAATCTCTGTATTCTGAACAGGGGGAATGAACCTACATTCTTCAATGCTGTCAGACGAGAGGTTCTGGACATGACTCTTTGCTCGGAGTCTATAGTTAGCTGTATCGGAAATTGGAGGGTCTCTACAGAACCTTCACTTTCAGATCACAGACATATCTGCTTTGGCTGGAGAGCGGGGTCGCCGGAGAGGAAGATATACAGAAACCCCAAGAAAACCGATTGGGAACTGTATAGACGGTCTCTCAAGAGCGAGCTCGCGTCCTTCAGACCAGATCTCGGCACTAAGGAAGGACTGGACCACTGGGCGAGCTGCCTTGAATGGTTTATAAAGACTTCCTCTGAAAGAAGCTGCCCTTTAACTTGCCACAAGGGAATCAATAGTACACCTTGGTGGAACAAGGAACTAGAACAATCACGACGGGAGGTCAGAAAAGCCTTTTATAGGGCAAGGAAGACCAGATCACCGGATGATTGGCTTCAACATAGAGAAGTGCAAAGACGCTACAAGAAGAGCGTCGACAAGGCACGGCTTAAAGGTTGGAAGAACTACTGTGAGGGGATCGAGAGATACCCTGACGTAGCGAGGCTAAACCGTATCCTGGCCAAAAACCCAGAAGTGTGGTTGGAGGCTATTAAGTTACCAACAGGGGAGTACACTTCCTCCGAGTAGGAGAGTCTGCGCCTACTGTTGGGAGCCAAATTTCCAGATTTCAGCGAGACCGCGGGATCCAGGGGACTCCGGACCGGGCCGATGGACCGGTGAGAGCAAACTGGGCCGAGGGGCCAGCAAGTACGAACCGGGCCGCTGGACCGGTGGATACAAGCTAGGCCATAGGACCGGAGGGCAGGAACTGGGCTAGGAGGCCGGCGAGGACAGACTGGAGCCTAGCGGCTCGAGTGGTTACTCCGGAAAGGGTTAGATGGGCGGTGAGCAACTTTCTCCCTTACAAGGCACCGGGGAACGATGGAGTATACCCGACTATGCTGCGGGAGGATCTAGAGGAACTCACCGGCCCGCTAACCAAGCTGTACAGGGCTAGTGTTGCCATGGCACATATACCCGACATATGGAAAACCGCTAGGGTAGTCTTCATATCCAAGGCGGGGAAATCGAGTCACACTACGGTGAAGGACTTTAGACCTATCAGCCTGACCTTCTTTGTCTTTAAGACACTGGAGAGACTGGTCGACAGGTACATACAGGACGAGGTCTTGTCAATATCACCACTACATCCCAACCAACACGCCTACAGGGCAGGGCATTCAACAGAAACCGCCCTGCACTCGGCGGTCCGGCAAATTGAAGGACAGTTGGACAGGAAAGAATATATGGTGGGAGCATTTCCGGACATTGAAGGCGCATTCAATTGCACCTCCACCAATATTGTCCAAGAAGAGGCAGCGAAGCAGGGAGTACCGGCTACGTTGGTCAACTGGCTGGGGAACATGCTGAGCTGCAGGAAAGTCGTCTCCACGTTGGGGACAAAAACAATTACAGGAAGGGTCAGTAGAGGCTGTGCGCAGAGGGCGTTCTGTCCCCTACCATCTGGTGCCTGGTGGCTAACGGGCTGCTAGAAGCGCTTGATGGGGGAGGTTATAGCGCCCAAGCCTATGCGGACGACTTTCTGATCCTTGTTAAAGGCAGTTGCATTGAGTTAGCTATGGACACGATGCAACTAGCGTTAAAGAAAGTGGAAAGATGGTGCAGCTCTACGAGGCTCTCAGTTAACCCGAGTAAAATTGAGCTGGTCATCTTTACACGGAAATATAAGATTCACTGCTATAGGGCCCCGAGGCTTCAGGGCAAAATACTAGAGGTGAAGGATTCGGCTAAATATCTAGGGGTAACCCTCGATAAAAAGCTCAATTGGAAGGAACATCTCTCGGTCCAATGTAACAAGGTAATTATAGCCTTCTGGACCTGTAGAAGGGCCTTCAGCAGCACCTGAGGACTTAGTCCCAAGATGGTTCTCTGGCTCTACAGGGCTGTACTCCTGCCCAGACTTGCATACGCCTCCGTGGTCTGGTGGCCTAGGGTGGAGCAGGTTGGGGCGGGAAGGGTCCTGGAAAGAATAAGGGGACTCATACTTAGAGGAGCCACGGGTGCAAGACGCACAACTCCAACTAAGGTACTCGGTCTACTGGCTGGGGTGGAGCCTATACACCTCGCCATCATTGGCGAGGCGGCGAAGACGGCCTACAGATTAAATGCCCAGGGCAAATGTAGGCCAGGCACACGACACACCCGATTACCCAGGGTGTTGACATCCGATCAAGAAATTAACATGAGGACGGATATTATTATTCCAAGAGTTACCTTTGGAAGAAGATACACGGTGGAGGTGCCTAGCAGGGAGGACTGGAACACGAAACGGGACACCCTGCCGGGCAGCGGAGAAATCTGGTATACAGATGGATCCAAGACCGCTAAGGGAACAGGGGCGGGATACTATTGTCGCAGGGACGGAAGGGGCACTTCTCTTCCACTGGGGCAGTACGCCACCGTCTTTCAATCCGAAGTTGTAGCAATCATGTCCTGTGCCCAGAGGATTCTAGAACTCGAGACACGGGACAAGCATATCAGCATCTGTTCTGATAGCCGGGCAGCGCTGGGAGCGTTGGAAACTCACCGAACCGCCTCGGCGCTTGTCTGGGACTGTAAGAAGACGTTCAACAAACTGGCCCTTTACAATAGGGTCAGGCTATTATGGGTGCCGGGATACACTGGCATCAGGGGCAATGAGGTCTCTGACAGACTAGCCGCTCTGGGAGCAGGAACCTGCCTACCGGGTCCAGAACCCTCGGTCGGGGCGCCTAGGTGCCTATCCCTGGGGAGGATACTGGAATGGGTCAGAGACAAGCACACCGGAAGCTGGCGGGAAAGTCGCGACTGCAAACACTCCAAGATGGTGATTGGCCCGGTACTGAATGAAGAGTGGAGTCTCTGCATGACTGGCAACAGCAGGAGGAACTCCAGATGCTTAGCCCAGATCATATCTGGTCATGGGCGACTTAGACACTTTGTCAAGAAAACAGGTGGAGAAGAATTGGGCACGTGTAGGTGGTGTGGATCGGAGGAAGAAACTCCTGCTCACATCATTGTACGATGCCCGGGCTTCTGCAACCTCAGGAACCAACTACTAGGGGACTTTTTCATATACCTACAGGAGATAAGTCTCGCCAACTTGGGCGCCATTCTCTCGTTTTGGAGAATGGCTGGCCTGCCAGAGTAGCACGAGCAACCTAAGGGAATAGTACAATGGGCGCATAGCCTACGTGCCGGGGCCGTTAGGGGCCCCTCCCAGAGCATTAATAATAATAATAATAACTGAAGCTATCAACCCTTCGGATAATATATGGTGCTTCAGACATCAATCTGTAGGGCAGCGACTACCGACAAGCGGCATTTTATCTCTTAGGAAAATTAAGGTATTATAATCATTTCTACGCGAGAAATCTTCGACCACAAGCATAAAAAGGCCTAAGTACATACTTACATAAGTGCAGACTTATGTAAGCATCTATGCAATAAACATTTCGGTAATTTGGTCAATAATGTAGTAAAACACTCCACTTAACTACAAATACACTCAGTCAATCTTCGGTGAGCATTTACACCTGACTCATATTCACGAATCCGATCAGAAATGTAATAGTATATTTTTGCATAATTCTGAGTAACGTTTAAAGTCTTAAAAGTATCTTTGTAACTTTATGAATTAATAAATACTTCTAATCGTATTAGTCGAAATGCGCCTTGTTCGCGTAGTATTCACTCTTTCGTTTCAACCTATATCTAATCGAGCATTAACGCGCTACCGTAACGAGACCTTAGCTGAGCTCTATGTGCAGAAGTCTTTACACCAATTCATGTAATTATGTTTTGCCAACTTAACGATTGGCAAACCCGCATATCTATCGCATTTCCCATCAGTAGGAAGCAGTTCCCCTCTAGGATCGCCGCGACTAAACACCGGAGATAACAACGCCTCCGTTGGGCGAGTTTAACTTCCCCGTATTCCCCATATTAAAATTAACCCTACTCGTGTTGCTCCACAGTTGGTATATTTCTACCGATTCGGGACGTAACAATGAAAACATTGGCTATATGTATATTTTATATATTTACGAATATTTCCATAAATGTACTGATATATTCATACGATATAAGCAAACATATAACTTAATATTCGATGTACACTACAATATATTTATTATTGTTATTAATACATTCAGAAATGTATGAAATATACATATACCCAATGTTGTCATAGTGCAGTTCGTATAAACACGTTTTATTATTACGTTTGCACGATAACGTATGAATAAATATGAATATAATTTTTAGTTGGCTGATTTTTGAAAAAGACTATGATTACATTATGGTGGTACTTACGATCCTCAATTGACTGAATGCCCAGCCGACAGACCGGAATCTCGAAACCCTTTGGTGACGATAAGAGAAATCACAGTGAAAGAAAAGCCCCAAGAAAAGATCATAGCAGTTTAAGGTGGCTTGTAACCTCAGAAATCTGACCATCTACGTGAGTAAGCTCTTAAATTACAAGGGTTCCATTTGCGACAAAGATATCGTCGTCGTAGCAATTGCAAGGAGAGCTGTTACCATTGTGTACCGAAAACAGCTCCTCATGCGGCTAGTAAGACAGCCGAAAAGACACGTGGAGCCAGACGGTAGTGTCGTCAGAAGTATACTCATGAGAACTAGTGACAGATTAAGCAGACAGGAAAAAAGGCGCGAGCCCATGCATGGGTTAAGGTGTGTGAAAGATGAACACGATGATATATATATATATCACCCTATAAACAACGCGTGAAGGCCTGTTTAGGCCACGCGTGCTCTACACGAATGTTGTAGTTATGACATCATTGTCACAGAATTTTTTCGCGCTCCGCCGTGGTGGCACAATGACACCCCAAGACCGTCACGAAAGGCTGGGCATATTTAGGTCCCGAAATTTTCGCAAAATGGTGTCATTTAACGTACGATCATTCTAATTTTTTACATCTTTAACTTATAAAAAATTAATTAAGCAGCAAAAATGATGTATATTAAGTTTATTCTTTGCAGTTTTTATTAATGAGACACTCTGTTGGTCAATATAAATATATTATAATGATTAAATCATAGTAGAAACATTTAATATACAGTCTATTAGCTCTTTATTTTTGCTTAGGCCGTATTTTGCAGAGAAAATTTAAAGTTATATTTCGTTCCCGAGATAAATTTTATTTTACTCTATTGATTTAATTAATGTTTGAAAACACATATCTATTATGTGAATTATATTACAGTGCACAGTAAATTAATATTTAATTAATCATACCAATCTAAAACTTTAAGTGTGAAATTAATAACAAATGTGTTCGCTACGTAACGGTTACCGTACCGGAGTCCTAAATGAATTTGCGTTAATATTTATAATTTAAACAAAATTGTAAATATTTAAACAAATTTTTCATTCTCAAACTGTAAGTTTCTACGTTAAGTGGATTTCATATGTGTCTAAAGAATTGTAACAAATTGAACAGGTCTTCATGGTCCAGCGGATAAGTCTTCAGAGTTTCAATAACAAGGTACAAGATTCAATTGCCACTGAGAGCATAAGGAAAAAATGTCGATTAAAAAAGTAGTTGTTGGCATCTCTCTAAATCCTACACGATTTTTTTTTTAATTTTTCATTGTTAAATTACATCTCTAGTAGACCTGGATCGTCGGACCAAAAATACTTGGTATAAGAAATGTACCCAGGAAGGTTAGTGACTAATCACTCGAATAACCGAATTGGAAAATCACCGAAGGGAAATAATACTATATCCGTCCGTACATAACTATAGATGACTTTCATCTTCCTACATAACATCACGAGATAGATCGAAATTATTATTCCATTACACAAAGCGGATGGTAAATCTCTATTGCAGATACTTTAAGTGAGTGTAGTTCATTGCGTATCCCAGAGATATTGTTCTCCGATAATGGAACAGTATTCAAAAATAAGCTGTAAAGCATTTTTCTCGTTAATGTATCATGCATAGGAGTACCACCTGGAGCGAGATAACCGTACGTTTGAGAAAATGTTAACAGATCTTATCGAAAAAGAACATCGGACTGGGGATGATTTCCTCCCTGAGCTTGCTTTCATTTACAACAGCTCAATGTCAGATCCACACATCTCTCTCGCTTTTTAACCGTGAGTACCGCTACACGCTTGTTTTCTTGCTCCATCTATTTTGCACTTGTCGCTGCCTCAAAACTGCCTCCGGGCGTCTTTTTACAGACGGTTGCACGCTACCTTATTGCAACTTCATTTTCACATATAAATCGAATGAAGTTGCTGCTGTTTTTGCTTGAAATCTCGCTGAGGAATATTGCTTCAACCTAACCTCACTTTTGGCGTCGCTACAATTTTCACCGGGACAACGACACGCAGAGCAGTTTCCTACTTACCTACATTGGTGCCTACTACCATCTATTGTCTAGCTGAGAACCACATTAACGTTCGCTCGGTAATTCAACGCTACTACACTAACGCAGGATTTTTGCGCGAATTTTAAAAATTTTCAAAGCTTTCAAATTTTTTCAAAATTCTTAAAAATTTTTTTTTACTTTTATCAAAACACTTACTATTTTAGTCTTAGTTTTATAATTGATAAGGATTATATTATTATGAATCAAGTTATGGATAATCCACATGGCTGGGCCATATGTGATGAATGCAATAAATTCATCCAAACGTCTTCTCCTAAATCTTGTGAGATATGTGACAAAGCATATCACACAAGATGTAAAGCTCTCGAGCCTACAGCCATGTATGGACGATCAGTAACTGCATGTCCTGCATGCATAGCGAGGGCAAAGAAGGCGAAGGATGTTACTGTCGGAAGAGCAACACCAATAACTAGCTCTACCACTACGGCTACTATCACTAAATCCACCTCTTCTATAGTAGCTGTCATCTCTACAACACCATCTTTGCCCTCGGCTCCGATTTTATCTCTTGCTACTGTTACATCATCTCTTACCTCGCTATCTTCTTCATCTGCTAATAAAATTAATCACCAATCAGCACCAATGTCGACCAATAAGCTCATTTACCATCAACTTCCTTTATCTATCACTCCACCCAGCGATCACCTCATGGCAGTGTTGCCTTTCACAACTTCGTCTTCATCCTCATCACCATTGGCTTCACCATTACCATCTTCTACTCCCTCACCCTCTCCAACGAATCTACCATTACAGACCAATCTCCCTGTAACACCCTCTACATCAATTTCGTCTGACCAATCTCTTGACCTTGGCGCCATACTTCAAGGTCTCAGCAGGGCTATTTCTGAACTTAGAAATGACATCAAGCACAGACTTGATGGTCTTGACACCAGGCTTCAAGTACTGGACACTATACCTCAGCTTCGGGAGACAGTGGGGGATAACACGGCTAGAATCGTCGCGTCGGAGACTAGACTTGATGGGGCAGTGGAGGAGATATCATCTCTCAAAAACGATCTTGCTGCTATTAACACTAAGCTTGATAGCTTTACCTCATCTAACCCTACCCCCCAGTCTCATGTGGATGAAGCAGCCTCGCGCAATAATGAGCTTCGTATGAGGGGACTGATGAGTCGCATGGCTCGACTTGAGAGTCAACAAGGGGACATGGCCAATCAGATTGTTATGTCTGGACTACCTCTTACTCCAGACGTAAACATTCGCTCACTTGCGTTTTTGGTGCTGTCTCACCTAATGCCTTCTCTCACATCAAACAATATCTTAGATGTCAGGGTAATGGAGAGACAGGCACCATCTGATATGAGTATGGAGCAACGTTCCAGACGCACCCAACCGAGGGCCACTACTCGCACTGGGGTAACTGCTGAGGATTCCACTCAGACTATAGTGAACGGGCCTCGAGCATCTGCTTCACCACCGCGTCCTTCGCTCATAATAACTCTGTCAAGTCATCAACTTGCTGTGGCTATAGTCAGAGCCAAAATAATATCTCACAAGATTTTCAGAGCGGTGGAGGTCGACAGACTTAAATACCTAGAAACAGGCATGCCCTTACCATCTGCAAATATCCACATAAATATCAATGAGATGCTTCCTAAACGTATCCAGCACATTAAGATGCTGGCCTATCGTGCAACTAAAACAAATCGTGATCTCCAGTCATTCGTCCGGGATGGACGAGTATTCATTCGTCACAAGAAGGATGATGCTGCAGTGATGCTCCTTACACCCAAAGACCTTCAGGATTTTTTGAATACGGCTTAACATCTTCCATTCCTCCTCATCGTATTGCTGATCTCGTTCCTACTCGTTCATCATTTTCCTCCTCATCTCACAATCACCTGGTTTCAACCTCCCTTGAACATGGCCTTAGAGTTGCCCATTTCAATGCTAACTCTTTAAAGGGTCACATTGAGGAGGTCAAGCTCTTTTTGGCCTCTCATCCTCCCTTTCACATTATTGCCGTTACTGAGACCTGGCTTGACTTTCGCTCAAGTGACCTTCTAGACATGGAAGGTTACACTTTTCATAGACAGGACCGTAACAATCACGGCGGAGGGGTGGCACTCTACGTCCGTATAGGTATTTCTGCTAAAATCATCTCTTCATCTGACGGCGTCTGGACCGTGAGGCCAGGTAAACCTGAATATATGTTTTGTGAGCTCACGGCACCGGGGATTGTACCTACTTTTGTGGCTGTTGTCTATAGACCACCACACTCCCCTTTTCTTAGAGGCGAGGATAACTTCTTTATTGAGCGTCTTACATCTCAAATGCACAGTTACTCTACTCGCATTATTTTAGGTGACTTTAACGCCGATCAATTATCGGATACGGATGATGCTAATTTCATTCGCTCTTTATGTAGAGACAATTCCCTTAAACTCGTGCCGCATGGTGCTACACATCACTCCATACGTAGTGAACATGTTTCAGATACCTGGCTAGACCTCTGCTTAATTGATGAGCATGTTAACCTCTTGTCGTACTGGAAGACTGACACACCATTCATAAACGGTCATGATTTCATAGCTGCTACTCTTGAAGTTGCACTTCCTAGTCGTACTCCCTCAGAAGATACCGCTTTCAAATATCGTAATTTTAAAGGTATAGATGAGAATGATCTCATAGCTTCTCTGGGGAGGTGCGACTGGACAGCTTTCCATTCACTTTCACTTCATGAACGTCTAATCATGCTCAACAGAAACTTGACTGACTGCATCAACACTCTTGCTCCATTAATCACTGTCACGACAAATTCTCGTACTAGACATCCTTGGTTCACTAATGAACTTAGGGAGCTTGTGGCTGAGCGGGATCGCTGCTATAGGCGTTTTCGTCGGTCTCGTCTACCAACTGACCTTGTGATCTATCGCGAGACCAGGGATCAAGCTCATGCTAGGGTTGAGGAGGCAAAGAAGGAGTATTACTACGCCCGTCTCTCCCCCTTAACTGATCCTCAGAAAATATGGAGGGAGCTACGTGGTCTCGGAGTTGTCCCGCATAAACAGCGTGGTGACCCCTCTGCCCACTCCCCTGATGATCTCAACACCTACTTTGCGGGTGTCTGTAACGATGAGCGGTCTCCCTCAGTCACTGAAGCCCTTCACGAGCTAGAGACACTGGACTATCAGGAGCTACTCTCTTTTTCTGAGTTATCTGAGTCTGATGTCAGATTAGCGGTCTCACATTTTGACTCCCAGGCACTTGGGGTGGACGGTATACCTCAATGCGTTGTCCAGAAGGCCTTGCCCTTTCTGTGTCCTTTTTTGGTTACCATTTTCAATTCATCGTTGAAAGAGGCCTGTTTCCCCTCAATCTGGAAAGATTCGATTGTGAGATCGCTACCCAAAATTCCGTCACCCTCGGCACTGACAGACCATCGCCCTATCTCATTGCTCTGTTTTCTGTCCAAGGTACTTGAATGGTTGGTGCACCGGCAAATCTCTCAATTTTTAGAATCCAGACTTCTCCTTGATCCATTACAAGCCGGCTTTCGCACTGGACACAGTACACAGTCTGCTCTCATTAAACTTACTGATGATATCAGGCTTGGAATGGACAGAAAGAGGGTGACACTTCTACTTCTTTTTGATTTTAGCAAAGCGTTTGACACAGTGTGTCACGCTAAGCTCCTTAGAAAGCTACCTCTCTTTCGCTTATCTAAGCAGGTCATTCGCTGGCTTGCATCCTATCTCACAGATAGAAGGCAAGCAGTCATTGATGAATCGGGAAGGAGATCTTCATTTCTTTCTCTAAATACTGGGGTTCCTCAGGGCTCTGTCCTAGGACCTCTACTCTTTTCCCTATACATCAATGACATTCAATACTGTTTTGACCCAGACATATCACACTTAATATATGCGGATGACCTGCAAATTTACAGCCAATGTCGCCTCGAAGAGCTTGATGCCTGTTCTGCCAGGATGACTGCTACTGCTGAGAGGATTAGAAACTGGGCTGAGGATAACTGGCTGAGGCTTAATGTTTCTAAAACCAAGGCGATCGTCTTTGGCACCACCTTCTATATAAATCAACTTCCATCCTATGCTTCAACATTTATGAACATAAATGGTGTCAGGGTCGATTTCTCGTCAGAGGTGCGTAGTCTGGGCGTTGTGCTTGACTGTAGACTTAACTGGGCCTCGCATGTCAGCTACATCTGCAAGCGAGTGCATACACTGCTTTATAAACTCAATTTCTTTAGGTCCAGCACAAACGCTCGTCTGCGGAAACATTTGGTGTCGGCCTTGTTACTTCCTATCATTGACTACTGCTCATTAGCCTACTGTGACATCTCATCTACCTTAAATGATAAGCTTCAGGTCTTAGTAAACTCTGGCATACGTTATATCTTTGGGGTGAGGGGGGATGTGCATATCACTCCGTTCAGGCGTGAGCTGGAGTGGCTTACCACATCTGGGCGACGCAAGTACTTCGCGACTTGTTACCTGGGACGATTGTTTAGTACAGCTGTCCCTGGCTACATCGCTGCGTATTTCAACGCCTTTGTCCCGCTCAGGCCTGTGCGGGGTGATGCGAGGGTCCTTGAAACCCCATTTGCAAATACTGCAAGACTCGCAAAATCATTTCACTCCATATCATCTGAGCTCTGGAATTCATTGCCTTCATCAATTCGAAATGCCCATCTTCACCATAATTTTAAGCTTCTAGTTAAGGAACATTACATGCGGTTAGATAGGCTCACTTAATTTTAAGATAATTTTAAGTTTTAATATTGTTTTTCTCAATTTTTTTTTTGTACAACACAATGTATAATAAAAAATATTTTTTCAATCAATCAATCAATCCACACGAGTATGTACCGCATTGTAACATAGGAGGAAACCCATTTCCGCCCGACAGATCTCAGATAACAGAAGTAAAAGAAGCCAGAGAGGAAACCGAAAAGATAACTTTTGTCCAGTGGCTGGATAGAATTTTACTACCCGTTTGATTTGCAAACCCGTTTGAAATGCTCATAGTGAAGAGCTTTAAATGTGCCTCTAATCGCCAAGCTCGATATTATTAGCCGAAATAGACTGATCGTTTACAACATAGAAATCGCGTTTTATCATGGGCGTCTCAAGGTGTCAATTCACCAAAGCTTACCCCGGAATCGGAAGCATCATTTACCCTGTCTACTCAACTGGGCCTAGCACGTACGCAAGGTGACCTAGAAACAATGCAATATATATATATATATATATATATATTGTTGTAATCATGGTAAAAAACTGAGTATACACTTTTTGTCATTCCGATGATTTTTTATAGTAGACTTATTGCGCAGAGAAAATTCTCCCACCATAGTTATGCGATTGCTGGAACACCAGTCGTCACAGTTTCGATCCTGGTATTGTAACAGATCGCGCCCCGTTAATATATTTATGTATAATTGTAACTCGATGAAAGTAAACATAAATATAATATTTTATTTGATCTTACAAAGTTGTTGACTGTTCTCTTCTTCGGTATCATTTTCTAAATAAACTAACGTCAGTTCTTCCATAAAAGGTAACTCAACGCGGTATAATATTTCTTTACTCCCAGGATCTAGACAAATAAAAAATACATTATTTTAAATTATGTTTCTCAATCTCATTTCATTTATTCAGACCTTAGGTTATATTATTTAATATTATACATAAATATAAAAATTAAAATATATTTTTATTCTTCAAAGTAAAATATCAACGATTTACAAGTATCATAATTGCGAACGAAAAAAACGCGCGGACTAAGGAGGTACTGTTCCAATTCCGAAAGAAAGAGGTCAGTTCCTTGCGCGCTTTCGAAGGGAATCACCGTGAGATCGAGGCAAAATAGAAAATCCGTGTACGATACCTCGGAAACGACCGTGAGCACGGGTGTTAATAGCAATAGCTACGGTGAGTGCTATCTAACAATGTCAGAAGGAAAATTCGTATCTCGAGAGGGACGCCTCCGAGATATTTCGAACGGGGATTCAGCACTCCCCCGTCGCACGAGGTCACCGACGGTACGGTAGAACGTACCAAAAACCCGATCTATGAGAACAAAGTATGAGACGATTCTTATAATCGCGAACGAACGTCAATCCGAGTATGACGTACGAGGAAGTCGTCAAGTATCGAGGCTTGCTGCAATCAAGCTTCGATCCGACTTCGCCATGTGTCCTTGCGCAGCGCGGCCGAAGTCCATCGTTAAAATTACACTTTTATTAATATAGAGAACTATCAGTGTACGTTCGCGCTATCTTTCCAAATAACCCGGAAAATACTCGTGGGAAAGTGTCACGTCATACCGATGCCGCACATTTATATACGGTGCGTTCCAGCTACTCAGTCCTCTTTACCGCTACGATATCGACGGTGAAGGATGATCCGACAGATCTCCAGCACAAATCGCGTAGGGATCACGACACGACAATTATCCGCGAGAGCAGTGCTAAAAGCTGGATTTGCCCCCTTACAAATAGCGCCCAATCATTAGATACAGAGCGGCGGTAGATAGCCAAAATACAATGGTTTAGTACAAAAGCTATAGCGAGATAAGCATGTAAAAACGGCCCTAACCTGAATCTTAATTTGAACCTAGCTATTCAAAAGGCCGCATTTAAAGACCTCTTGAGCCAAATTTTCAAACCTCTAGGTTTAAATCTAACGTCCCTAGACTAAAAAAAGTGTTTTTTTAAAAAACATTATGTCTATTTCACGGTTTGCTCAAAAAAATCTGAAAAAATTCATGAAAATGTATTTCCTAGTAAGGAAATACCATGATTTTTTTCAGATTTCAGAGACCAAAATTGGACCAAGGAAAAATATTTTAATTTTTCAATCATGTTTTAGGTTATGTAGATTATATTTGGCTAAGATTAAAATAACTCTATTTTATGTGTTTTCCCCCTCTTTCAAATGCTGCTTTCAGATATATCATTTTCCGACCGGAACATGCTCAACAATCGAATAAACCATTTATTTCGCCTATTTTTTGCTTATTTTCGGCACATGACCTGTGCACATACGGATATTCTAAAGGCGTCAAGGAATTCAAAAGTATTCTAAGACTCCATCTCATATATAAAAAGCTTTTAGAAATAGGGACTATACCCGTGAAGCGCTAAAGGACATAATCCGATCAAATGTATTGTTACGTCGTGGACGATAACTAAATTTATTTCTCCTTTTTGAACTATTGAGTAGTTCGGGACGGAGTCGCTTCCAAATGTCATAAATATTTAACCGCGTGTAAATCAGAGTCCCCACCCACACTAATGAAGATTTAACTTACAGTGCAGGTCAAAAGCCTAGCAATAATTGCCGTGCAGTCAACCTCACACCTTCGGTTAAAAATTCTCCCTTTTGAATACTGAATTTCTTTTCGGGGCGTTCAAAATCCGAAAGAAATCTCAGTATTCCCAACCCGAAATAATTAATAAAAATTTTATATTTAAAAAAATGTGTACTTACTCGTGATTTTCGTTGTCTCGGCAAGATTAACAAGTCGTTGTTTTATAATTGTTGTAATATTAGGCCCACCCACACTGGCCCAAGTTCAGCGCCCTCTTTTTTAGACGTTGACCTATACCGAATTTTCCTACCGATTTGTCCCTGCCTCTTCCGGTCCTCTTCCTGCCCTCCGCTCCTCCTTCTTTAATAGTTCCGCGATTTTCCCCTCGGTGGCGCGCTCTTATTTTTAAATTTTGATGATTTGGTTACTGTGTATTTTGCTTTTGGTGTAATTATTTTTGTATTTTTCTGTTCTTTTTATTTTATTCCTTGTAAAATTACGCTTCGAATGATACCTCGCTTGATATCATTCGCACACTTATTTAAAAGATTGTTTTAAAATATAATTATTCTTAACATTATTGTTCTATTTTCTTATCTATAATATTTTGCCCTACTAGAATGTTTTTAATAGAATACAATTTTATTTGGTAGTATTGTACATTATTATGATTCTCGCATCGCATTATTAGTTTCATTTCCTTCAAGCGCGAGTACACCTTTTTACTGACAACGCTTGGACTTAAAGTTTCAGAATATACATTGGTTTTTAAATTATTGTCGCATCTATTGTATTTATATGAATAGTTTTTGCGAGTACTTAGATATTTTCTTTACGTTAGTATTTTGATTCAGAGACGCACGCTAAAAGCGAAATATACGTAACGAATTACATATATTTTTGCGCTCGCCTCCTCGTCAAAACATTATATTATAAATAATACTTTTGTTCAAAGAGAAAAGAAAATAACACGTGTTCTTCTAAAACTTTGCGTCTGCAGGTGTTTAAATAGAAAATATTTTTCTCTGTACACTTAGTGTGTATTTTTCCCAGCGTTCGAGAATTATCTACGCGCTTGTAGGTTTATGATAACGTCGGTACTCTCACGCCGATTCCCGATCGCCGCTTCGATATCTTAGAGAATAGATAGATATTTTTATTTAGATTTCACACTTTTGAATTTTGTTTTGAAGACGAGAAAATTATTTCTCGTCCCTTTGCTTTTGACATAACAGTATCTACATGGAAAATTATTTATTCAAGTTATGGTAAGTTATTTATCGTTATAAGTAATGTTGAAATAAATTATATCGAATAAACTATTTTTTAATAGTTAATCCAGTACCATATTTCTAACAGAAATTGAGGAGCTGTTTGTAAAAAAAATTTGTTTTATTATTTTGCGCTGCTCCCGCAATTAGTCAGAATACGGTAACAAAATTGAGCATAGCTATCTTAAAAGCAGCATTCGAAAGAGGGGAAAAGAACACAAAAAATAGAGTTATTTAAATTTTATATACATAAATATAATCTACATAACCTAAAAAATTATTGAAAAATTAAAATATTTTTCCTGGGTCCAATTTTGGTCTCTAAAAACTGAAAAAAATCAGGGTAGTTCCTCACTAGGAAATACATTTTCATGAATTTTTTCAGATTTTTTGGAGCAAACCGTGAAATAGACATAATGTTTTTAAAAAAAAACACGTTTTTAAGTCTAGGGATGTTAGATTTAAACCTAGAGGTCTGAAAATTTGGTTCAAGAGGTCTCTAAATGCGTCCTTTTGAATAGCTAGGTTCAGATTAAGATTCAGGTTAGGGCAGATTTTACATGCTTATTCCATTATAGCCTTTGCACCTTAAATCGAGGTTGAGCATAATAGTGAAATATTCAGAGTAAAATATATTCGAGTTATGAATAATTAGTGTGAAGATTATCTATTCGAGTTAAGAATAATTAATGTCATGGGGGCGCGACGCGTTAAAATCAATATAATACGGCGAAAGCGCGTGGTGTCGACGTAAGCAGTGCTTTCTTTACATTTTGCGCGAGCTCAACTGTTATTTATACCACTGCAATTAACTCTATGTTAACGAAAATAAGAGAATCATAAATTTTCTAAAATGCAAGTGGAAGAAGGGTTTCAAATGACTGAAAAAAATATTTCTACAGTAGGCTTAATTCCCAATTATTTATGATTCTCTATGTAAGGGTAAACATTTCCTTGTTATAAATTATAATTGTTAAAAAAATTAGAAAATACAATAAACAACAAGATTTTTTAATTACATACAAATTTCAAGGTGGTATTGCTAATATTAATGGTTTACGATTGAGGCTACAATAATTTTATAATACTTTATTTCGATGCGTAATTTTTAATAATTTTGTACAATTTTGTTGTTGTTTTGTATTATTTTTGAAAAATATGTGCAAAAGAAAGCGATTCTGTCTTGTTTACTTTCTAAGTAAACTTAAGATACCCGCAATGTTGTAAAGTATAAATTTCTAAAATTCAGGTGATTTCGATTTGCCAGTTCAGTCGGAAAGTAACGTTTGCAGTGTAAAATTCATCTTCCTAGTACATGCTTGTCCATTATATTTAAAAATTATTTTAAGTATATTAGTGCATCATAGTTGATTGTTCAAAAGTAATAAATAAGTACAGTGCGTGTGTAAAGTTTCCAAAAATTAATCACAGTTAATCTAATTAGAAAGGTTAATTTCATAATAATCACGTCACACGTAAGACCAAATGGATTGTTGATCCACTATCTGAAATTCGAGGAAACACGTTACTCTCAAACATTCCATAAATATTAGAATGTTTTCTATACTTGTTAAGAAAGGAGGTGAAATGGAATGATTTTTACACAAATATGTAGTTGTTACGTATTTCCTTTTTATTACTTTGCTAATGTAATCCAGAGACAACCTTCTTATTCTAGCATTCGAAAGAATCTGACTCAAAACCCACGACTCTGTTTCTCCTTCTCATTGTGCCTATCGTACACACATACAATACATGAGCTGTGTATGTGAAGTGTACATGTAGTGTATATTCGACTCGTTGCTCTATATATGAATATATCCTATGTTTCTTATTTAAATTTACTTATATTTTAACAATACTATCACGTAATCCTAAAGAAAACCTTACGTGAATCGTCAAATAGTTTATATGATAAAATCATGCTCTTCTGGGACTCTGCGTGCATCGAAACGCACCTTAAAAATCACGTGTTGGAGCAAATTGAAAAGTTTTATATAAAATAATATCAAACAGTGCCATATGGCGAGAAAAAGACTAGTATAAATCAAAGATCCAGAGAACAAACATTTGTGGATAAGTTAGACAATTTATTTGACATTGTTCACGCTCGGGCCTTAGATAATATGGAGTGTGACAATGATAAAAAATTTTTAATTGCACGAGAAAAAAGCTGAATTGGATATTTACAGCTTTTCATCCATTCGATTGAAACAATGAACGATACAGAAAGCGAAGATATTAACACAATTGATCACGTAAATTATGCAAGTCATTTATAGTGTATATGCTACATACGGCTGTGCTCTGCGGCGCTGTGTATTCCTACGATGTTTTGGTCTAAGGTTGTAATTTGCGAAGTACAATAGCTCTTTAAGGTGTAAGTAAGAGTTACAGCCAGTTTCTTCCGATGTTTAATAGCGGGGGTAAAGCTCCGTGACAGCTTACTTGAGTACCTATATGCGTCAATTTGCGTGTTTGAGCTGTCAAGAAGTACGGCTCCTCTCCTCCAAATACGGGTAATTGGGTGTAATATTCCGGCGTATCCCGACAACGTACTTCTACCTTTAGACACTTTATAATATGCGCTGCTTCTCCTGCGGTTACTGCCATATAGCCTGGGTCTTTCATCAGGACTACCACTGGCTACGCAAGATGAATTCGCGTGCACTAGCATTGAGGAGTACCGTTCGTTCAATTTCGCATTTGTTGTTAAGTAGGTCATAATACATCTGGCTAATCTGGGCTCCAAAGTGTTGTTTCGAATATACGAATTTCGAATTTACATATGTGAATATATTGAGGTTCGGTTCGTAGTAGGGTGTGGCTGCAGACCTTTAGGCTGCCGACGGTGATCAGTGCAAACATCATATCTTGTGTCTCGAGCATATATATCACGTGGTTTTATTTAAGTTCTTGTGTCTAGCGTCGTTCTATTTCTGTGGAAGTATGCTTGTTGTTCCTGCCTGTTCCCAAACCATGTATTTCTTTCTAGGGCGATATTCTCTCCGACAGAAAGCTAAGCATCGTAATATGACTTGATTGTCAGTAGGATTCGCTTCATTATTCCAAGGAATCATGACTTGTTCTGCAATAATTATTGTACCAAATGCAAATAATATTATGACATAGTCATCAGTATTCTCTTTCCGACCCGCGAGCCACGTTAGGCGTAATCCTAATGCGTTGGCTAAGGTTTTCCGACTATTCATACGCATTATGGTTGCGTACAAATTTTTATCCACCTGATATTTATGATCTTTTACTAATTGAATAGCAAGGTCATCTCCTACTTCTAAGCAGTGGTGGGTGACCTAACAATGCTTCTGTGTGTCTGATAACCAAAAATTTTCGGGGGTCTCCGCATTATTTACCTCGATTATGTTTCTTCATGGATAAGCTTTCGTTCCTACGAGGTTTGTGGATATCAGATCTAGCGTTTCCCAAGGGAGGCGGGTCAGCGGTAGGGTATGCCTCAAAACTAGCTGTAGTATGAGGTGCATTTCTACATGCTCTTGGTATTGGTGTTGAACTTGTATCATTCCGGTGAAACGGATTCGCTCCTTTCTCCAATAAAAATTTAGACACACCATAATTTTGCGAAATTGCATAATTTAACGCTGTTTCACTGTAGTGATTTACGGTAACCACTGGGACCCCGCAGACGACCAGGATTTTTACCATACCGATTGATTTGCAGGCTGCGGCGTGTGTTAGGGTCCGATATTTTCTTTCAATCTAATCGTTTAAGGACGTTCTCCCGGACACCAAGGCTTTTAATACTTCGACTCGCCCCTTTTCTACAGATGTATGTATCAAAGGAGGGCGGCCTGGTACTTGCATAGCCAATCTGAGGTCTTGTGTTTTTATCAGAAAATCTAACAACCCTCCTAAATTATTCCGTAACGCGTGAGCTAAGGTTTTGCTAAGGTTTACTTCTGCCAGGTGAGAATAAATATTCATACACTGAAAAATTAACATCATGATAAATAATTGCGTTCAAGCAATTAACTGAAAGTTGCCGCACACAGCTATAGATCCAAGACCTACCTTTGCCCTCGACGATTTGGTACCAATGCTGCCTTATCTCTTTGTGAATTTCGTCGTTGCCAATGTCACCAGTTGTTTTTTTTCTTTTGTTCTTGTTAACTATGAAACAAAGGTAGATGATCGTTCAAGTGTAATCCGAGGATAAAGAGAGAAGAAAAAAAATTGATCGGCTTGGTCTAATCACTAAACGAGACAATCTCGGCTATAGTAAGGTGGATACGAACGCTGCACATCCTTTTCTTCTTGATAATATGTAATCCTCTTAATAATTGGCCAAATGAATAACCTGTTCATTGTTTCGAGAAAATAGTTTTTCATCTCTTTCTACAGTTGTCTCTTCCGTACGATAAGCTTGACTACGTATTCGGGTTCTTTAAAAAATAATGGGAAGTTATCTCGGTATAATATTTTCATCGCTTGACTGAAACCTTGCGTTTTTAAAATCCACAAAAATGTGCTCACTGGAGTTGTAATGAGCTTGCGCAATATTCTCGTTCCGAGAAACTCAGTGACAAAGATTTGTAGCCCTTCCTGGGTGGCTTGTGTGAATATCTGACGGAACTCAGAGTAATAATGTTCTGTGGCTCGATATTCGGCAGTATATATATAGGGATATCGTCAGATGTGTATGGACTAGAACAGAAGACTATGTATAGAGATATATTCAGAGAGTCGAGCAGAACAGTCAGTCAACCTAATAAACTCATTAAACTAACACGTCATTCTTATCTTGAATCTATAACTGCCCTACATATACCCCTTTCTCGAGTCGCTCTCTCGCAAGGCGGACAATCAGCCATAACGGTGGGTGTAATGCAGCTCCATGTCAATTCTGCTCAAGTTAATTCTGCTAGTAAGCACTGATAAGTGCTGTTTTTGTGCACAATTAAGCGCATTAATATCATAATTATTTTGTTTTAATACTGTGAGCAGGATTTCATTGCTACCGAATTCGTCTACCTCGTGTAGGGGATTCATTAACCTCATCGCTCTTTCGGTATTTAGGCGTGACTTGTTCAACGTTGCAAAATAAAACTTTACGGTTTCTAGATCCTGGTTAGTGATGGCGCGATATAGCATGTCTGCCATTTTGCCTCCAAATATATATGGTTGTAACCGCGTCCCTGGACCGGAAGTTCCCGAACGTACCGGATCTTTGCTTTATAGCTTTCCATCTGCATATAAAAGGGGATACGTATAATGACTCGCCCTTTTGAGTGAGGTGTATATGTTGACTAATACACCTCGGAGGGATCAATGTATGATATTTGTGCGCGGTTGGAGTACACTACATTGTACGCTCGATTGCTTGCCCTTACATTGTTTGCCAGATGAGCCTATCCCCCTACACACCAACGCATACGTATCCTAATTCATGTCTCCCTACTGCCGTGTATGAACCAACAGAGTAGTATAAGATGGTTGGGACCGAGCATATATATATATATATGCTTATATATATATATATATATTGCGAGTTCTTTTTATTTACATGCTTGATCGATCTTACTAATTGCCTTCACAAAGCGTTAGCGAGGACTGATCAAGGACAGCAGGGGAAGCTTTGCAGGAAGAGTGAAAAGGCGTAGTAAATAAAACCACGACACTATAGGTTAAAATACATATGACGTGTATATTCCCTTTATTTGTATCATGAACGAATGTCTGTAACACTGTAGTATTAGATATTTATAAGGGTTTCCGCAAAGAGACTCGACTCGCGAGTAGCTTCTAAGAAACGTGCCGCGCGTAAGGACCGTAGTAAAATTGAATAAATGAAATTCATTCAACTATTAAATATGATAGATTGTTTGGAAATATTTCTACGAAGGGCAAGTACTTAACTCAAGAAAAGACGAGTGGCAAGTAAAATAAGTAGTGATTAGTAATTCATAATAGTTTTCTTACTGTACACGGTGACATATTGTGTAAAAATCATTCCATTTCACCTTCTTTCTTAACAAGTATAGGAAACATTCTAATACTTATGGAATGTTTGAGAGTAACGTGTTTCCTCGAATTTCAGATAGTGGATCAACAATCCATTTGGCCTTACGTTCGCCTCCCAGTTTCTACCGAAGTGTTAATCCTGGGGACCGTTGATAGACAAATTAATGTATACTTACAATAATACTTACTTACAATATACTTGAGGCGTGTAGTCTCATGGGAACCAGTGAGAATACGGGTGCTCAGCTTCACGATGAATGGGTAAGTAGTTTTAAGTCTTTATAGTAAAGAGTTCGAGAAATAAGTGTCGCATCTCCGTGCGCATACTTCGAGCGCCCCGGAATTGAGCTTATCAAGATCTACTGAACATTTGGGTTGGTTGCGAACATCTCTTCGTCAAGGATCACGGTGTTATGTATTATCCGGTCGACGAGACGCTGGAATGTTCCGGGGGCACCTGTGAGCTCCCTAGGACACCTGGTTCATTCGTAAAACCCTGATGGAGTTGTGAAGGCGGTCTTATATCGGTCATCAGAATGTAGAGAAACTTTGATAGAATCCATGTTCGAGAACTAACACCGTAAAATACTTTGACCCTCGGAACCTATCCAAAATATCGTTTATGTTTGATAACGAGTAATTGTTGTAGAGGCTATCCTCAATCAACGCGCGAAAATCTGGTATGATTCTGTACCTCGGATTTCCTTGACTTTCGTCTTTCTTCCTCAAATACCACAGAGGGGCTATTGTATTCGGTGTGAGAGAGTACAATTACCCCACTATCCAGAAATTCTTTAATCTTTTTACCTATGGGCTCCCGATGAGCATTCGGAGATCGTTACTACTTAATGATAATAGGACGGTTACTAGTGGTTTGTATGCGATGTTGTGTTAAATGGGTGGTGGAGACTAACCTCTCTCCTGGTAGGTGAAATTAATCTTTGAATGTCTCAATATTCTTTAAACGTTCCGCGCTACTGGGGTCTAAGGTAATTTAAAGCTGATGTAAGGCCTTCACCCTTTCTACCCGTGGTCCTTCACTCTCTGAACCTTTACTTACGGTGAAAACATCCCGAGTAGATGTGCACGTATACACGCTAGCGGGACTCTGATTTACGACGAAGAATTCTTGGGGGCCCTATGATTCTTATCATCAGTATCATGTACATTATATATCAACTCATTTACTTTCTTACGTTCATGCAAATATTTATTGTTCAAATTTCTTTTGATTCGACTTTTCATCTGCCTCTGAATCATTGTCATCGCTACTAACGTTGCTTTGATTTATTTTCTTGTATTCGACGAGTTGGATTCTGAAGCAGACTCCATTGTAAGGTGCTCATCACCGACCGTGCGAGACGCCTTGATCCCGTTTCAATTTTCATTGGATGCATTTCTCTCGTATCAAAGCATTCCCGACTCCTTAATTGTTATTTATTTCCACATTTATTTTCACTTTTTTTATTATTGATTTTCTCTTGTTCACATATCACCTGCGAAACGCTCTCCATTAGCTCCTTATTTATATACCTTTTGTTTTCATTGTTTTCATGTTTCATTTGAGCTTTGGCTGTTTTAACACTTTCCAACTTCTAAATTATAGTATCACTCTCCTTCTTCATTCCTCGTTCATTTACCTGATCTGTTTTTTCTTCTGCCATTCTTACATCTTTTGCTGTTTTGGAATCCCTTTTACTCCCTTGTGAGGAACACTTTAGGTCTCACCTTATTATCCTCCGCTGTGCCTTCCGATTTCTCACAGAGCGATATTACATATACTTGACTACTCTCATGGTTGGTCGTATCTACGTCTATTGCAGGCGCGTAAATCGCGGTTTTGCACCTTATAGAACCATGCCCTTAAAAGTTTGGTTATTATCCCCCTTCTGTTAGAAGTACATCTTGTCTCGGGAGGGATTCTCTGATATAACCACTTGCTCGATCTTCGCTGGTTTTGTATCACTTCCCAAAATACCAACTGCTCGGATAGGGAAATCATCTGACGCGATGTCAAAATCTATCAATCTACGTATGTCAGGCAATCGTTTAGGCGGGCTTCTCCATTATATATATATAATGGTTTATTTGATTTTTGAGCATGTTCCGGTCTGAAAATGATATATCTGAAAGCAGCATTCGAAAGAGGGGAAAAACACATAAAACACAGTTATTTGTATCTTAGCCAAATATAATCTACATAACCTAAAAAATGATTGAAAAATTAAAATATTTTTCCTGAGACCAATTTTGGTCTCTAAAAACTGAAAAAAATCAGGGTAGTTCCTCGTTGGGAAATACATTTTTATGAATTTTTTCAGATTTTTTGGAGCAAACCGTCAAACAGAAAAAATGTTTTTCAAAAAGACTTAATCCTAGAGGTCTGAAAATTTGGCTCAAAAGTTCTTTAAATGCGTCCTTTTGAATAGCTAGATTGAAATTAAGATTTAGGTTAGGGCAGTTTTTATATGCTTATCCCGCTATAGTCTTTGTATATATTTTATTTTTTTAATTTGTTGATCTTTGACGCCTATTTCTAATTTAGGTGATTCTTGAAATCTGATCTTCAATAGAATGGTTTCAGAATCCTGTAAATTTGCTTACCAGCTTTTGTGGCTATAGGAGAGAAAATTTTTAGAACTGGCCAAGATGAAATCGCTCCCGTTTTTATACCTATTTAGTATATAAATGTATATGATATATGCGATTGATGCCAAACACCCTATACTACTCTGTTGGCCCTAGTACAGTAGTGGGGAGATAAGCACTAGTGTGTTTAAGCGTAGGAGTGTAGCAGAATAGGCCCATCTGGTAAGCAACGTAAGTACCAGCAATCTATCGTATGCTATACTGATTTACGTAGCTCATAAATTAGTCGAAATCAGTGAACGAACTACCTACACGAAATGGCAATGGGTTAATCGCAGAAGCAGTGGTGAGTGGAAGAGGGCAAGAGGGAAAACTTAGCGGCTACCACTAGTTGAATATTAACTTGATTTCAAGTGTCTAGCCGAACGTGCCTATGCTTAAAATCTTGTCACTCATGTTTTTGTGTCTTGTAATTTTGAAATATACTCCCTGTGCTGTGACTACAATATATCTTTTAATATAAACGAGCACTGAAAAACGATTTATATTTTTGTATTGCCCTTATGATTTCCCCTTAATGTGTTTTGTAGTGGAACCTTTCATAAAGTGAATTCGTGCATTTTCTAGTAAATTAAAATTTGTACGTGCCCCGAACGTTATTGATTGCAAAGAAAACAATAAACTGTATCAGAAAAAACAAGTATTCAGTGGGTTTTCAATTTATGGTTGCACATGTCTTTTTATTAATTTTAAAGAAATGGAATATTTCGACAGGAACAAACGAGAAATACGATTAAATTTACGACTGCCAGAGTGTTCTTGGGCTATCTATTTCTTCGGCTAGACGATTAACCGTGTCAACGAAGATAGATACGCATAGAAGCGGAAAGCCCTATCTTGAAGTGAGGCGGCCAGGCCTCAGTACGCACCCCGACCAGGGGAGTCGCTACGATCTGATTCTTTGACGCAATGGTACAAGTAGCAAGCGGTGGATAAACTACCTATTCAGATGATAATCATTATCTAAATCACCAGCATTGAAAATTTTTCAATTTTGTAGATGAGGGTTCAAATCCCACCAAATTTGTCATTTATTTTTTCTTTTTTTAAACAACAGTTACTAATTTATTTTTACGATTAAATGCGTAAAAATAACAATGTTACATATTTTAGCTTATAAAAAACAGAAATTAATAATTAATCTAACAGGTTTCCTCTCACTACCCAAGAGGTACTGTTATCAGCGTGTTGGACTTTTTTTATTTTAATTGAAAATATAAAAAAATGTGGAGTCCATCGCTATCCATCAGGGAAAACACGACAAAGATAATTGTAAAATTACAATTGAAATTATAATATTATTGAACATAAATTTTTCCGTGAAGGCAGCCCTACTAAAACCATAAAAATCCTTGACAAAAATCCTAAAACATATATATATTAAATGGATTAAATTATTTATTAAATTATAGCAATGATCATGTGGAGCTAAAGATAAAAAATAGCCTACAACTGCTCTGCAACTCTGAAAACAAGTAATGGTACATTATGTTTAACCCATTTTAGCTGAAAATACCATTAATAACCATTATTTTATTTAAAGTATACTTGCGAGTGATTATTTCGCTTTAGATATAAATGGTTTAACTATACATTTTGATAATATTGTATGGATTTTAAAATGTTTTGATCAATTCTTATAATAATTAGCATGTAAATCATTAGCTAAAATAATGGTTATCATCTGAATAGGTTGTTTATCGATCGCTTGCTACTTGTACCATCGCGTCAAAGAATCAGATCGTAGCGTCTCCCCTGGTCAGTGTGCGTACTGGGGTCCGGCCGCCTCACTTGAAGATAGGGCTTTCCGCTTCTATGCGTATCTATCTTCGTTGACCGTGTCAAACTCTGAATATACCTACATAGATAAAGAGGACCGTTTGTTTCTGTCTTTGCCATTGTTTTCTCACATAACGAAAATTCAGCGTAATCAGCAAGAGAGATTGACTATGAATAACATCTCACAGTACTGACATTTACTCATGAAAAAAATGTATAATTTCATACCTTCAACTTTTCTATCATCTTGCGTGTAGCATAACATAAATGCTGAAACGAAAATTCCATATTAGAAATATTAAATAGAATTTAATAGAATGTATTTTAACTGTAACTGTAATATAATATTTAAAACTCATTACTTTTTCTTAAAATATAAATTTAGTATAAAACATAATTTTTTCCAAAACTAACGTTGGAAATTAATATCATGTAACAACATTTTGGTAAAAGTTAGGGGAGATGTACATGGTGTTTCAGCAAATGAATTGCTCAGGTTTGCTGTCTTATCTCGAAGCAGCTTCTCCCAACTGCTCAGGTAATGCGCTTATACGCAAATCTGCAATTTATTAATGCTGAAATTCCCGCGAAGGCAGCAGTATTCGCAGGAGTTTGTTAGGACGAAGGATTTACGAATTGAATAATCACACGACATTTGTTCTCAAAAATAAGACCATTTTTCACTAAATCAATCATTCAAGTCAGTCTTAGAGCTGCTAAAACTGGTTCACGGCCAGCTCTTGAGGTATGGACACGCATGCTGGTTGGCAATTGTTAAAAAAAGGCAATAAAAAAAACAATAAACAAAATATTTCTTTATTTATAATTTATGTTTTTTTCTAGCGCTTTATGCAGCTCGCTTTTGCACTGATTTTTTTTCAAGAAAAGAAAAGTTAAAAATTTGCAACATATATAATTTGCAAAAAATAAAAAAAATTTTTTAAAAAATTGTGATTTGTGCTCTGATCATTGATCGGAGCGTTTCAAAAGAGTTTATTTCATTCCTTTTAATTCCAAAGGAGTGAAATATTCTCTTTGCGGAAGAATATTTCCTCACGAAAAACAAAACAACTCCGATTAAATTTTTCTAATGAATCTACCTGCTCTCTGGTAGACAGATTCGCCGTGCTATATTCTGCGAGCACTGTCTAGCACACTCACACCTATATGTAATTTGCCTAAATCGTCGCCGGGACCATCTCGCGCCAAAGTCAGCGTAACGAGTGCGAGAGAGACACTTTTCCGAATTAATACCTTCAAATTTTAATTTGGACGTTTAAGCATACATCTCTAACTATGCACTTTTCTTCCTTCTAATCGCGCTAACGGGATAAGAGCTTATTCACTAGACCAATTGTTCAATTCAGTCCTAGACATACTAACTGTGCACGCCAAAGCTATAACAACGCGTTCGAACATGAACCGGCGCGCGCGCGCGAGAAGGCGAAAATCCGCGCATTATCCTGTTACTGCCATACCGACATGCCAGTGATCCTTGATATGATCACTTTATTACAAAGATAAAAGGTCCGACTTGTGTCTGCTGGTTTAAGTACAGCACGACCACAAACGGTCGCACTCACACAACTCTTCACGTTTGCTGGCGTCCTTACTTCCTCTCCTTTGCCGGACCATTCCTGGGGAGTTTGGAAGGTGTTGTAGCTGGTGTCAACTGGCTGCTGTGATATCTCGCACCAACTCTCACTCACCTGCTTTCATTCTCTCTCACACACTGGTACTCACGGTGATCGATCTTGTTAACGCGATAGCCTGAAGCAATCTGGTCCGCGCGCGTTTTCCGTTTTTCACGAAACCCCAATTTTCACTCATTAGGGCCGTATCGTGGAACGCGCGAATTTCGTACGAGGCGCAAGACCGTAGGCCCAAAGCTGGCGCGCCTCGTTATAACATTTTTTTTCTTACGATTCGCAGCCATAGGAGTTGCGGACATATGAATACCATTAAAGTCAGTCTCTCTTATGATTAGCTGAAGAAAAAGTTAACAGGATGATAATCTTTCTATGCTTAATTTATTTTATGACGCATAGTCAATTGACAATGTTTTAAAAACTAACTACTCGATCCACGTTACGTCTTTTGTGATAGAACTATCAAGAGTGTTAGAATATGTGACGGTAGTAACCAGAAGTTATGATATATTCATTCATTATAACGTCTATAGCGTATATAGCGTCCGTTACGTGATACACCCCTATAACACAACTATTTTAATCCAGAAATATATGGTTGTCAAATATCTCCCTTCCGCTTTTTTGCTCTGTATTCAATGTGTTATAAAAAGTGTTACAGTGATCGGCTTTAGTTCAAATATACGCCGTTGTTTGATAATCTGTTGCCATCTAGACGGCAACTTCATAATTCCCCCCCCCCCCCTCGTAGAAGTGCCCCTCCTTTTTTGAGAAAAACTCGAACAGCCACTTTTCACAAGCCTCTTTTGAGTTCAACTTTACAGCACCAAGGGCGTTCGCAATGGACTGGAACAGGTGGTAATCACTTGACGCTATGTCCGAGCTGTATGGTGGATGCAATAAATCCTCCCATCCGAGCTCTCGTAGCTTCTGATGAGTCATCAACGAAGTGTGTGGTCTGTAATTGTGTGTGGCATTGTCCTGGTGAAACACTACACCCTTCCTGTTGGACAATTCTGGACGTTTCTGGTCGATCACCTGCTTCAGCCGATCCAGTTGTTCGCAATAGATGGAAGAATTAAGTGTCTGGCCATATGGGAGCAGCTCATAGTGGATGATTCCCTTTCAATCCCACCAAACACACAGCAAAACCTTCCTGGCCGTCAATCCCGACTTGGACACTGTTTGAGACGATTCAGCGGACCATTTTTCATCGCCAGTCACCATCTGCTTAAAAAATGGGTCGAGTTCGTTTCGTTTCAGCAGCATATCGCAGGCGTTGATGCGGTCCAGTTGGTTCTTTTGCGTCAAATCATGCGGCACCTAAACATCAAGCTTTTTCTGGTATCCAGCCTTCTGCAGATGGTTTAAAATGGTTTGGTGACTAACTCCCATCTCCTGGCGATATCACGAGATGCCACATGCCGGTCTCATTCGATTTTTTCTAGGATTTGATCGGAATTAATCGTCACAAGTCTTCCGCCGGCTGGCTTATCCATGGTGTCATTTTCACCGGCTCTGAATCGTCCAAATCATACCTCCGCGGCTCGAAGTAATAGATTACCATTCTCCAAAATAGTATTAATCTCACGGAACGTTTCTCTAGCGGATTTGCCTTTAACGAAGGAAAACTTTAATAGCGCGAATTTCGGCGTTAGTGAACTCCATGTTTACACATCTGTAACTGTTGAATGAAATATCCTAACTAATCATGCATAGCGTCGATTCGTAAATTATGTCAAGACCTTTAAAATGATGTATAGAATTGCCAGATATGAGCTCCGTAGCACTTTGTACATCCGAACCTCCTTTGATACAGCTTGTGTGTGTGACCGCGAAGTCGCTCAGTTTTGCGGTTCAAGAACTCTTCAGCGAGGAGTAACCAGGGTGGAGTTTAGTATTTTACGACATGTGTAGGACCAGGCTGGTGGGCAGCCAAATACAACGTAACAAGGTTATATAATATTTCACGTTACTTCCGGCAAGGTTCAAATCCCAAATCTGTGCTTTTTCTTCTTTCATCAATAATATATTTAGGATTTCATCAATAATATAGTTTAAGACACAGGGGTAGTCGTAACGCGAGTGCACAAGATAAGGGTTAGAATTAATCTAGCGCAATGACTCGCGACTCTTTTCCCTCTTTCTTTACTCGACTCTCACCGTCGGGCATTTCCCCTCTCTCGCTCTGCTACGATGCCGAGCTAGTCCAATTTCTGAGAACTGTCGATTCTGACATGAAATGTGACTGACAATGCTTTATAACCACACAATAAAAGTACATGACTTGAATTTTCTTTCTTACTCTCAATGCATACTAGTATTCCTACTCAATACACTCTTTCGAGTTCGACTGTAATTTTCCCGCCTCCAAACAAAGAATGAAGGCTCTGCATGGTTAGAGGTATCCCCATGATGGTTGCTACCTTGACGTTGTGCCCATTCGCAAAATGGGCCGGTGTGGGGGCTCGTCTGGCGGTTCCGGGGCTGTACTGGCTTCGGACCAGGAGAGGGGATCCTGGAAACTAGGAAAAGGGAGGCTGGGGAGTGATCGCCGGTAATATGGGGTAAACAACACACACCCTAGTACCTCGCAGTAGGGGTCCCTGAGTCACGGGATCCCCATAAAGAGGGCTCTCCCGGTCAGGCTCTTCCCGGGACGGATCTGGAACACGGCCCCTTCTCCTCGAAACAGAGGGGGAGGGAACTTGAACAGCCTGACGGACCGGTCAGAGGCTAGGAGCAACCCTCCAACCAGGGTGAGACGACTCTACAGGTTGGATACACGTAAACTGTACACTTACACACCAATCGTACACTCAACACACTGCATTACAGAACATACTACACGAGTCGCCCCCCCAAGCTAGACGGTATGAGGCTCTGCGGTGGCGGACCTTCTATTTCGTCACTACTCGTGGGATCTTTTATGGACAGGTACCTAAAAAGAACCCGTTTTTGCGAGGGGAGGGGAGGTGACGACTCCTCCAGCAAGGCGGCAACGCCCAGTCTGGAGGCAGAGAAACCCCCCTCCTCTACCTCGTTGGAGACAAGGGGGACTTCGGTTGGACCTATCTCCGACGAGGAGGTGTGCGGGGTGGCGTCGAACAGGGGCTCGTTGGAGAACCAGGGAGACACCACCTCTAGATCGTCTACGGCACCGAGAGAGGATTCTCTCGTGAACTCTCGAGGGACCGTAGCCGAAAGTCGACCGATGCAAAATCCGAGCTGCAGGATCTCTGGGGCCCAAAGGTGCAAGATCCTGCGTCAGAAAACAAAACAGGAGAGGAACGAAGCCGGGACCTCGGGATTGGGAAACCCCAGCAGTCGGGGATGTTCCGAACCTGGTGCATTAAGGGACTCGGAGATCCAGACCGGTACACGCCGCAAAGGATATAAAGAAACACCTTCCACCAACAGGAAACCGGCCAAATGGCCACACCTGCAGTATGGCCTCACTGCGGCAAGAATGGTAGACCCGTTGACGGGGGTTTTCCTGGGGGAGGGTTACTCTGATTAGGAGCTGAATCAACACCATTTGGCCCTCATCAATGAGGCGGTCTGCGACCTTGGGAAGGGGCGAGACTGGTGCTGACCGAGATGTCTGTGCTCAAGAAGCCTCATCGAGCCACCATTCGGATCCCTGGTTACAAGATGAGTCAGGATGTGGTTCTGGGGCGGATTGGGCGCAAGCTTCCGGATCTCACGGTCGAGAACTGGCGGGTGCTAGCTGAGGAGACAAGGGAGGGACCGCAGTGCGGCACTTTCATTGACCTCAGCATCCCCGATGCGTGCTTGCGGGTTCTTCGGAACCGCGAGTTCAGGGTACAATGGGGCCTTTGAACCATCCTTGTGAGGGTGGGCGAAGGTCCCAGGGAACAGGGTACAGGTAGCGCCGCACCTACCTAACCTCCATGGCTAGTGTCGGGGTGGCATTTACCCAGATCAACTTGCATCACAGCAAAAGTGCCTCGGCTGTTCTGGCCAAGCGCCTTGCTGGGGTGCACACAGGCATATTCTTGATACAGGAACCTTGAGTGGTTGCAGGTCGTATTAAGGAGTTAACTGAGATTGGACGTCTCTTTAGAGACCCGACGAACAGCACCACGAGGGCGTGCATCGTCGTCACGAGGCTGGAAACCACGCTACTGCCGTCCTGGTGTAGTGGTGACCGTGCTGTCGTTAGGACAAGTATCCCAATGGGAGACTTGGTAAAGGAAGTAGTCGTGGCATCAGGGTACTTCCCCTACGACGCCGAAGACGAACCCCCACCGAGGGAGGTTCAAGAACTGGTGGAGTGGTGCCAATAGGGAAACACTCCACTCCTCCTATCGTGTGATGCTAACGCGCATCACACAATATGGGGCAGTACAGATATTAACAGTATAGGTGAATCTCTTCTACAATATCTGGTCACTACAAACCTCTTCAGTCTGAACAGGGGGATTGAGCCTACATTCTTCAACGCTATCAGACGAGAGGTTATAGACATGACGCTTTATTCAGAGTCCATAGTTAGCTGTATCGGAAATTGGAGGGTCTCTACAGAACCTTCACTTTCAGATTACAGACATATCTGTTATGACTGGAGGACGGGGTTGCCAGGGAGGAAGATATACAGAAACCCCAAGAAAACCGATTGGGAACTTTATGGAAAATCCCTCAAAAGCGAGCTCGCATCCTTCAAACCAGATCTCAGCACTAGGGAAGTATTATACTTCTGGGTGCGCTGCCTAGAATGGTCTATAAAAACTTCCTATGAGAGAAGCTGCCATTTAACTTGGACCAAGAGAACGAATGGTACACCATAGTGGAACAAGGAATTGGAACGGCGAGGAAGACCAGATCACCGGAGGATTGGTTAAAACACAAAGAAGTGCAAAGACGCTACAAGAAAATCGTCGACAATGCACGGTATAAAGGTTGGAAGAACTACTGTGAGGGGATCGAAAGATACCCTGACGTAGCAAGGCTAAACCGTATCTTAGCTAAAATACCAGAAGTGTGGTTGGAGGATATTACATTACCAACAGGAGAGTTAACTTCCTCTGAGGAAGAAAGTCTGCGCCTACTGTTGGGAACCAACTTTCCGGACTTCAGCGAGACCGCGGGGATCCAAGGAACTCCGGACCGCGCCGAATGACCGGTGAGAGCAAAGTGGGCTCAAGGTCCAGTAAGTACAAGCTGGGCCGTAGGACCGGGGAGCAGGAACAGGAGACGGGCGAGGACAAACTGGAGCCTAGCGGCTCGAGTTGTTACTCCGGAAAGTGTCAAATGGGCAGTGAACAACTTTCGCCCTTACAAAACACCGGTAAACGATGGATTATACCCGGTTATGCTGCACAAGGGTCTAGAGGAACTCACTGGCCCGCTGACCAAGATATACAGGCACACATACCTGATACATGGAAAACCGCCAGGGTAGATACCCAAGGTGGGGAAATCGAGTCACACTAAGGTGAAAGACTTTAACCTATCAGCTTGACCTGCTTTTTCTTTAAGACGCTGGAGAGATTGGTCGACAGGTACATACAGGACGAGGTCTTGTATTGACAATATCATCACTACATCCGAACCAACACGCCTGCAGGGCGGGGCACTCAACAGTAAGTGCCTTGCACTCTGCGGTCCGTCAAATCGAGGGAGAGTTGGACAGGAAAGAATATATGGTGGGAGCATTTATGGACATTGGAGGTGCATTTAATTGTAACTCCACAAAAATTGTCCAAGAAGAGGCAGCAAAGCAGGGGGTACCGCCTACGTTGGTTAACTGGCTAGGGAACATGCTGAGCTGAAGGAAGGTCGTCTCCACATTGGGGGCAATAATTACAGGTAGGGTCCGCAGAGGTTGTGCGCAGGAGGGTGTTCTATCCCCTACCATCTGGTGCCTGGTGGCTAACGGGCTGCTAGAGGCGCTTGATGGTGGGGGGAGGGGGTATAGCGCCCAAGCCTATGCGGACGACTTTCTGATCCTAGTTAAAGGGAGTTGAATTAAGTTGGCTATGGAGACGATGCAACTAGCGCTAAAGAAAGTGGAAAGATGGTGTAGCTCTACAGGGCTTTCAGTTAACCCGCGTAAAATCGAGCTGGTCATCTTTACACGAAGATATAAAATTCACCGCTATAGGGCCCCGAGGCTTCAGAGCAAGATACTAGAGGTGAAGGATTCGGCTAAATAACTAGGGGTGACCCTCCATAAAAAGCTTGATTAAACGGAACATCTTTTGGTCCAATGCAAGAAGGTAGTTACAGCCTTTTGGACCTGCCGAATTGTATACAACATTACCTGGGGACTCAGTCCCAGGATGGTCCTCTGGCTATATACGGCTGTACCCAGACTCGCATACGCTTCTGTGGTCTGGTGGCCTAGGGTGGAGCAGGTTGGGGCGGAGAAGGCCCTGGAAAGGCTAAGGGGACTTATACTTAAGGGAGCCACGGGTGCTAGACGCACAACTCCAACTAAGGTACTCGGTCTATTGGCTGGAGTAGAACCTACACACCTTGCCACTATTGGTGAAGCGGCGAAGACGGCCTACAGATTAAATACCCTTTGCAAATGGAGGCTAGGCACACGACACACCCGTCTACCCCGGGTGTTGACATCCGATCCTGAAATCAACATGTAGACGGATATTATCACTCCAAGAGTTACCTTTGGAAGGAGATATATGGTGGAAGTGCCCACCCTGAGACACCCTGCCGGTCAGCGAAGAAATCTGGTATACAGATGGATCCAAGACCGACAAGGGAACGGGAGTGGGATACTACTGTCGTATGGACAGGTGCCGGGACACACTGGTATCAGGGGCAATGAACGCTGTCGCTGTCGGGGCGCCTAGGTGCATAGCCGCGGGGAGGATACTGGAATGGGTTAGGGGTGAGTACTCCGGAGGTTGGTGGGAAAGTCGCGACTGCAAACACTCCAGGACAGTGATTGTCCCGGTACTAAATTCAGCTAAATGCAGCAAGCCTCTATTCGGGCAGCCCTGTGGGCAGAGAACGGTAAAATAGGTACATAACTTAGGAGCCGGGGATCTTGTTCCCCCTACACATTAATCATCACGAAACTACTCCTCGACATGTAAGCGGTTAGAACAATCTGCTAATGGTCGTGTCTTAACTCAAAACAAGACATGAGAAAAAACGCAGGAAAATATCAACTATAGCCTTATTAATCAGGTGTTGAAGGATATATTTTAAATTATAAATAATAATAAATTATATTAGATGAGAAAACTTACGTTCCTGTTCAAAATAATCGTCAAATTTTTCATCTTTATTTTTCATAAATGGAAACTTGCGACTAAATGAGTAATTTTTTTTCCTTTTCTCAGAATACGTCTGCTAGAATAACACATATTTATATATTCATTGAATAATATTGAAGAATATGGTTGTATGTATAAATAATGATTATTTATGACTAAATATAATTATTTTAATAATTAATAATCAACCAATGTGAGTCTGAATATGATGCAAGTATAACGAGTTAATCGACTTATCGTATAAGCGACTACGTAGCTGACAATGTATAATATATTTATTGCAGGTATACATTTTTAATATAAATTGATAATATCGTTGTGACTTCCCATAGTCAAAAAATTGTGATAAGCCGTATGCTTAGCAAGTTTATGTTTGTCGATTGATTCGTATCCGAGTTTAAACCAATATTCATAACTTTAAATTGGTTATTATATTTAATGATTCATCCTCAAATATAAAATCATAAAATTATGATCATAAAGTCAGAGCATTCTTCTTAATATTCCGATTTAATTTTGTAGTATCTTTTCTCAGTCGGTACTCATAAATAGCTCATATAATATAAACGACACTCTTTTATAAAGACTTCGTACAACGCATCACTCAAGCCATCTCTAAAGTTAGGCGCTATGGGCTATTGTACTGATCTAGTTCTATTGGCATATAGGAAGACGGTGTTTTTAATAGTGACTACTATCACTAACAGCGACCCCTCACGTAACCAGGGAGAGGTCATTTTGGCTGAAGCAATACCCAATTTTGTAAATGTTTGAATACCCAATATTCTTAATGTTTATAAATGATAGCACATGAATATACCATATTTTATATACTTAGATATATCAAAGAATTAAGCGGCGTTATTATGAGCTGTACTTGGCCCGTAAAGAGAGTTCGATAATAGTTTTATTTAATGGCCCATTATCTACATTCTTAGGGGGTTCACGCGCTCTCAATCTGTTTGTAGGTACGAAGCCATATGCTATATTTCTTTTGTATATAGGGCATATTTTCAAACTCTGTAAATAGTCGAAACATGAATTTCGACTGTTCGCGCACTTAAATTACAAGATGTGGGTTTCGCTCGGGGTCGATGTGCGATAAACAAGAGTAACAATTAGTGTTTGGGTGTCAGAGAAGAGAGTAGCATTTAACGCAAGTTAATCTCTATGTTTTATTGAGAATCAGATCTTGTCTTATCTTACAGAGAATGTACTTAGGAAGTAAGTGTGGCTTATTATAAGCGGTGTTGCTTTTTACACAAGGACTTATTCATTCTTCGGCATAGATCCTGATGCACACATTTTACTTTTATTCCCCCTTATTTTTTTCTTGTTTAATAGAAGTATTTGTATTTGGATTTATATTTTTATATTGTAAATATCAAAACCTAACAGCATCCACAGAAGTATTTTCCAGAGTGAGCTATGAGTCGCGTTGTATCGATTAGTATTCACATCATTCATTAGCAACATCAGCAACAGCAACAATCTTAACACCTATGCAATGGAGGTTGAGAATATATTCGAATCAGTAAAATGAGTTTCTATGTTTTACAGTTTTATTTCTGCTTGATCTGGTTTCTATAATTTAAATTAGTGTCGCATTTGCGAAGTAACTCAGCATAGTAGTCTACGAACTATTCAGCGAGAAACAATGGTGGAGTGGAGTTCGTCTTTCTTTTTTCGGTTTATGCACAGGGGTTATTTTCTAACATTCGTAGAACCAAGCTAGAGAACAAATAAAGGAAACGTTACAAATATTAGAGGTAGGTGGGTTGGTACTGGAGGATCTTGCACCATAACTCTAATATTAAAATTACACTGGTAAAATTACTGACGAAGTCGGAAACATGAAATTAGCGTCAAAAGCATCAAGTGATTCCTGGCAAGTTTAAAAAGCTCACACCAACACTCCAATACTAGCAACAGATTTCGTAAAACCATTTTATATACAGGTCGATGCGAGCAGCTCAACTGACGAAGCGGTGTTTACGCAGTAATTCGAAGATGTTGAGCTCTCGATCATATATATATGTGGAGACTCAAACGAGGCTGCCTAACCGTCATCGGTGTAAGCAAAGGCTGATCCTGCATGTCGTATTCAGACCGACACGTGGCAACTATCATCAAGGCGCCCCCACGCGAACCGTCATAATGGTAGGCTTATTAATAAAAGTTTGGCTATTTTCACGCTTGAATCGGAAATTTGTACAACAGCCAAACTTTACCTACACCCTAGGAACCGACAATAAAAACACACGCATTCTACTCTGGGTATAATTATTCTCCTGTCCGCCTGATGGAAGAGCAGGAAAGCGTAGTCTAGGACTTACTTTTCGCACTAGTCTATTCCTCTTCTACGACTTATAAATTAGTGACCCCGGATTCTCCGGAAAATGGCGCTAACATATCTTCTTAGCGCCATTTTCGACTCTGCTCACCTCGTTGAAAGCAAAGCGTAGTTAGCTTGTAAAGAAAAAAACAACATGGCTGTAGATCAGATATTTTGGTCCCAGCAGAAACATCACCCGTAACCGCAACATTGGTCTCCATACATTTATCGTACCAACAAGAGCAATACCGGGCTGTTACTCTTACAGTCAGTGCTGCTTCATTTTCGTCATTGTCCGCTGACCGGTATTAAAGGCTGTAACGGTACGGTGTAACTGTACTGAGTGACACTGTTTGAATCATTCAATTATAATGAGGCTCATCAGCATGTGGGCGATAGATCTGTGCCACGAAGCATCACTTACAAAAACAAGACGCTAATCCTCTCCCTAAGTCATGTTCAATACTCTGGTTTGGTGGGAAAGTCGCGACTGCAAACACTCCAAGACAGTGATTGTCCCGGTACTAAATAAAGAATGGAGCCTCTGTATGACTGGCAACAGCAGGATGAAATCCAGATACTTAGCCCAGATCATATCAGGTCATGGGCGACTCAGGCATTTCAGCAGGAAAACAGGTGGAGAAGAATTGGGCACGTGTAGGTGGTGCGGGTCGGAGGAAGAAACTCCTGCTCATATCATGACACGATGCCCGGGCTTCTGCAACCTTAGGAATCAGCTACTAGGGGGCTTTTTCATAGACCCACAGGAGATAAGGCTCGTCAACTCAGGCGCCATTCTCTCGTTTTGGAGAAGGGCTGGCCTACCAGAGTAGTATGAGCAACATCAGGGGATGGTACAATGGGGGCACAGCCTACGTGTCGGGATTGTCAGCCCCCCCCCCCCCCCAGAGCAAATAATAATAATAATAATGGTTAGAGGTAACAGGAAGAATTCGAGGTGCCTGTCAAATTATCTCAGGGCACGGGCGCATTAATTACTTTAGCGCGAGAACTGGAAAACAAGTATTGAGCATGTGCAGGTGGTACTGTGAATAAGAGAAGGAAATCGATGTGGATCGGGATACGGAATCGTTTGTCTACTCGAGCTTTATTCTATCATTCTAGAGAGATGCAGGGCTGCCCGAATAGTGGCAGCAAGGCACTAAAACTAACTAAAGAACGAGCCCCAGGACTACATAAAGAAACAGCTCATTACGTAAGACATTGAATATCTGGCCTCTGAAGATTCATCTTTATGCCCCCTGAGCTTCATGTTAAAGGGCTGGATTTGTAGTTGGATCCATCACGATATACGTCCTTTCATTGCTGGACATTGTGTTTACCTAGCTCGCAACCAAAACGCTGCAATCGCCGTTACAATTATGATAGGTTTAGGTCAGTTTGACAAAGTATAGGAAGGCCATAGAATAGCATCAAGTGATACACACCATCGGACTTACAAGAAATCACCCATCGCTGGATCCGGCAAAAGGAAATCAATAATGCTAAAAAAGAAAAATGGTATCGTAAATACGCGATATCCTGAGAAGATCCAAACTCAACTATAAATATCAGTACTATGCGAATTTTTTTCACTTCTGAATTCTTCTCATTGGTGCCTTGGAAGAAAAAGCAAATTCAAAATAAGCTTTGAAGCCAACTCAGAAATAGGTTTCAAAAACTACCCAGGTAAAAAATAAAAATGTACAAATTTATATTAAAAATATTTAGAAATATATAAATATAAAGTGATGTAATTAATGTATATTTATACATATAATATTATTTTTAATTATGACTATTTATCATGGTGGAATCTGTGCTCTTTTTTAACGACATATTTGTCGATGATACCTAGAGTGAACGAAGTATTTGTGAATACAAGCATTCGTTACAGAAAACTGTGCTGATATGATCCTTTGCCAATTGGCAAGTTACACAAAAAGAACAGGGACATAGAAAGACACCAGATTCTCATACATGCATTATTAAGATATGTACCGCTCGTGCACAGCTTGGTGTGGTAGTAGTTGCAGTTGAATGATAACTGCTGCTCATGCAGGAATGTAGAAATTCAAGCCAAGCGGAGAAGTTCTAAATTAGGATTCGTTAGCTATGGCAAAGAATATCTGTGCCATATTTACAGCATCGACATTGGTACATACCACTGTCAAACCGCTAGAATCCCTAAAACTATCATGCATCATTAAGTCACTGATGTTCGTCTATATGTTTGATATCTGTTAGAACAGATTTCCAAGCCCCCTGCAACATGGAACCGTACTTTGCCTCCTATCGTACCTCCACCTGGAACAATCAAAACCTTGAAACAATCCTTCTTAGATCGGAGACGGTCTTTTGGCTTACCTGTCTTCCTTTTCGGATATCAATTCGCAGAGTTAGCAAAAGTCCCTGTCACATTCTGTATTTTATAACGCCGTCAGGATTGCGCTCGAGGGTTCGAGCCCTGGGTACTCATGGATTAACTGCAGAGAATAGAAATGAAAATTGTGCTACGCAATCAACTTCATGCGAGTGAAGTTGGTTGCTCAGCACAATATTTATTTTTATGCTCTGAAGTTAATCGACGCTGAACGCCATTGAATACCACGGTCACGTATCGCCATCTATTAATGTAAGCTCCATTCGGCGGATCCAATATATGTAGGGAAGGTACAGAATTCAAGTTAAGAACTATGTGTTAGTTCATTGAGTTTATTTGAATAACTGACATTTCAGCTCGACTCTCTGAATATATCTAAAGCTGATAATCATCTGTTCTAGTCCAAAGACATCTGACGACAACCTCATAGTACTCCCCCGACAAAGGAAAGATGGTAACATCTTTCTGTAGGATACTCTGATACTGTTCTTGTACAAAGCTTGTTATAATTGAGTCGAGCAGCATTTACAAAACATTTCCAATACTTTGTAATTATTACAATCATTTCTTGCACCATTTCATCCTTTAGTTAATTAAATTTTTGGTACATTACATTTTTTAATCGTGGAATAAACTTAATTTGTGTAAGTTGCAAATTCAAAAGAACTGTTCTATGATTAATGACGTTTTTAATGAAGATGTTAGTTTTCGCTGCTTTAGCTGAGTGGTTTGTAATGAATTCCCTGAGTTTTGCATATCCTGTTCCCCTGCTGTCTCAGCTTCCTCGAGAAGTAAGAAAGCTGGTTTTATCCTTTCCAGACTGACAGTTTTGCATAAGCCGTCCTTGTCTACGTCAAAGATGTGATTTTGAAAATCCCTGCGTAAAACTCTGTATGTGCCTATGTAAGGTGAATTTAAGACTGGTTTGATAGGTTTTTCTCTCAGCCAAACATGTTTGCATGTGTGTATCCCTTTGTGTGTGAATGAGTGGATAATGTCTTGTAAACTACTGGAACTGATTGTACTCTTTGAATGTATTCGCTGAATTCATTCTGAAAAGCTCTTATATCAGGTTCCTCATCGGTGAAGGATGAAAAATCCCCTGGAATCCTTTTTCTTTTCCAAAAACTAACTGAGCCGGACTCGTATCAGAGTCCAGGCGAATTCTTATTCGACGACCAAGCATAACTGTTGGTAGAAATTTTGACCAGTCTCTACTACTATTGTAGCAAATCATGGCTGTTTTAATTTCACGATGTAAACGTTCTACCATACCATTGGAGGCCGGATGATAGGCAGTTGTTTTAATCCTCTGTATGTCTAAAATCTGAAGTAATTGCAAGAAAAGTCTGGATTCGAATTGAGCGCCTTGATCAGTGGTAACTTTGATGGGTGCACCATATCGGCTAATCCAGTGTTCGTAAAATGCATGGGATATGATATCAGTTGCTGTATCAGGAATTGGAATGGCTTCTGGCCAACGTGTGTACCTATTATGATGCTTCATATATGTGAGAAACCATTAGACTGAGGAACAGGACCTAATATGTAAATATGTACATGATAAAACGACCATCAGGAACTTCAAAATGATTTGGTGTGAGCTGGTTGTGTTTGTGAATTTTCGCCTGTTGACACGCTAAGCATAATTTGAACCAGCAAGCTATGTCTTTATGCATTTTGGGCCATATATATTGTTGTTGAACAAGTTTGTTCATGACTCTCACTCCTGGATGGGAAGGCGAATGGAAAATATCAAAAAATGTTTTGCGTAATGTCTCTGGAACGTATGATCTGATGTAGTCTTCTGACAAGTCACGATAAAATGCTGTATGTTGTGCACCCCAAGTCAGTTTCTGAAGCTTGAGTGAGTGTGTTTTATCATTCAAAATCTGTGTCAATTCTTCATCTTTAGACTGTTCCTGATCTAACTCCTGAGCTGTGAACTGCGTGGGAAGTTTGAGAGCGTGTATGTTGACTTTTGTGTGTTCTTCCTCTGAATTGTTTTCTTCGGTAAAACGAATTACTGAAGGTACTGCGATCGCATTGATGCGAGACAATGCATCGGATACATCATTCTCTTTACCTGGTAGATACGAGATTTCAGTATTAAATTGTGAGATGTACGACAATCTCCGTGATCTTACTGGAGGCATCTTTTCTCCGTTCTGAAGTAGCGCGTAGATCAACGGCTTTTGATCTGTAAATATTTTAAATTCTACCCCTTTAAGCAAGTGTTGAAAATAGCGAATTGCTTCGTCAATCGCTGTGAGTTCTCTATCGTACGTTGCATGGTTTCGCTCAGCATTAGTGAATTTTCGCGAGAAGAATGCGATAGGTGCTGTGGACAATTCTGTCCAAACGACTGGGCGTTTGTGCTTCTTTTTGCATCCTAAAACTTGTTCGTGTGTTTAGAAGCCTCTGGTCTCTGCTGTATGTGGAAGTAACATCCTGTAACTGTTAACTAACCCTAAAAAACGTCTGAGTTCCTCTATCGTGTTTGGTCTGGGGAAGTCTTTGATAACCTGTACATTCTCATTAAGAAGGCTTGAATCCTTGTCGAGTAATGAGATGACCTAAGAAAATTAGTTCTGCTACTCCCAGATTACACTTCAGACTCAGCGTTTGTCCTTCTTTTTGCATTCTATGACCTGTTCGTATAAGAGCCTCTGTGTATCTTGCATTCTCTGTGTATCTGATGCATGTGGAAGGAACATCTTGTAACTGTTAAATAATCCTAAAAAACGTCTGAGTTCCTCTATCGTGTTTGGTCTGGGGAAATCTTTAATAACCTGTACTTTCTCTGAAGAAGGCTTGAATCTCTTTGGAGTAATGAGGTGACCTAAGAAGATTAGTTCTGCTACTCCCAGATTACACTTTTCCAAACGTTGAAATGTATGGGCAGCGTTACGAAATCCAAATGTCATTATCGGAAACTCATAAAGACTGAAAGGAGTGATGACTGGCTGTCTTAGGAATGTCCTCTGGAGCTACTGGAATCTGATGATATGCTTGTCTAAGATCAAGAGCCGAAAAAATATTTTTACCATGTGAGAAAGACATACAGTCCAAAAGCTTTGGAACTGGATAACGATCAGGAATTGTGACCATGTTCAATTTCGTAAAATCCCCACATGGACGCCAAGTACCGTTATTTTTGAGTACTAGATGAAGTGGACTAGCCCATGGACTGTCTGATGGCCTACAGATGCCTAGTTCAACCCATCTCTCAAATTTTTTCTTGGCAGCCTTGAGTTTGGCTGCTGAAACAGGTCTGGCTCGTTGTGAGACTGGGGGACCTGTTGTTACGCTGTGATGAAAAACTCCGCGAAAAAATAGTATCACTATATTTATGTGAAGGTTCGATGAGTGATATCTATAACGGATCTGCTTCTTGGAGGAATGCTTGTGTTCCGATAAATTGATGGCCATCGACCAGAATATCTTTTTTGAGGTCTAGAAGGTGATAAGCTCCGAGAAGATCTGCTCCAATAATTGCTTGTGGAACATCTGCGATGGTGAAATTCCAAGCAATCTTGTAAGGTAGTCCGACGTCAAGAAATCATCTGACTGACCCATACATCTTAATAGCTGTGCCATTAACGGCGTATAGTTTGAGATGTGCTACTTGAAGTTGTTTTCCATTCTTAATTTTTTTAACTACATAATTATCTTCTGGGCTGCGTACCCAATCACATGGTAGTAAGCAATTTTGAGCTTCTGTTTTCTTCCAACTCTTCGTCGATTCCTTCCTCTTGATAAAGACCGACCTCTACTGTTTTGCAAATGACTTCAGTTGTAATATTGATCGCATCTAGATGTGTGTGGACATGACAGTTGAGTTTGAGAGGTCAAAGCTTTCTCTAGAGCTGCTAACCTTCTCTCTACTTTGTTTGTCTACGTTGACTCTAATACATGTGGGAGAGATTCTACTGCATTAATGCCGATTTGTTGCGACATTTCAAAACTGCTCTGGTCGTCATATCGCACTCGAGTGATTAATAACATGCATACGGATATGTGTTGGAAGATGACTCTTCTACATGTCAATCGTCGTCTCACGAGGGACTCTATCGCATGCAAGACTGATCAACTCTGCAAGGAAATCTGACGGTTTGCTATTGCCTAAAGTAGCGTCTCTACAAAGCCTTTCTAGACGCTGATGTGGATTGTCAGAGTAACGTTCTATGAGTATCCTCTCAAGCTGTTTATATTTTTTCCCAGGTTCAAGTGTGCTCAATGAAAATCTAAGATCCCGATGGACATCCCCTTGAAGGAAAGGAAGAATATCTACAAACGTAACTATAACGTGCCTCATCGTCTGTAACATGTACTGAACGTAGAAGATCTTCTAGCTGTTTGAACGAAACTGCTGGATCGTATTTATAAAATGATCAGAACGTTAGGTTTCGCATGCTGGCGAAAGCTGCATCTGTTGATTGTGGAACCGTGGAGGAGTGTCCTGCAAAAGGGGTTGTTGCAACACGAGATGCTAACGGTGTTGAAGATGATTGTTGAAGACTAATAAGATCAGTATTTCGAGGAGCTACTGAACTTTGAAGTGTAGTAGATGTCTGTTGCGTGAGCCGCGCAAGAGACTGTAATTGTGAGATAGATTGTAATTGTGACTAAACTGCTGCTTGAGCTTGAATATGAGCTTGTTGTTGTTCAGCCAATTGGGTAGTTAACCTCTCATTTGTGGTGGCCATTTCTTGACGTAACCTTTCAACTTCATGCAAATTATTGTATTGACTACATCTTCTCTGTTCCCCAAATGATTCTGTAAGATTGTGTGTGTTTGGTTCTGTTGCATAGCTATATTGGTTATTAGAGAAAACCTGTACCGCGAAAAGATAGATTGAGTAGTAGTTGCTGTAACTGTGTTTGGAATTATCGGTACCATAGTTACATTTGCGTGTGTTGTCTCTGTCTGTAAAGCGATTGTTCTGTCATCTGTAACCTGTTCGATCTCAACGTTGTCTGTCAAGGAGTGTCTTAGTAGAGATCTGGTAAGTAGCATTATGGTTCTTTGAGAAAGTGAAAGACTAGGAGAGGCGTTGATCACTCTATCTTTGCCTGACTTTAGCTTTGATAACTCTTCTGTATTAGACATTAATTGTTCGAATCCGTGTACTGAGTCTTCGAATAATTTGAAATGATTGTGTGAGAGAAGAAGATAATTGAAAAAGATGAAATAATATATATAGACAATATTAAATATCAAGAAAATTTGTTGCTCTGTTTGAAACTGGAAGGATAACTGTATTAGTTCTAAACTTTTGGAGAAATGGTGCTCAAACAGTCTGAATGAATATAAGGTTTGAGCTGAAAATCTCGTGAAATTCTCGTGTATAAGTTTACTTATTAAAAAAGTAATAAACTGATGTAACTAACCTTCAGTTTATGCAGGGGTTTTGTTACAATATTTTCTACATTTAGTATTATATTAAATTATGATAACTAATTATAATAAATTATACAGTTTGTAATGATGTAGTTGCTCCTTCGCTGTAATGTCGACTTCGTACCGATGTTGTTCTAGCGATGTTGATCTTGTAGAAATTATGATTTATTATAGCGATACGGATTTATTGATTCGTCGCTTGATTTTTCTTTTAAAATTGAAAATCAACTATCCTACTTGATCGTTTTGATGTAAAAATATCGAGGGATATTAATTGCGCAGGCGTGCCTGCGCGCAAGACTTGATGTGTCTAAGTAATTCACATGTAGAAAAGCATTAAACTAAAATACACTTCGGTCGTTGCACTGCAATTTATTACTACGTAAAACAACTTTTTTTTATTAAGTTTATTTGAATAACTGACAGTTCTGCTCGACTCTCTGAATATATCTAAAACTAATACTCTTCTGTTCTAGTCCATAGACATCTGACGACAACCCCTATATATACATCAATGGATATGTACGTGATTTTTTGCACAATCGCAGAATAACGTAGGTGTGCATATTATTCAAATAATTATGTTACCTGAAGCAAGCTTTTGAGCGAAATTGTCCAAATAATATTCTGGGTTTTCTAGAATCGATATTATGCAATACTAAGTACAAAGCAAACGCGTTCTACAAACTCCTTAATCTGTCAGGTAACCTAATTGTATTCAACGATAGAAAGACAGTGAGTGTAAAATATACGATACCATAATTTGAATAGAATAAAAAAATGAGTAATAAATTGGAGTATAGAGAAATTGTACGTTTAAGTTTATCGTTTGCTATGAAATCTCTCCAAAATAAAGAAAGCACTTTTTAGGAAATAATATAATATAAGGTCTTCAGAAGATAGTACATATATTGAGCAATTGGTTAATGCATTTTCAAATATTTAAATATATATATCTTAGCGAAATATCTTGAAATTATACATACAAAATTTGTCATTACCTTGTCAAATAAAACAGGTGCATGTCCTTCAAATTTTACCGACCGATCTCTAGCTCGCTGTTTTCTTTCCCATCGTTTCTTAGCAGGAATAATACCAAATCCTTCGTTAGTTTCCGGATAAATTTTTGTTGCTAACCACCATTCATCGTCACTAGCATTAGTAACATGCAAAATATCTCCAAATTCAAAATTAAGTCCATGACTAGGTAAATCATCATCTTTATTAGATTCATAATCAAATAGAGCTCTATAAAAATAATTAATTGATGATGAATATTGTATCAATTCACTTATTATATACAGTTAAAAATATTCAACTATTATAACTGTTTTCGTTATAAATCTAGTAATATATTAATATATTTAAATGTTACGAATCTGGACAAAGAACATCGAGGTGAATAATGGGAAAGGAAAGAAAAAACAACGATGCCTTTTTACCAATTCAGACGAGGTTAACAAGATATGAAATTATATTTTAAGTATTAAGAACGCACTACCAGAACATGAGACAATATTGCAGGCAACCGGCTTAATACCAAGTATATGGTCGTAAATCTAATCCTACGTATGTATCGTTCATCTCAAACCAGTGAAGAGTTCCTCGATAATCAATGCCACCATAAACAAACAAGATTATGCGAGCCAAGTCACGGAGAAATAAAATATTCGAGAAGAATGTTCACGTATTAGTCAAACTAACCGCTTGGAAAAAAAAGTTTTTTTTAATGATCTACAACATTTCCAGCAAACATTTTTATGTAAAATATTAGAATTTGATATATAATATAAAAATAGTTTTTAGCGATGTTTCAATAAAATCACAAATCGTTTCTATGTATTATATCAGGCTAAGTTTCAATAGGTCATGATGTTAAGGTGAGAGAAATATATAAAAAAAATTTTAATTTTTTAAATTTACTTTTTAAGTTAAAAAAATGTAGAAAAACAAATAAAGTACTTTTTTGTATTTACAAAAAGAGACATATGCTTGATTCATCGATAATTGTAGAAGATGTGGCATATATGGGTTTGCGGCGATAAAACTACAAGACTGTCCGTAAGCTGTCGAGCCGAAAATTCAAGAAAAATATATTATTATTATTATTATTATTCCTCTGGGAGGGACCCCTAACGGCCCCGGCACGTAGGCTGTGCGCCCATTGTACCAATCCCTGAAGTTGCTCAAGCTACTCCGGCAGACCAGCCATTCTCCAGAACGAGAGAATGGCGCCCGAGTTGGCGAGCCTTATCTCCTGTGGGTCTATGAAAAAGTCCCCTAGTAGTTGGTTCCTGAGGTTGCAGAAGCCCGGGCATCGTGTCATGATGTGAGCAGGAGTTTCTTCCTCCGACCCGCACCACCTACACGTGCCCAGTTCTTCACCACCTGTTTTCTTTCCAAAGTGTCTAAGTCGCCCATGACCAGATATGATCTGGGCTAAACATCTGGAGTTCCTCCTGCTGTTGCCAGTCATGCAGTGACTCCACTCTTTATTCAGTACCGGGCCAATCATCATCCTGGAGTGTCTGCAGTCGCGACTTTCCAGCCAGCTTCCGGTGTGCTTGTCCCTGACCCATTCCAGTATCCTCCCCACGGCTAGGCACTTAGGCGCCCCGACCGAGGGTTCTGGACCCGGTAGGCAGGTTCCTGCTCCCAGAGCGGCTAGTCTGTCAGCGACCTCATTGACCCTGATGCCAGTGTGTCCCGGCACCCATAATAGCCTGACCCTATTGTAAAGGGCCAGTTTGTTGAGCGTCTTCTTACAGTCCCAGACAAGCGCCGAGGCGGTTCGGTGAGTTTCCAACGCCCCCAGCGCTGCCCGGCTATCAGAACAGATGCTGATATGCTTGTCCCGTGTCTCGAGTTCTAGAATCCTCTGGGCACAGGACATAATTGCTACAACTTCGGATTGAAAGACGGTGGCGTACTGCCCCAGTGGAAGAGAAGTGCCCCTTCCGTCCCTGCGACAATAGTATCCCGCCCCTGTTCCCTTAGCGGTCTTGGATCCATCTGTATACCAGATTTCTCCGCTGCCCGGCAAGGTGTCCCGTTTCGTGTTCCAGTCCTCCCTGCTAGGCACCTCCACCGTGTATCTTCTTCCAAAGGTAACTCTTGGAATAATAATATCCGTCCTCTTGTTAATTTCTGGATCGGATGTCAACACCGTGGGTAATCGGATATGTCGTGTGCCTGGCCTCCATTTGCCCTGGGCATTTAATAAACAAAGAAAAATATATAAAATCGATAAATTTGAGTCATAAAAAAAGATGGCTTAGAGTCTTATCAATTGTCAATATTTAAATAAATTAGTAAAACGTAAATTATTCGATGATTTATCAGACAAAATTGAAAATGATATGAAATTATTGAAATGAAATGCACAAAGTTCTTAGAAAGTAAAATTACAAAGAGCCATTTAAAAACAATAAAATTAAAAAGTTCGAAACTATTGAACTAATTCACAGTGATTTAAATTAACCACATAACATAATTGGTTTTGACGGTGAAAAGTACTATTTAACGTTTATTGATAATTATAGCAATTGTGGTAGAATTTATTGTATTAAAAGTAAATCGGAAAGAACCAATTGTTTGATTCAATTTATGAATAAGGGTGAAAATAAATTTAATAAGAAAGTAAAAAAATGTGCAATGTGATAATGGTAAAGAATACCTGAATAGTGAAATCTGTAACTTTAGCAAACACTTGCTGTAATAAGTCTTCAAAGAATATATGTTGGCCTAATATAATGGCAACTGTTGCATATCTTAAAAATCGAACAATACCGATACACTTGAAAATAAAACTACTCGTGAGATTTTATAGGAGAAAACCGAATGTTAAACATTGTACCGAGGCGTTTCCTTACCTCATGTACAACATCAGGGAGGCATACCTGGTGTATGAGCAAACGAATTTCTCAAGTCTGCATTCTTACCATGCAGCATCTTCTCCCAGCCGCTCAGATGATGCGCTTGTATGAAGCGCGCAAATCAATATTTCGTTGATGTTGAAATGCCCGTGGAGGCGGCGGTATTCGAATAAAGTGAATCGAATAAAGTGGACGTTTGTTATTCTTCAATAAATAAGAGCGTTTATTCTTTTTACTGGATATTCGATCCTTATAGACGCTGAGTGCGCGCGCCAAAATAACAACGCGTTCGACTATGATCAGCGCGCGCGGGGGAAGGCGAGGTTTGCACAAATAAATATCCTGCTGCCGCTACATGTTCGCGTCGGTGATCCTCGCAGGGATCAGCGCATAATAAAATTAAAGTGTTGTACCCTACTTACTTTTGCTTACAATATAGCACGGTCGCACTCTCGCACACATGCAGACAGCTCTTCGCGTTCCCTATTACACTGGTCGTCCTTCCTTCCTCTCTATCACTGTGGAGACCTGGGGGAAGGCAATTGTCTCCGACGATGAGGTCGTTGCTCAGAACAGTCCGTTGTGTCATCTCTCTTCTATCGTTAGCTGGAAGCAATCTGGTCCGCGCGTATATTTCTCTTTTCCACGAACCCCGAATTTTTGCCGAAGTAGCGACCTATTGTGGAACGTGCGGACCTAGTACGAGGCGCTGGACCGTAAACCCGAATCTCGCGTGCCTCGTTACAACATTTAAAAATCTATGATAACCGAATTTTTTACAGAACTCCGAAAGATCTGGGAAAAAATAAGTGGGATAATAAAAGAGAACTAGGTTTATAGGATACACTGAAAATAATTATAGTCTTAATTATTAATAAGATAATAATTGCAAGACATGCACAGTGAAACTGAAAATGATTCGAATGGTCGAGAAAAAGAAAATAATAAATTGAAAGTAGTATGAAAATCATTTTGAAAGAAAAGTCCAATAAATATATAAAATTGTCAAATATCTCCCTTCCGCTTTTTTGCTCTGAATTAAATGCATTATCTCTTCATTTGCATCTGGTTTCACTTCTCTTCCGTCTACGTAAGCGTTACAGCTTCTTTGTTTTTAATACTACTTCTATTTCGTACTTCCACATGGAATAATTACCGCCGTCAAGCTTGAACATTTCAAAAGCATCTCTTTCAGTCATCTTGACTAATAGAGAATTCATTGTACACAGATCAAAAGTTAATAATATTCACTAAACTAAGCCAGCTGGTGGTTTAACACACAAAAATACCAACTCACGCGCGCAGTAAAAGTATACTGGGCCCATAACCTATTGAGTGTAAATACTTAGCATAAATAATACACTCAATTCAATGAGCAGAAAGATATTCATAAGCAGAATAGATTTGTTGAAATCTAAATGAATATTAAAGTACAGAGATTTATACGATGTCGACAGCTCTGGCGAAATGCAGTTGCTTACACTTCGGTTGTCGAACTACTCGCTTCCTTCAAGAAACAGAGCACATTTATTACAGAGTCACACAAAATATCAAGTACGGATAATCCCTTAAATACGTAGCGGCTTTGGTAAACGAAGGATATTGCAAGATGATAATATTTATGACATCTTAATCTAGGTAGAAAAAGTATACGTACATTAAAAATATACTCTATTCAATAGTGGTAATCACTTGGTGCTATGTCTGGGCTGTATGGTGGATGCAATAAAACCTCCCATCCAAGATGCCGTAGCATCTGACGAGTCATCAACGAAGTCTGTGGTCTGGCGTTGTCTTGGTGAAACTCTACACTCTTCCTGTGGGCCAATTCTGGACGTTTCTGGTCGATCACCTGCTTCAAGCGATCTAGTTGTTAACAGTATATGGTAACAGCAAAACCTTCCTGGCCGTCAATCCCGACTTGGACACTGTTTGGGACGATTCACCGGCCCTCAACCACGACCATTTTCGCTTTATATTGTCGTATGTTTTCCATTTTTCGTCGCCAAACACCATCCGCTTCAAAAATGGGTCGAGTTCGTTTCGTTTCAACAGTATATCGCAGGCATTGATTCGGTCCAGTTGGCTCTTTTGTGTCAAATTACGGGGCACCCAAACATCAAGCTTTTTCTTGTATCCAGCCTTCTAGAGCTGGTTTAAAATGGTTTGGTGACTAACTCCCATCTCCTGGGCGATATCACGAGATGCCACATGCCGGTCTCACTCGATTTTTTCTAGGATTTGATCGGAATTCATCGTCCCATAGGTCTTCCGCCGGCTGGCTTATATATGGTGTCATTTTCACCGTCTCTGAATCGTCCAAATCATACCTCCGCGGCTCGAAGTGATAGAGTACCATTCCTCAAAATAGTATTAATCTCACTGAACGTTTCTCTAGCGTATTAGCCTTTATCGAAGGAAAAGTTTAAAATAGCGCGAATTTTGGCGTTAGTGAACTCCATGTTTACACGTCTGTACCTGTTGAATGGAATATCCAAACTAATCATGCATAGCGTCGTTTCGTAAATTATGTCAAGACCTTTAAAATAATGTATAGTATTGCCAGATATGAGCTCCGTAGCCTTTGCACAAAGCAGCGAAATTCAAAAGGCAAAACGGCGGAAGGGAGATATTTGACAACCTTATATATGGAGATCTGATAACACATTTTATTTATATTATAAACAAGAGGCGATAAGTCAAGTGAATTAAAAGAATAGAAAATCGCCATGAATTCGGTAATTGATAGTTTAAATAAATACAATATATATCGATTTGTAAAAAGACGAAAAAACAAAAAAAATGGACGTTAAATGAGTTTATAACTAGCGCGCCACACGCGGCCCACGGGCCGAGGTTTTTTACCACCTTGCATTGCTTCGCGTTTTGCATTAACGAATAATTGCGAATGCCAAGATTTCCGAAAAAGCAAGAATGGAGAATTTACTACATCTACAACAAGTAAACCAAACGAAGTTTAGAGCAAGATCGATGGAAATCACAATCCTACTGTCGAGCTCTCTTGTACGAATGGAGAATTTACTACATCTACAACAAGTAAACCAAACGAAGTTTAGAGTAAGATCGATGGAAATCACAATCCTACTGTCGAGCTCTCCTGTACGAATGTGACAACGTTGACGGCACAAGTTGCATATAACGTAAACTGTACATGTGTATATAGTAATGCACCCACACCGGCGGATCAGTAATCAGTAGAGCTACTTTATTTTTGTAGTGAGTATGCAATAACAACTGCTGCTACACCAGTGCCGACCACAATGATACAGAGTACAGTTACAATCACTGCTTCGTCAAAGAAGACGCGTACGACTTATTCAACAATGGAACCACCCACGAGTAGAACAACAAACTACATAAAAGTTGGAAAAGAAGATCAAATGCTGTGATGGCTAAAATACATTAGAAATAAGCGACGATGCTGCAAGAACTATAGAATAACAACCAAAGGTTCTTAGAACTATTATAAATAGATCAATTTGGCACTTTACGTCAAAACACAAATCTACAGTAGGGCCACAGCGCCTGCATCAACGTTAAAAAATAAAAAACGTGTCCCCCGCAAAATGTAGCCAAGAAATCAAGGAATCCAACGCACTTTTCCTTTTTTTGATTAAATAATTTTCATCAATCGCTAAAGCTTTTATGTTTAAAGAGGAAATAGCAGGGATCAAGCAGGTGGAATTACTTTTTCGACGATAACTTCAAATTGGAGAAATTTATTTAAATTTTTCTTTCATAATCCATTTGAATACGTATTGAACAATAGATTGATGTACTTTTGGCCCAAAAAAGTTAATATTTAAACGAACGAACAGGTGCAAATTTCGTCAAAAATGCTCGTTTGGAGTTCATTTTCGGTTATTTCTACTACTTATAGAGCTACAAAATTTTAACACAACAATATCCTTATGTCATTCTAGAATTGATTTAAAAAGAATTTTCAACAAACTGTAATTCTATCATTGTCAAATATCTAAATGATTGAGGAGTTTAAAAAGTAGGTGAAAGTAATAAATTTTTTCAAGGGTTAAGCTGACATGATACTTTAATGGCCCTTGTACCCGTGCAAAGAAACTCCAACACATGTTATCGGAATGCCTCTCTCTTCCCCAGGTACATTGTCGCAACTGTATTTTCTTTTTCATAATTACAAAGTATAATTTTAAACAATTTTATTTGCAAATATTGTGAATCAATGAGAATATAAATAAATTTAGCACGTTTAGTAAATTTTTTTTTTTTTTTTTTATTGTACATCTAAACAATTTACAAGTGATTAGTACTATAAATAAAATCGATTATTTTTGTATTAATGATTCTTTGTTGCAATCCGTAACAAGGTCTCGATGCTTCTGAACGATTTGCATAATAAATTATTTTGTGTTTTCATCTTTACTCAAAATATTGTTATATTCCGTTGCCAGTTGAACACTTCTTTCGGTGTGATCATTAATAACTTGCAAAGAATGAACAATTTATTTGCCTTCAATGAAATCGTCATTTTCTTCCCGCAATTGCGGAGCAATGTTTAAAATACTTGCGTTTAAATTTAATTTTTTAAAAAACTCTAATGTTTCTTTACTTGCAAATTGATCAAGAGTTACATCATTTATTGCAAGTTTTTGTACTGAACTTAAATCTGCTTTATGCAAATATTTACCGATGAGTTTAGAAGTAGATTTAATTGCGTTACTTATTGAAATTTTACAATCCAGTGAGACCAAATTATCGAAGAGAAATAAATACTACAAATGCCCTTCCATTTTATGTAGAACAGCTTGCGAAATTTTTTTATTTACATTACTAAAGTTATAAATTCTTTTTAAAAATTCCAAGTCAGTTCTCGGAGCTACTTGTGGTATATTCGAGGTAAACCAGGCGTTCTGATAAACTAATACAATAAACAAACAAATATCTCTAAGACCTATTTTTTTCATAATTATTTAGTTTAAACTGATCTCGAAATATAAACATTTTTAGAGAATAAATGGCTTTCGCCATCCACCGTGCATGAATTGGTCCCAAAGCTTTGAAAGTTATGATACCACCCGCGTTTCCTCCAAGAAATGTAATTATCAATTCCAAAAACTCCTTATAATCATCTCTAGGAAAAGAACTCTGAAAATATATATTATTAGTATTATTCAATTTTTAAATCTAATTTTTTTTATAAATTTAGTATTTAATTAACCATACCTGTAGTTGTTGTTTAGCAGATTCCAGAATATTTGCAATATCATGTTCCAAATAGTTAAAGACTTTTTTTTTCAATGTGCTTCCATTCTTCTTGAAAACACTTGAATATCGTCATATCAGGGTCGGATGTACTGCCTAACACTTCCTCAAAGGCAGTTTTAGGCATTATTTCATAGATATGATGCCTACATGCACAATGCACAAGTTTACGCCCCAAAGCAAGTTCTATATGCACACATGCTCCACTTACTGGTCCAGTATTTGAAGCGGTGGTATCAAATACCATACCGCATATTTCATCGGCAATACTCCATTCTTTAAGCAACGCAATTATAGTTTCTGCCAGCTTTTCCACAGTTGCTCTCGAAATTTTTGGAATCCCAACAATCTGAGCAGTATCAGCACCAGTAACAAGTACAGGCAGTCGGTCTATTTTCTCGTACTTGTTATCCGAGTCTTGGAATTGTTTAGAGTCCCAGTGTACAAATAATCTTGCTGGGTGCTCTGTTATAAAGCTATCTTTTATAGCTTTAGCAGCTTCAAGCCTATGTTGCATTCGCGACCGTAGTATATAGATTCTCTGCTTATATGCAGTTCATCTAATTCTATGCCAATAATATGAGCGAAAACTGCTAATAGTCTAACTGCGTTATGATCGCTTACTCTCGCACGATCTAAAACACAGGTCATATCAACAGTGACGATCTTTCTCTTTTTCGGCTCAGTAGAGCGTGTGCTAGCAACGAAGTCTTCATTTTCGTCATTACGTGCATCATCGTCAAATGCATTGTTTATGCTGGTTATATTTTCTTCGGAGAGCATGAAGTTGAATAGATTAAAAATATGTATTGTAAAAAATAGTATATAAAAAGTTATTCTTTTTATCCTAATTCAGTACTTTTCACAATAGTTTGTTGCAAAAAACTACTAAACAATACAGTAACCGAACTTAAAATAAAATAATAATTCTGGTTAATTAATTATTGTACTTACATTTGTTTTCTGTGATAATACTTTTAATACTACTGAGTCTACTACAGCTGCCAGATTTCCCGATCGATTTTCTCGTTGAGATTTCAAGAAAGTAGCAGCATCTTTGTCTTGCAAATTTTTTGATTGTATGGTATGAGCGATATTAAATAACATATCTAACTTACACATAAAATCACTTAGTTTTTCTGAGTGTGCTTTACGACTGCGCTTGGCACTTTTTAATAATGTATGAAGTTCAAGATATAATTTTTGTAGCAAACCTATACAGTCAACCGTATGTCGCATGAGAATCCCTGCACTTTCCTAAAAATAGCAATTTTTTTATAGTAATAGATTTAGATAAACGGTGAGATAAACACTGCAGCACTTGACGATTAGATGCAAGTTTTATACCTTGAAGTTCTTCCTTCACGTGCCCGACTAAATAGATTTTTGTGTTTGACCGCAAACATGACATTTTTAATATTTAAAAATATTTGTGTAGACAAAATAAGAGATGTATCTGCTGAAACGTTTGCTTCGTAACTGCGAGAAAGTTTGAAGATGTACTAGTTTCATTTTCTTTCATTTAAGTTTTATTAGAGTCAGTATTTTATAGATTATAAAATTGTACAATATATTTATGCAATCAAAGTTATTTTATAATATTTAATTTTAAATATCAAGTAGTAGAATTTTTTCTATAACCGCATGACCCGAAAAGGTTCATTCGCCTTAAACCCTCCGTACCCCAACGACGGTTGCCACCTTGAAGTTGTGCCCATTCGCAAAATGGGCCGGTGTGGGGGCTCGTCTGGCGGTTCTGGGGCTGTACCCGATTCAAACCAGGGGAGGGAATCCTGGAAACCGGAGAAAGGGAGGTGGAGGAGTGATCGTCGGTAAAACGGGGGAACAACTCACACCTTACTACCTGGTGGTAGGGGTCCCTGGGTCACGGGATCTCCGTAAAAGGGCTCTCCCGGTTTGACTCTTCCCGGGACGCTGCTGGAATACGGCCCCTTCACCTCGAACAGAGGGGAATGAAACGTGAACAGCCTGACGGACTGGTCAGAGGCTAGGAGCAACCCTCCAACCACGTTGAGACGACTCGACAGGTTGGATACACGTAAACTTTACACTTACACATCAATTTTACACACAACACACTACACCGCAGAACATACCACATGAGTCGTCCCCCTAAGCTAGACGGCGTGAGCCATCGTGCCTAACTAGCTCTCTTGGCGCTCGGGGTAAGACGGTGTCGCTAACGATGCCTGGAGGATACCGGGCGCCCTCCCCTTGTATCTAGCCTTACCGCCGTATGAGGCTCTGCGGCGGCGGACTTCTTATTTCCTCACTACTCGTGGGATCTTAATGGATAAATTCATTCAAAGAACCAGTTTGTGCGAGGGGAAGGAACGCCCTCCTCTACCTCGTTGGAGATAGAGGGGACTTCGGATGAACCTATCTCCGGCGAGGGGGAGTTTGGGGTGGTGTCGAACAGGGGCTCGTTAGAGAACCAGGGAGATGCCACCTCTGGATCGACTATGGGACCGAAAGAGGGCTCTTCCGAGAACTCTCGAGGAATCGGAGTCGAGAGCCGATCGATGCAGGATTCGAGCCGGAAGGTCTCTGGGGCCCAAAGGCGCAAGATCCTGCGTCGGAAGCAAAGACAGGATAGGAACGGAGCCCGGACCTCGGGGTTGGAAAATTCCAGGAATCGGGGAAGTTCCTATCCTGGAACATCGGGGGTGGGGGCCTCTGAGATCCAGACCGGTAAACGCCGCAAAGGATCTAATGAGACCATGGACAGCGGCCAAGAGGCCAAACCTGGAGCAAGGCCTCACTGCGTCGAGGATGATAGACCCGCTGACGAGCGTTCCCGTTGGGGAGGGTTACCCTGAAGAGGAGCTAAATCAACAACATTTGGCCTTCATCAACGAGGCGGTCGAAGCTGAGATCTTCAACATCGAGGCTGGACCGTTTCTCTCCTTCCGAGACTGCTTCGTCAAGCTGGGGGCGGTCGTCGTAGTGGCGGAAAACGACTTCTCGTGGGACTGGCTGAAGGCAATTGCCCCCAGTCTGCGCCCTTGGGAGGGAGCGAGACTGGCACTGACCGAGATGTCTGTGCTCAAGAAGCCTCACAGAGCCACCATTCGGATCCCTGGCAACAGGATCAGTCCGGATGTGGTTCTGAGGCGTTAACCCGAGTAAAATCGAGCTGGTCATCTTTACACGGAAATATAAGATTCACCGCTATAGGACCACCAAGCGACAGGGCAAGATACTGGTGGTGAAGGATTCGGCTAAATAATTAGGGGTGACCCTCGATAAAAAGCTTAATTGGAAGGAACATCTCTCGATCCAATACAACAAGGTAATTACAGCCTTTTGGACCTGCAGAAGGGCCTTCAGTAGTACCTGGGGAGTCCGTCCCAGGATGGTCCAGTGTTTATACAGGGCTGTACTCCTACACAGACTCGCATACGCCTATGGGGTCTTGTAGCCCGGGGTGGAGCAGGTCGGGGCGGGGAATGCCCTGGAAAGACTAAGAGAGCTTATACTTAGGAAAGCCATGGGTGCTAGACGCACTACTCCAACTAAGGTACTCGGTCTACTCGCTGGAGTAGAACCAATACACCTAGCCGTTATTGGTGAAGCGGCGAAGACGGCCTATTGACTAAATGCCCAGGGCAAATGGAGGCCAGGCACACGACACACCCGACTACCCAGAGTGTTGTCATCCGACCCAGAAATCAACATGAGGACGGATATTATCACTCCGAGGTTTATCTTTGAAAGGAGGTATACGGTGGAAATTCCCAGCAGGGAGGACTGGAACAGGAAAAGGGACACCCTGCCGGGCAGCGGAGAAATCTGGTATACAGATGGATCCAAGACCAACAAGGGAACGAGGGCGGGATAGTAGTGTCGTAGGGATGGAAGGGATACTTCTCTTCCACTGGGGCAGTATGCCACAGTTTTTCAATCTGAAGTAGTAGCCATCATGTCCTGTACTCAGAGGATCCTTGAACTTGATACACGGGACACACATATCAGCATCAGCTCTGACAGCCCACCGAACTGCCTCGGCGCTTATCTTGAACTGCAAGAAGACACTCAACAAACTAGTACTGCACAACAGGGTCAGGCTATTATGTGTGCCGGGTGCACACTGGTATCAGGGGCAATAAGGTCGCTGACAGACTAGCCGCTCTGGGAGCAGGAACCTGCCTTCCGGGATCAGATCCCGCGGTCGGGGCGCCTAGGTGCCTAGCCGCGGGAAGGATACTGGGATGGGTTAGGGACGAGCACACCGGAGGTTGATGGGAATGTCGTGACTGCAAACACTCCAGGACAGTGATTGGCCCGGTACTAGATAAAGAATGGAGCTTCTGTATTACTGGCAACAGCAGGAGGAACTCCTGTTTAGCCCAGATTATATCTGGTCATGGGCGACTCAGGCATTTCGTCAGGAAAACAGGTGGGGAAGAATCGGGCGCGTGTAGGTAGTGCGGGTCGGAGGAAGAAACTCCGGCTCACATTATGACACGATGCCCGGGCTTCTGCAACCTTAGGAATCAGTTACTAGGGGACTTCTTCATAGTCCCACAGGAGATAAGGCTCATCAACTCTGTCGCCATCCTCTCGTTTTGGAGAAGGGCTGGCCTGCCGGAGTAGCATGAGCAACCTCAGGTGACGGTACAATGGGTGTACAGCCTACGTGCTGGGGTCGTCAAGCCCCCCAGAATAATAATAATAATAATAAACCCTCCGTAAACTCTGACAGATTGACCCTACCATAAAAATAGGTAAGGATATTTATGACCAGTACCTTCGATACTAATATTCGCTTTGTCATGTGGGATTGCTCATTAAGTTTTTAGGCATTCTCCTTCTCTAGGTCGCAAATATTAAGAAAACTTTAAACGCTCTGTGGCAACATTAAAAATTGTTTATTTAAAACAAGAAAAAGTGCGTTAGATTCTTTGATTTCTTGGCTACTTTTTCTGGGGGACATGTTTTTGATTTTTTAACGTTGATGCAGGCTCTGTCACCCTAATGTACAGTCCAGCAAAGTACAATTCCAAGACACATTTAGTGCGATACCATCAGAGAGAGCTGCACAAAGCACTAGGAACACCCAGTTCAATCTATCGGCAAACAATTTACATCTGAACCTGCTGGATATAGCACCCCGTCCAAAAAACCGCTCAAGCCTTCGAAATCCCCCGATAGAGGAACGATGAGAAGACTACTAACTGCTTCCTGCACCCATCCAGCAATAGATAATAGATCGCAGAGGCCACAAATAACTATTGAATATAATATTTTGATGAACCGTAACGTAGGAAAATTTTCCCGTGAGTGAAGCATAAAATTGCATTGAAGAATACAAAGGATAGAAGAATGTAAAATAGCTTTAAATATAGATAAGACGGACTCGCGCACTTGGTTATTATACGTCATGATGGGTTCTGCCTTCATATGATGCAGATTCTTGCGGCCCAAGTGGCAATTTTGGGAAGATTTTGTTTATGCCGCTCGAAAAAGCTATGGCAATGATGACTCAAGCTTGTAGCCGAAGTCAAATCGTATACAGGGTATACAGGGAAAAAAAAGAAGACTAGAGATTACATTATAGCCACTTTAAACTTCCTCAACTGTCTACAGACGCAAATGCCCCGGCTGATCAACTGTCAGTGATTTATGACAATTTGCTTGCAGATAGTAAGAGTCTCGTGCCGAGTACAGTTAATAAAATGATGGATTACCTGGGTCGTAGTGCGCGTCGGAAAGCGGTTACTCGGCTTGGGTCTCCGTATGCATCGAAAACTAGGGATCCCTATTTTACCTCGCTATCAACGGTATGCACGAAGATGCAGTTTCTGAAGGATTTGATGATCTTGCCCATATAGTAGTAAGGTCCTTCGGAGATAACACACAGCTTGTTCCGGACCATCTCGAAATACCTCTCTAGGTTTTCCCCGAGGAAGTTTTGAATCTTCTCCACGTAATGGTCTACCGGCAGGTACACCCACATGAACGCTCGTTCTTCTTTCGAAGTCTTATGTGAACGTGGTTATGGGTTGTTGGCCGGTCGTGAATGGGGCCGTTGACTCCTTAAGCGCAAGCGGGGGGGGGGGGGGGGTGGCGTCATGCATAAAAGGACGTGGGGCTTTTCGAGCATACTATGAAGTCAAAATCCCTGTTCTTAATGTCGCTTTGGAGGAACATTTACCCATCGCGGGGGTTACCGCAATTTTGACTCATGCTGGCCGCGGATGGGCTATAACATCGTTATTGACGGTGTATAGGCGGAAGAGAAAAAGCGTAATACAGAAGACAGGTAAACGGTAGGTTGGTACAGTCTGTAAGTGTGATGAATGCTTTGAGTTCGTGCGGTTATATTGGTTCGTGTGAATGTTGTCTTATAAATGGTGCTTGAAGTCGTTGGTTGGTGATGGAGTCGGAAAAAGTGTCTGGTACCAGTCGGTAATTGCGTAGTGACAAAGATGAAAATAATACGTCGTGTTAGGTAAGTCCGATATTAAGGTCGGGCCGGGTTTGTTAGGATTTTGGATTGTGTCTGATTTTCTCGTAGGTCTGTAAATCTTTAGTTCGCTTACGTATATGAGAGGCAGGATTTTTCCTTCGGAGTCCATAGCTAGTAAACTAATGGTCAGATTACTTTTGAAACTGTGAATGGACCTTTGAATTTATTCATTCGTTTTGCCACAATATTTTTATCCGCGTCTAATTGTATTCTCAGTTTTGCTTAAACTGTGTCACCCGCGTGAAATGTAAGTTTACAATGCTTCTTATTATAATAGTGCCCTTGCCGGTCGTGCGCTTCTTTTGAATTCATCTCCACCCAGTCGCGTATTGCTTGCCACGTTTCATTATCTAATTTCAGTATGTCAGTTGAGAAGTATATTTCTACCCGCTGGTTACGCAATGAGATCGGTTTTCCCTACCGGAATTAAAATAGGCTGGTATCACTCCTGTGGATGTGTGTTTCGCCGTATTGTAAGCGAACTCTATTTACTCTCTCTATCGGGTTGGCAATTTTTGTCAATTCTTGTCATCCCCAGTGATCGCATCCTTCAGCGTATCATCTATTCGATTGTATAACGTGCCGTTAAATACTGACCAATTTGGGTACTTATTTATGGGTGTTGTGAGCTGCTTCAGACGTTCTTCTGTCATACCAACTTTGCTTTTCTTCGAGTACCGATAGTTGCTTCTATGTACTTTCGAATATTATCGATAATACGTCGCGGACCTGGAGCAGGGACTCTTTCCAATGGACTACTGCATGTAAAAATGGCCCTAACCTGAATCTTAATTTGAACCTAGCTATTCAAAGGGCCGCATTTAAAGACCTCTTGAGCCAAATTTTCAAACCTCTAGGTTTAAATCTAACGTACCTAGACTTAAAAACGTGTTTTGTTTAAAAAAATATTGTCTGTTTCACGGTTTGCTCCAAATCTGAAAAAATTCATGAAAATGTATTTCCTAGTGAGGAACTACCCTGATTTTTTTCAGTTTTTAGAGACCAAAATTGGATCCAGAAAAAATATTTTAATTTTTCAATCATTTTTTAGGTTATGTAGATTATATTTGGCTAAGATTCAAATAACTCTATTTTATGTGTTTTCCCCCTCTTTCGAATGCTGCTTTCAGATATATTATTTTCAGACCGGAACATGCTCAAAAATCGAATAAACCATTTATTTCGCCTATTTTTTGCTTATTTTCGGCACATGACCTGTGCACATACGGATATTCTAAAGGCGTCAAGGCATTCAAAAGTATTCTAAGACTCCATGTCATACATAAAAAGCTTTTAGAAATAGGGACTATATCCCTGAAGCGCTAAATGACGTAATCCGATCAAATTAATCTACATGGAAAATTATTTATTCAAGTTATGGTAAGTTATTTATCGTTATAAGTAATGTTGAAGCAAATTATATCGAATAAAATATTTTTTAATAGTTAATCCAGTACCATATTTATAACAGAAATTGAGGCGCTGTTTGTAAAAAAAATTTGTTTTACTATTTTGCGCTGCTCCCGCAATTAGTCAGAATACTGTAACAAAATTGAGCAATGCGATCTCAGAAGTTCATGCTCAATTACATTAATGTAATAAAATTAATGTACATAAAACTAATAAAATTATTATTTATTATTAATGATATAAAAAAGACTACATTGATGTAAAAAAATGTAATTTCTGCTTGCGCATTCAAAACCACTCAGATTCAGAAATGTAATTGATTTCTTGGTTAAAACGTTTAGAGTTCCATCTTTGAACTTCTGAGATCGCCATGCTCAATTTTGTTACCGTATTCTGACTAATTGCGGGAGCAGCACAAGATAGCAGCAAAATTTTTTTACAAACTGCGCCTCAATTTCTGTTATAAATATGGTACTGGATTAACTATTAAAAAATATTTTATTCGATATAATTTACTTCAACATTACTTATAACGATAAATAACTTACCATATCTTGAATAAATAATTTTCCATGTAGATTAATTTGATCGGATTAGGTCCTTTAGCGCTTCAGAGATATGATCCCTATTTCTAAAAGCTTTTTATATATAAGATGGCGTCTTAGAATACTTTTGCATGTCTTGACGTCTGTAGAATATCCGTATTTGCACACGTCATGTGCCGAAAAAAAGCAAAAAATAGGCGAAATAAATGGTTTATTCGATTTTTGAGCATGTTCCGGTCTGAAAATAATATATCTGAAAGCAGCATTCGGAAGAGGGGGAAAAAACACATAAAATAAAGTTATTTGAATCTTAGCTAAATATAATCTACATAACCTAAAAAATGATTGAAAAATTAAAATATTTTTTCTGGATCCAATTTTGGTCTCTAAAAACTGAAAAAAATCAGGGTAGTTCCTCACTAGGAAATACATTTTCATGAATTTTTTCAGATTTGGAGCAAACCGTGAAACAGACAATATTTTTTTAAACAAAACACGTTTTTAAGTCTAGGTACGTTAGATTTAAACCTAGAGGTTTGAAAATTTGGCTCAAGAGGTCTTTAAATGCGGCCTTTTGAATAGCTAGGTTCAAATTAAGATTCAGGTTAGGGCAGTTTTTACATGCTTATCCCGTTATAGCCTTTGTTTGATATCAGATATAGACGTTACAAGGACGATAATATTTTTCTCGGTATTCCCTCTCATGAGAAGATGTGACGGTCTTGTTTTGTGTAAACTTCTATTTCGGTATTCTGAATGGGTGTTAGAGTAACGGTATTTATCCAGTGTTACTATGTAGAATGTCGTACGGTATGCGGTTTCAATACTGTGTATAGGTATTAGAGTCATGATAATATTTTAACGCTCATCAACGGTAAAAACTTCGGAATATTGAAGAGTATCGAGTAATACGTATGATTACCGTTTTTGTGAGTAGAAACTGCTTACTAGGTTGTCAAGCTGTGTCTAGCTTGAATCCACCAAGCATGCTTTATCTTCGGCGGCCCTTAATATGATACCCTCTTCTGAATCACCGGTTTTCACTCTTTCGAGTTCGAGTTATGTTTGACGCTGAACGTGTCTCGCCGCATTCCTTATGTTATAGGTCAACTAGGTTAGCTTATTATTGTTTGTCGAATTACTCGGCTTGTGGTCTAGCGCATTCTTATAGATCTTATTATTTTCTCAACAAATTATCGATTTATTATGACAACCTCGGCCTCCAGTTGAGCTACACTCTGCCCCACAGCCAGGGGCTTGATCACTCTCTACACGCACATACGCGACACTTGTCCATGGGATGCCATCGCCCAGCTTCCGCCGTCTGTCGGAAGGGGCCGCCCAGTGCCCACCGCCCGATAATCAGTCTTTGTTCCTAGCTTTACAATGGCTATGCGCGAGATTCCTAGCTATACTTATTATCACTTACTAACTAATCCTAGTTAATCTCTAATCAGCTTAACCTGGGAAGAGGAATGATACCGAAGGCGCATCGAGGAGGACGATAACGGGCGGTAATCAGTTGCGGAAGAGGTCGGTAATTCCTTATCGGGGGATAGCGGTAAACGGTAACGGGGAGAGTCTACCAGTTAATACGGAGATAAAACGAACAAATAGCAAACGGTAAACTAGGAGGGCGAGATTCGACATTAGGGAAAGCTAAACAACAAACAAAAACAAACGAAACAAACGAAAAACACGAAATCTGATACGGTACTAGCAGTCTACATGCCTTCCGACGGTGGCAGTGGCGATTCTCGGAAATGGCCGGTCTATTACTACGCGTGGTCACCACCATCTTGCCGTCGGCATGTGCCTTGTACGTAGCGACGGCGATCTTCCTCGCGATGTCTATTTTTTAAGTTCGCGAGTTTTTCGTTCAAAATATCGATTTATGAGATAATTTTAAAAAGCATTAGACTAATAAATATCTTCAGCATTTACAAGAATGAAAATACTGATGGAAAGCTTTGTTATCAAGCAGTTAGTTCTAATATGGATGATCAATATCCACTATCAAAAGGCTTATTGATAATAATTTAGAGCTACAATTTGGTGCTGAATACCTAGTACGGTTGGTTATAGTAAATATTTCCAACTGTTAAGATAGACTAAATTGTTAATGGCTATATAAAAAGATAAAAATTCTTTAAACTGTATTTCATTAATACTTTATCTCATTATTTATATCTATATAACGTCTTGTGTTGTCTACTTCTTACCTGAAAAGCTAACATGAAAACGGTAATGTTTTTTTATTACAATTTGTTCGATTTCGGAGTAAATCTACAGTAAGATAATAAGAAATATTTGTAGTGTAGGTAGACGACGAAATGGTTTTTGGGGTTTTCCCATACTGCCATAATCCTTTATTGCCTTTTATTACTTTAAGCGTTTTGAAATAAAACCGTACTGTAGCAAACGTGAGGCTTGTTAAGCAATAGAGGATTATAGGTGTTCGGAAGAAGCGCATTCCGCATTTCTTCAAGTAGCTCTGTAAAATCGAATGACAAGCCATATGGAAAAATAGTCATATTTTTGTTAAGCCCAAGCTGAGGAAAAGGCCCTCCTCTTGATCGGAAAGCTAGGGGCTATTTTTTTAGTCTTAGACGCGAAGAGCTAGCGAGCGGTTGTACGACGAATGCTTCGACTACAACTAGCTTCTCTGAGCATTTTATTATTACCTGTACCATAGAACTTATTTACAATAAAGTAATTCGTAAAAGGAAGACTGTGCTATAGTTTATTTAGTAAACAATAACCCCAACACAATTTCTCAGGTGTAGTAACCGTTTAATATAATTATTAATTTTCTGAGATATCGGCAAAAAATATAACCAAAGTATTGAATTCTAATAGTAGGTAATAAATTATAATCTTACATAATAGTACACACCTTACATACATTGATCTCTTTTGAGTAGTTTTAATTATGGTACCTACGGCTGTTGTTTGCTGTAATCGATACTCTTTCAAATTGTTTATTTTAGAATCGAATCGGTGATATTCTTCAATGTCATGTTGTACACCTATTGTTACCTTTCCAGTTGTACCCTAAGAAGATAATAAATATATTAAACAACTTAAAAAAGGAAGGTCCTTTCTCAAATTTGCAACATAAAATTAAAATCAAAAATATTTGACATAAATTATTAACGAGTAATATTAATATTTATGTTATCAGAAAAATATATAAGTTCTAAAATCCTATCTCTAACGCGTTATCGATAAACATAGTAGTTAACGCACGATTAATTGCAAATGTGTGTTCCATAGCAATTATACTTATCCAGGAGAGTATTAGACCGTGAAAATACCACTATTGAAGATTACCAGAACTGAATCATGAGTATAAATGAGAATTCCTAATTAAAGAATAGCTAGTTAAAAAGAAATCATGTACGGTCGATTCAACTTTCCGGTTCTTAAAGAAATCCGTGGGGTTGACCATTTGGTTAATATCGACGGTTGGCTCCCACCTGTAGATTTTTTGTTTGAGAGCTGGCTTCTCCAATTTTTTCTTCGGCTGGTTTCTTCCGATTAAACTCTTCATACACGATTGTCTGCGAACGAATCGTTTTGCTGTTGCACTCGTGGTTCATGGCGTTCTGAAGATCTTGATAAAGGGACAAAATAATTGTAAGTTAATGTAAGGTAGGGAGAAGAATTCTGTGAAATGAAAGGAAGAAAGGAAAAGTAACAGATGATAGACATAAGGTGAACTAATAGTCTTCCTTTTTTTTCTTTACTCAGCCGTCTTTTACGCTTCGTTTTCGTCAGTTGCTCTTTTCATTTCTTTTTTATGTTCTTTATTGAGAATTTCATTTTTCAACGGTACTTCAACAATCCTTAATGATTTTACTTGTCAATTATTACCGTCTAAGAATGTTACGTCACGGCTTATTTTTATGCGATTTTTTGTTTTATCGAGAAGACGGTATGCTGTTGATTCTTCCGAGAATTCCATAAAGAGCAATATTTCACGTTTCTCATCCAGCTTTCGTCTTAATTCGCTCGGTATATGAGTGTATACTTTAGATACAAAAAAATTCAGAGACATTTGGGATTATCAAATCACGTACAGTGTTTTAAATTTATTTTTAATCGGTTATCGATTTTGCAGTTAAATTGCGGTGTGCAGCACTTATCTCCAATATTGTTTCTTCAAGTTTGCATAGTAAAAAATCATGCCGCGAGCCATCTCAAGAAGTGTTCTATTTTTCTTTTCTATGACTCCGTTTTGCTGTGATTGAGATCCCCTCCTTTTTCAAATAGACCTGCAAGGACTTATTTATACATTCTTTACCGCGACCCAGTCCAATAGTTTTAGATTTCTTCCGTAGTTGATTTTTCATCAATTTTATAAAATCTTTAATATAGATAGCCGCGTCTGACTTAAACTTACTCCCTCACGACGGTTGCCACCTTGACGTTGTGCCCATTCGCAAAATGGGCCGGTGTGGGGGCTCGTCTGGCGGTTCTGGGGCTGTACTGGCTTCGGACCAAGAGATGGGGTCCTGGAAACCAGGGAAAGGGGGTGGGGAGTGATCGCCGGTGAAACGGGGTGAACGACACACACCCTAGTACCTGGCGGTAGGGGTCCCTGAGTCACGGGATCCCCTTAAAAAGGGCTCTCCCGGTTACGCTCTTCCCGGGACGCTGCTGGGACACGGCCCCTTCTCCTCGAAACAGAGGGGGAGGGTACGTGATCAGCCTGACGGACCGGTCAGAGGCTAAGAGCAACCATCCAACCAGGTCGAGACGACTCGACAGGTTGGATACACGAAAACGGTACAATTACACGTTAATTTAACACACACAACACATTACACTACAGAACATACCACATGAGTCGTCCCCCCAAGCTAGACGGTGTGAGCCATCGTGCCTAGCTAGCTCTCTTGGCACCCGGGGTTAGACGGTGTCGCTAACGATGCCTTGGGGATACCGGGCGCCCTCCCCTCGTATCTAGCCTTACCACCGTATGAGGCTTTGCGGTGGCGGACCGCATACTTCCTCACTGCTCGTGGGATCTTTATGGATAGATTTCTCAAAAGAACCAACAATTGCGAGGGGAGGGGAGGTGACGATTCCTCCAGCGGGGCGGCAACGCCCAGTCTGGAGGGAAAGGAACCCCACAGGCACCGAACAGGGGCTCGTTAGAGAACCAGGGAGGCGCCACCTCCGAATCGGCTATGGGGCTGAAGGAGGGCTCCTCGGAGAACTCTCGAGGAACCGTAGTCGAGAGTCGCCTGACGCAGGGTCCGAGCCGGAAGGTCTCTGGGGCCCAAAGGCGTAAGATCCTGCGTCAGAAGCAGAGACAGGAAGGGAAAGGAGCCGAGACCTCGGGGTCTGAAAACACCAGGAATCGGGGAAGTTCCCATCCTGGAACATCGGGGGCAGGGGCCTCTAAGATCCAGACCGGCAAACGCCGCAAAGGATCTAACGAGAGCCCTCCCGTCAACAGGACTGCGGCCAAGAGGCCGAACCTGGAACATGGCCTCACCACGGCGAGGTTGGTTGACCCGCTGACGAGGGTCCTCGTGGGGGAGGGATACCCCGATGAAGAGCTGAATCATCATCATTTAGCTCTCATCAACGAGGCGGTCGAGGCTGAGATCTTCAAGATCGAGGCTGGACCGTTTCCCTCCTTCCAGGACTGCTTCGTTAAGTTAGGGGCAGTCGTCGTGGTGGCGGAGAATGAATTCTCAAGGGACTGGCTGGAGGCAATTGCCCCCAGTCTGCGACCTTGGGAAGGAGCCAAACTGGCACTGTCTGAGGTGTCTGTGCTTAAGAAACCTCACCGGGCCACCATCCGGATCCCTGGTAACAGGATCAGTCCGGAGGTGGCTCTGGGGCGGATTGGGCGCAGGCACCCGGACCTTGCCGTCGCGAAGTGGCGGGTGCTAGCTGAGGAAACAAGGGAGGGACCAGAGTGTGGTACCTTCATTGTCCTCAGCATCCCCGATGCGTGCCTGCGGGTCCTTAAGAGCCGCGGGTACAGGGTACAATGGGGCCTGGGAACCATCCTCGTGAGGGTGGGCGAAGGCCCCAGGGAACAGGGCACGGGTGGCGCCGCACCGACCTAACCTCTATGGCTAGCGTCGGGGTGGCATTCACTCAGATTAACTTGCACCACAGCAAAGGTGCTTCGGCTGTTCTGGCCAGACGCCTTGCTGAGGTGCACACAGGCATATACCTTATCCAAGAACCTTGGGTGGTTGCGGGCCGTATTAGGGGGCTAGCTGGGGTTGGTCGTCTCTTTAGAGACCCGACGAACAGCACCCCGAGGGCGTGCATCATCGTCAAGGGGCTGGAAGCAACGCTACTGCCGTCCCGGTGTAGCGGCGACCTCGCTGTCGTTAGGGCTAGTCTCCCAATGGGAGACTCAATAAAGGAGGTAGTCATTGCATCTGGCTACTTCTCCTACGACGCCGAGGACGAACCCCCACCGAGGGAGGTTCAGGAACTAGTGGAGTGGTGCCAGGAAGGAAACACTCCACTCCTCCTATCGTGCGATGCCAACGCGCATCACACAGTATAGGGTAGCACAGATATCAACAGTAGAGCTGAATCTCTACTACAATATCTGGTCACAACAAATATCTGTATTCTGAACAGGGGGAATGAACCTACATTCTTCAATGCTGTCAGACGAGAGGTTCTGGACATGACTCTTTGCTCGGAGTCTATAGTTAGCTGTATCGGAAATTGGAGGGTCTCTACAGAACCATCACTTTCAGATCACAGACATATCTGCTTTGGCTGGAGAGCGGGGTCGCCGGAGAGGAAGATATACAGAAACCCCAAGAAAACCGATTGGGAACTGTATAGACGGTCTCTCAAGAGCGAGCTCGCGTCCTTCAGACCAGATCTCGGCACTAAGGAAGGACTGGACCACTGGGCGAGCTGCCTTGAATGGTTTATAAAGACTTCCTATGAAAGAAGCTGCCCTTTAACTTGCCACAAGGGAACCAATGGTACACCTTGGTGGAACAAGGAACTAGAACAATCACGACGGGAGGTCAGAAAAGCCTTTAATAGGGCAAGGAAGACCAGATCACCGGATGATTGGCTTCAACATAGAGAAGTGCAAAGACGCTACAAGAAGAGCGTCGACAAGGCACGGCTTAAAGGTTGGAAGAACTACTGTGAGGGGATCGAGAGATACCCTGACGTAGCGAGGCTAAACCGTATCCTGGCCAAAAACCCAGAAGTGTGGTTGGAGGCTATTAAGTTACCAACAGGGGAGTACACTTCCTCTGAGGAGGAGAGTCTGCGCCTACTGTTGGGAGCCAACTTTCCAGATTTCAGCGAGACCGCGGAGATCCAGGGGACTCCGGACCGGGCCGAAGGACCGGTGAGAGCAAACTGAGCCATAGGACCGGAGGGCAGGAACTGGGCTAGGAGGCCGGCGAGGACAGATTGGAGCCTAGCGGCTCGAGTGGTTACTCCGGAAAGGGTTAGATAGGCGGTGAGCAACTTTCTCCCTTACAAGGCACCGGGGAACGATGGAGTATACCCGGCTATGCTGCGGGAGGGTCTTGAGGAACTCACCGGCCCACTAACCAAGCTGTATAGGGCTAGTGTTGCCATGGCACATATACCCGACATATGGAAAACCGCTAGGGTAGTCTTCATACCCAAGGCGGGGAAATCGAGTCACACTACGGTGAAGGACTTTAGACCTATCAGCCTGACCTCCTTTGTCTTTAAGACACTGGAGAGACTGGTCGACAGGTACATACAGGACGAGGTCTTGTCAATATCACCACTACATCCCAACCAACACGCCTACAGGGCAGGGCATTCAACAGAAACTGCCCTGCACTCGGCGGTCCGGCAAATTGAAGGACAGTTGGACAGGAAAGAATATATGGTGGGAGCATTTCTGGACATTGAAGGCGCATTCAATTGCACCTCCACCAATATTGTCCAAGAAGAGGCAGCGAAGCAGGGAGTACCGGCTACGTTGGTCAACTGGCTGGGGAACATGCTGAGCTGCAGGAAAGTCGTCTCCACGTTGGGGACAAAAACAATTACAGGAAGGGTCAGTAGAGGCTGTGCGCAGGGCGGCGTTCTGTCCCCTACCATCTGGTGCCTGGTGGCTAACGGGCTGCTAGAAGCGCTTGATGGGGGCGGGTATAACGCCCAAACGTATGCGGACGACTTTCTGATCCTTGTTAAAGGCAGTTGCATTGAGTTAGCTATGGACACGATGCAACTAGCGTTAAAGAAAGTGGAAAGATGGTGCAGTAAAATCGAGCTGGTCATCTTTACACGGAAATATAAGATTCACCGCTATAGGGCCCCGAGGCTTCAGGGCAAGATACTAGAGGTGAAGGATTCGGCTAATTATCTAGGGGTAACCCTCGATAAAAAGCTCAATTGGAAGGAACATCTCTCGGTCCAATGTAACAAGGTAATTACGGCCTTCTGGACCTGTAGAAGGGCCTTCAGCAGCACCTGGGGACTTAGTCTCAAGATGGTTCTCTGGCTCTACAGGGCTGTACTCCTGCCCAGACTCGCATACGCCTCTGTGGTCTGGTGGCCTAGGGTGGAGCAGGTTGGGGCGGGAAGGGCCCTGGAAAGAATAAGGGGACTCATACTTAGAGGAGCCACAGGTGCAAGACGCACAACTCCAACTAAGGTACTCGGTCTATTGGCTGGGGTGGAGCCTATACACCTCGCCATCATTGGCGAGGCGGCGAAGACGGCCTATAGATTAAATGCCCAGGGCAAATGGAGGCCAGGCACACGACATATCCGATTACCCAGGGTGTTGACATCCGATCCAGAAATTAACATGAGGACGGATATTATTATTCCAAGAGTTACCTTTGGAAGAAGATACACGGTGGAGGTGCCTAGCAGGGAGGACTGGAACACGAAACGGGACACCTTGCCGGGCAGCGGAGAAATCTGGTATACAGATGGATCCAAGACCGCTAAGGGAACAGGGGCGGGATACTATTGTCGCAGGGACGGAAGGGGCACTTCTCTTCCACTGGGGCAGTACGCCACCGTCTTTCAATCCGAAGTTGTAGCAATTATGTCCTGTGCCCAGAGGATTCTAGAACTCGAGACACGGGACAAGCATATCAGCATCTGTTCTGATAGCCGGGCAGCGCTGGGGGCGTTGGAAACTCACCGAACCGCCTCGGCGCTTGTCTGGGACTGTAAGAAGACGCTCAACAAACTGGCCCTTTACAATAGGGTCAGGCTATTATGGGTGCCGGGACACACTGGCATCAGGGGCAATGATGTCGCTGACAGACTAGCCGCTCTGGGAGCAGGAACCTGCCTACCGGGTCCAGAACCCTCGGTCGGGGCGCCTAGGTGCCTAGCCGTGGGGAGGATAATGGAATGGGTCAGGGACAAGCACACCGGAAGCTGGCTGGAAAGTCGCGACTGCAGACACTCCAGGATGATGATTGGCCCGGTACTGAATAAAAAGTGGAGTCACTGCATGACTGGCAACAGCAGGAGGAACTCCAGATGTTTAGCCCAGATCATATCTGGTCATGGGCGACTTAGACACTTTGGAAATAAAACAGGTGATGAAGAACTGGGCACGTGTAGGTGGTGCGGGTCGGAGGAAGAAACTCCTGCTCACATCATGACACGATGCCCGGGCTTCTGCAACCTCAGGAACCAACTACTAGGGGACTTTTTCATAGACCCACAGGAGATAAGGCTCGCCAACTCGGGCGCCATTCTCTCGTTCTGGAGAATGGCTGGTCTGCCGGAGTAGCTTGAGCAACTTCAGGGAATGGTACAATGGGCGCATAGCCTACGTGCCGGGGCCGTTTGAGGTCCCTCCCAGATAAATAATAATAATAATAGCCGCGTCTGACTTAAATTCCAATAGATATATTTAAAAGTACCTCGAATAATCGTCAATTATTGTCAGAATATATTTCTTCTTGCTGTGAGTGGTAGTATACATTGATCCGCATACATCCGTATGAATAAGATCTAGTATACCTGTAAATTTTCTTCTCGGTTTTTTCGAAAAGGTTTACGACTTAATTTTCTCTTCCATGCAGCTATCACATACCTCTCTAATGCCGTCGTCTTTAATGATAATACCTTCGGCAAGACCTTTTTCAGTTAAGTTTTTGATTGCATCTGGAATTAATCTATGGCCAAAATGTCTATACCACGTGGGTTGACAACTATCGTTGTATTCTACGTTTATTGCAGCGTAGGCCTTTTTAAACGTTGGGAGCTCGAATAAGTTTCCTTTAATATGTGCAATTAAAGTATGTCCATTCTTTTTTATTTGGTATGTTGATCGTTCAAAGTGAATTATATATTGGTCTTGCAACAGTTTTGCAAAAGAAAAAAAATTCGGTCAGGCACCTATAAACATTTCAAAATTCCGAATTTATTTCTTTATCATTTTCTGTACGAAGCCTAATGCTACCTGAGCCGACACCGCATACTGCCATCTTCTTGCCCTTTGCTAAGCGCACAAAACCTTTACGACCATGATCTAACTATGTAAAAACTCCTTTAGGTACGTAATATGGCTAGTTACACCTGAGTCGATAATCCATTAATCTTATCGACTTTATTTAGTACATCGTCTGATTCACTGCAGTGCATTGTTAGAAAAAGTTCGTCCATACATTAACGCGCATGATTTACAGTTTTCTCAGTTTTCGAATTCCGGTATCCCCTTTCTTTCCAGGATTTAAATTTCAAATAGTGCTTTTTCGTGTGGTTATTTCACTTACAGATATGGCAACCTATTTTCTTTTCAAAATTTGTCACTTTTATCACTGATTCACTATCTACAGCCGCTCGTTTTCTTTTACGCCTTCTGTACTCATCGATCAATTTACTTTTAACAAAGACGACAGTCTATTGTTAAGTCTTTCTACTTTTCACTCCTGTGATTATAGAACTATATCACAAATCACTGATATGAGTTTCCATGTCACCGCCTTCCGATAGTCGTAATCTGGATAGACTTCTTAATAAAAGCACTATACTCGTAAGAGATTCGTTTTAATGATTGTGCTTCAATGAATTCCAGGATTTAAGAGATGTTTTTGCTTCTCCAACGTGAATCAATTGTGCAGGCTGAATGAAAAGTCTAATTCTTCCATGAGCTTTATTGTCCATTCTTTAGTACAAATCATAAATCTTCTTTGGTAAGCAACAATTCCATCTGGGAACTCAAAGTTTGGTAATGGTTACTGTTAAGTTTATCAAAGTACTGCTGAAAATTTCCTGCATATAGTATTTTAAATTGCTGATAAAAATTAGAACACACACACACAAATAAACCGAATGCACGTGTCACAATTAATAGAGTAACATACTGAGAGGATTAGAACACACACACACACACAAATTAATCGAAAAAAACCGCTACATCAAATGCATCAAGAGCCGAGTGGAGTTACCTACGGCATATCATCGAAGCCGTACAAGAGAAGCCATGAAACGCCGAACTACGGACGAACGGCGACAAACACGGGAGGAGGGACTATTAATCGCCCTGAACCACACCTCACGGAGCAGGCCTAATAGGCAGCTACGGGGGAGTCCAAATGGAAATAGACCCTGGTCACTACAAAGAAATCATCATTACTCCAACCTTAAAAAACGTTAGTTCTCCGAATACATATGTATTTGGAGATTAGAAGGACGGAACGAGGAGTGTTCGCACTGGAACGTGGAACAGGTGGAAAATTACAACTCTCGGTTCCTCAGGTTAATGTTCTTTTATTCTCTGCTCCTCCACTCCACAATTTTATTTTGCGCAGGTATAATTACTTGAGGTAGCCACAATACGACTCGCTTCGAGGTGTACAGCGAACGGACTACCAAGAGTCGTTACACTCTGATCGCGCGTCTCCCGCGCTAACGCTCCGCGTCCCAGCTGGTCGCTATCCGGGGCGACGATAGCTCCAGACGTGTCTCGGCTGAAGCTGCTGCTTGCGCTGGCGGCGTGCAGTCCGCGCGAAATAATGGCGGCTCGAGTTTTGGGACATAAAGACGCGTAACATCGGTTTACATAAAATCTGTGTTAATTCTTGCACGGGTCAGCGGCTAAACGTCTTTTAAAACCCGTCCCTAACTTGCACTTTAAAGAAAGAATCTAGTGCATGTGCATTATAAAAAAAGCCAGGAAATGCACGTGTTTTTAGGTAGAGGTCGGATCGTGATTTGTACTCGTATCGTAAACACGTAGTACGATAGCGAAAAACAATAGTGTAGTCTGCTGGAATGTCGTAGCTCTCCTACAATATTCCGGTCGTCGCTCTACATAGTTATAAATATTGAAATTTTGGGATTTGGTAACTTTCTTTTTAAAGGTATGTTACCCCTTTTAAAATGATATAATAGATCCACCGGTCTTATACGGTCTTCAGTAATATTGTTATACATGATGTTAACATTTGATTTAGTGTATCGATTCAAAATGATTATTTTTTTTCATTTAAATTACAGATTATACACCGACGCAGATCGTTATATGCAAATCGAAGCGCGATCGTTTCCTTTATAATAGACACAAGCAGTTACTCAAAAAAAATGTTTCAAGATATATATCTTCCTAAATTCTCTAAATTGTTTATATTTCTTATTTATATTTCCCATGTTATTGATTACTTTACTCTGGTTTATGTTTATGGATGATCTAATAATTTTCTTAATATTCTCGAAAATATAATTTTTTATGCAGTTTTATGTAAATCTATTAATTCGAGATAATATATGTAAATTTTTTTGGTTTATTTGAGAAACATTATTTTTACTTCGACCGCCCTTTTGTATTCAAATATGTGGCTAAACTATTTCAATTTATTTGCGCATTAAAAAGCATTTCTAATATTAACATAGGTTATTTAATGACCTACTTTGTTGTTACCTATATAATACAAATGTATTGATTTTGAATACGTGATTTACTGATAAAGCAAAAAAAAAAGAAGTTTTCGGGTTATTGGCAGTTTTTCGTTTTAATCTTTTATAAAATGTTTGCAGGTATATTGCGCTATGTTTATTTATATCAATTTACAAGGTTTTTATGAAGAATAAGTTATCTGTATTATATCATTTCAACTCGTTCTAGTGACAGAAATTTTAATTGTGGTTCCGTGCGATACTTCACTGGAAGGAGCACCTTTCAGTGGATTTTGGAAGTTTGGATTCAGGACCAACAGGGGGGCAGGAACCAGGGTACTACTGTCACATGGGTGAAAGGGGCACCTTCCTACCACTCTGGCGATATGGATGTCAGACATACTGGCATCAGGGGTAATGAGGTCCTAGACGGACTTGCGCCCTGTATTTTTATCGACAATAAAAAGCAATAATCATTTTGTGTACTGCATATTGTAGAAAAATGAGATTTTCTGGAGTAACGTCAATAAATTTTAACTGAGATAATATGTAATAAAATTGTTTTACTTTAGAAATTTCATTATCTAGTAAATTTATGTTAAAATCTTGAAAATGTTTTCTAAAATTACCACAATCTTTCATGTTTACAAGAAGATAGAGCATATGATTGCAGAAACAGTGGATTATTTTGGAATGTCCAAGTTTCAGCATGTTTGAAAATTAATTTATTATTATTAATAAAACCTTTATATTTTGCAATATCAATTAAATGTTTTTTTCTATGATGATGGAAGAGAAAACATACATTCGAAAATTTTTAAATAAAAACGTTAAATGTCATAGCTTAAAGCTTAAAGCATTGTAGAAGGCTTGAATCGAATTTTAAAAACTTTTTGCGCGAAACATTACATTTTAGGATTTAAATTGATTTATGGTAAATATTTATATAAGAAGCTTATATTTAAACAAATATTCGTAATTGTTTAATTTTTTTTTTAAATACTGCGTGCTTAAATAAACATAAGTGAAATGCTAATTAACCTTTTGACGGCCGTCGTATGCATTGCGCACACATACACGTCATACGGCCTATCCAGCTGCTAACCATACAATGTATCTAAGAATATATTGTAAACATGCCGTCGGGCACGACATCGTGTAGAAAGAAGAGGAAACGGTTATATTTACCGCATGTGGCCTCATGCGCGATGTTCCCGATTAATCAGACACAGTTGTCAAAATTGACAACAGTGTCTAGTAGAACAAGCGACGCATAACCCAACGCATATGAATGAGTTATCGCCAACGGTTACTGGTTGTACACGTTCAACCCAATTCTACCGTGGACGGGCGAATCCTCGTGACCGGACGACTCCCAGTCACGTCGTATTACTAGCAGCCGAATCTCGGTTACAACGATATCTGTAAGTATCGCCTTAGCTACACCGGTATTCGGGCGATCTTGACCCATCTCTCTCTAGCATATCTCGTGTGCGGTATCGCACTTCGCTCGCTTGCGAGTGTGTACACTTAATTCTAGCAAATATATTCCACCTTTCTTTTATATAGTGTGCAGTTTGACCTTAGTGACTCTGTTCCCTGCCGCCTCCGCAGTAACGTATTCGTGCGGGAATACAATCTGAGCCAAACGGGCCATGTCTTCTGCACGGCACGTACTTAGACTCGTTCTCTAAAAACACAACTTCGTTTGAAAAGTCGTGGTTGTACACCGGCGTACAAATTCGGCGGTTACGCCCGTTACAACCTATAAGTGCATCTTTTAAGTGACAAAGAATATTTAATTTATTTGTTCACGTATGCAGTAGAAACAATTAAAGAAGAATATTTAAAATTTAGTGAATTAGGAAAGATAAATCGTAATCATTTTCGAGCAGCTTCTTTTGCTATGTATTTAACAATAGATCAACAACTTGGACAAAGGGAATGTGTTCTTCGTAACTATTTTATTTTCTATTTATTTACCAAATTAAATAAAAATTCAAGCAAATATATTTTTAGGTGTATTGCTTATTTGAAGACAATCCTGGTTGTATTTGTCTTTCTAATCTTTACATAGATGATATTCACAATGACATACTTCTATTATTCTCAACTGTAAAGACACAGACATTTTTATTTATGGATGAAGATGCAATACAGTTACATATAAGACAATGGGAAGAATATCAATTTTGCAGTAATGTGTTAAATAGTAAATGTGCATATATGAACTGACGCTTGGTACTTAGAAAATATCAAGAAGGAGTAAAGGAATAATGAAATTCATCGATTGGTATTAGTGACATGGAGGCATGTTTATATGAGTTATTGTTAACTTAGTGAGGTTTAATTGAGATAAAAAGAACTGTAGAAATAAAAATAATCGCACGGCTATTTATGATATTATCGATTGTTATTTAGAACTAGCCAAATTGAAGAAGATCCAGGTACTAAAGCACAAACTCTTACTGATGTACACAAAGAATAATATGAAAATTACTTCTTGGAAGATACAGAAAGTTGTTACATTTGTAAGTTCAGAAATGTTTTGTTACAACTTAGTAACATAGTACATAGAGCAGGTATTATTATTTAGAAATGTTAAGATTATTATTCCAATTTACGTTATGCTTATTATTATTATAGGTGGACTAAAGGTTGCAAGAAAAACAAAAATGTGTCAAGATTATTTGCATCAAATAACACATGAAGGATTAGTTAAAACATTCGAAAAAGTGTTCGTAGAGAATGCAAGAAGCATTTTGGACATTTTAAATGGTCTTGGTAAATTCAGAAATCTGTAAGTAAGACATTCAATGTTGGATTTCTTGTTTCAATTAAGCAATACCAATTTTGTTACTAAGGCAGCAAATAATAGTAATAAATCCCCAGAATTAGCTAAATACATCAGTATTGCTGAAGAATAGTAATAAGAATTCTGAAGAAGTAAAACTTGAAGATATACTTTATGTAGCTATATATTTACTAATATTTAATATTTCATAGATCTTTTGCCTTCTTGACGAGGAGTTCAATATGCTTATTTCTTTCTACTTAAGACTCTATTTTTCAGCTACTAAATTATTATAGAAAAAGAAAATTTATTTGTTCACTCAATACTTTTAGAAGAAAAGCAAAGAAGATATGAAGGGTTGCTGTAAATATCTGAACGAGATAAATGTATAAAATTGGATCACCATACTTGATACAGAAAACATTCTCTGATGTTGATTAAATCCGTTAAATTTTTGTAACATTGGCCGTATTAATAGGAGGAAAAGATTTGTAATTAATAGATATACAACTTTTACGTTGGACATTTTTTATATAAAACATAGGATTGTTAAGATTTTGTATAAAAAACAGATTTTTTTTGGCTAGATGTATGTTTTTGTAAGGTCAACTTTTTTTCTAAACATTTTTTGTAATACATATAAATGATAAAAAGTTGCATTTTTAATTATCTACAACTTTTGTATTTAACTTTTATGTTTAAAATGATTAGAACTTGATATATCATAGTAAAATCGTTTTTTGCTTTTTTTCAATAAAATCCCATTTTGTTTCTATGTATTCGATCGGGCTAAATTTGAATAGATCACACTTATGGTGAGGGGAATGTCCTAAAATAAATTTTTTTTTTATCTTTGAACAAAATTTTAAGTTAAATGAATAAAAAACAACAAAAAAGTACTTTTTTGTATTTATAAAGGACACATGTATGCTAAATTTCAGCTCGATTCATTGATAATTGTAGGAGATACGGCATACGTGGTTTTGCGATGATAAAACTATAAGGCACTTCCGTATGACGGTCACGTCTAAAAAAAATACATGTCGAAATACAAGTTAAATGAATTGTGAATGGCATCTGTACGTAGAAAACGAATTCCGTTTTTCCACGATTATATACACAATAAAAACTCATCACACACATCATCAAAAAATTATATAACACTGTATAATTTAGGTATAAATACAAACGACCTCACTAAAGAATACGAGTATCTTATTAACGAAGTCATATGCTAATACAAACAGCTACGTTAATTGATGGTTGTTGGAAAATATTTCGGCACTAGTTGATAGCGGCGCGATTAAAAGATTTTTTGGACGTGACATTAAAATTTTGTTATTAAAAATGGATTTTTCATTAATATCATTATCAATATCAAATATAATATATAATAATATACAAGTATTGTTGAAACCGATGGGTACAGATCGATCAATTAGCCCAATAGTAATCGGATTTGTAGATAAAGACTGTATTTCAGGCTTAGACAGGCTACGAACATGCGATATAATGGGAGTCTGAAATGGCTGAAAACAGAAAAGAAATCCGCAGTCAGGTTAACGAGGTGGTCAATGCAACCATCAGATTACGGTGTACATTTTATACATCGTAAGGATGTATTTTCACGGATGCATAACTCGTAATGAAAATGGATAAACTCAATTAACGTTAACCGTTTCCTTAGCGAAGATGAATTAGCATGTGATCAACACTATGTTGAGAGTGCCTGTCTAAGCAACAGCGGTAGATATGTTCCGCGACTACCACCCTCGAGACGATGGGGATAAGGAATAGATTAATGCAGCACGATCCGGCTTCCTACAGACCGAGAGAAGGCACCAGTTCAAAATAAAGGTCTCGCTGGCGTGTACAAAATTTATGCTATACATAGTTACCCCCGTATCATGGAAAAATATGCAATAACAGGGAGTGAGGAAGTTATTACATACCATATCATGCTGTTGAAAAATAAGATGGGTACGGTAAAATTAAAGTCGTATCTAACACCTCCCAACCTAACTTCAATGACTTCTCTCTTTTTGCTTACAGGGCCAAAATCACAAAGCAACATTGTATCCATCATCTCAACATGTAGAAAACACGATTATGTCTTTAGTGCGGACATCGTCAAAATGTCCAGGCCATTCATTCTCGATGAACGAGACAGATGTTTGTTAAGGATCTTTTGGAGGAAGTCTCCAAGTCTAGAGCTTGGCAGATTCAGGGTGAACACATCGTCTATGGCCCTACCTGAGCTCCTTTCAAGACATCAGAACCCTGCTTCTACTATCTACTAACTAGCATCAGACATAGAAGACGAATTATCCTAAGCTACTCCAATTTTTAGATATAACATGTTTGTTGACGACGTTTTCGCAAGGGAAAAAACAGCGTCTAAGAAGCGTTTTCGAAATTTTTTTCCGTCGAATATTCAGCCGGAATGCAACTTGACTAGTGGTAGACATTCCCTTGCACGTTAAGGGCTTACTGACACTGACAGTTCCGTTCCTTTATATTTAGTCTGTAATTCTATTTACACTCTTAGACTGTTATGGTACTCGGCTCAAGATGTATTTAGATATAAGGTTTCCCTACCAGAACTTCGTCTGACTTTACCTTCAAGACCCGATTCTATTGCATCTTAGCTAGCAATAGATAGACTCTCGTAGAGAGTTCATATATAAGGTACTCAGTACTGCTATACGATAAATTGAATTATCAATTTGGGATGTATCGAATCCCATATTAATTTTTGTAAATTTATATCAATAAATCGCTTATGTTGCATGAAATATTGATTACCTTTAATATTGTAGCGGCTTCTTCGTGTGAAATATTAGTAAAATCGATACCGTTGACATCAATAAGTCTATCTCCTTTCTGAAGTTTACCATTGGTATCGGCTGGACCTCCTACCAATATGTATGAAATAAATATACCTGCACCATCCTCACCTCCTATAATATTAAAGCCTAAACCTCGGGGTCCTTTGTTCAACGTTATTCTGCGTGTTTCTCTAGAATTATAATCTTGTCACACACTACTATAGATACAATAAAAAAATAAGTATAAAATATACACCTGCATTTAACTAATAAGTAGTGATTTAAAGTTTCAACTTATGTGCAAACTGGGTGTAATATTATAAATATCAGGTTGTCAAATATTTCCCTTCCGCCGTTTAGCGTTTTGAATTTCGCTGCTTTGTACAAAGCGCTACGGAGCTCATATCTAGCAATACTATACATAATTTTAAAGGTCTTGACATAATCTACGAAACGACGCTATGCACGATTAGTTTGGATATTCCATTCAACAGGTACAGACGTGTAAACATGGAGTTCATTAACGCCGAAATTCGCGCGAAATTTTAAAGTTTTCCTTCGTTAAAGGCAAATCCACTAGAGAAACGTTCCGTGAGATTAATATTATTTTGGGGGATGGTACTCTATCGCTTCGAGCCGCGGAGGTATGATTTGGACGATTCAGAGCCCGTGAAAATGACACCATGGATAAGCCAGCCAGCGGAAGATCTGTGACCATATTACCGATCAAATCTTAGAAAAAATCGAGTTATACTGGCATGTGGCATCTCGTGATATCGCCCAGGAGATGGGAGTTAGTCACCAAACCATTTTAAACCGCCTGCATAAGGCTGGATACAGAAAAAAGCTTGATGTTTGGGTGCCGAATGATTTGACGCAAAAAAAACCTACTGGACCGAAACGCCTGCCATATGCTGCTGAAACGAAACAAACTCGACCCATTTTTTAAGCGGATGGTGACTTCCGACGAAAAATGGATCACATACGACAATATAAAACGAAAACGGTCGTGGTCGAGGGTCAGTGAATCGTCCCAAGCAGTGGCCAAGCCGCGATTGATGTCCAGGAAGGTTTTGCTCTGTGTTTGGTGGGATTGGAAAGGTATCATTCACTATGAGGTGTTCCCATATGACCAGACGCTTAATTTTACCATCTACTTCGAACAACTGGATCGCTTGAAGCAGGTGATCAACCAGAAACGTCCAGAATTGGCCAACAGGAAGGATGTAGTGTTTCACCAGGACAATGCCAGACCACACTCTTCGTTGATGACTCGTCAGAAGCTACGGGAGCTCGGATTGAAGGTTTTATTGCTTCCACCATACAGGACATAGCGCCAAGTGATTACCACCTGTTCCAGTCTATGGCGAACACCCTTGGTAGTGTAAAGTTGAACTCAAAAGAGGCTTGTGAAAAGTGACTGTCCGATTTCTTCTCAAAAAAGGAGTGGTTCTTCTACGAGGGGGGTATTGTGAAGTTGCCATCTAGATGGCAACAAATTATCGAACAAACCGGCGCATATTTGAACTAAATCCGATCATTGTAATACTTTTTATAACGCATTGAATACAGAGCAAAAAAGCGGAAGGGAGATATTTGACAACCTTATATATTACTCAGAAAATTTTGACAGTCGGCGCTGTACTAAAAAATTATTCAGACAAAAGATATTCAAAATGATTGGAACATTTTCCTGGCCAATTATATGTGGCGATTAAATAGATTTCGTTCGTACCGAACTTCTCTCGCCGAGATGGAGTTATCTGTTGTTCTGTAAACTAGTCATTTTTTAATTTATCCCTTGTTCGAACTTGCAAGCGCGCGCTTCTCCACGACTTTGGTGGTTAAGAAAAGAAAAAATTAAGCTGTACAATACATTTCTATAATATTAGTCAAAAACACTTTGCTGGCTGTTTATTTCGCAACCTTTTCTAAAAATAACAATCGTGTAGATTGTGGGTGAAGCAATAAATAATAGTTTTCAACTCCGTATATTTCGTTGCCTTGGTTTATAAGCGCCAATTACAAAGAAGATTACAAAAACCAGCCAGCTCAAATTAACTTCAAAAACCAGCTAACTCGGAAAATAAAATGTGTCTAAATTTATATTACATACATTTATAAATATATAAGTAAAAATGTATATATTTAAGAATATATTGATATCTATTGGCATAGTTCATCATAATATGAATACTATTAGATTTATGATGGCTCGTTCGGTAGAGTGTCGGTCTCGTAATCCGGTAGTCCCGAGTTTGATTCCTAGTCTCAACCGATTGATACAAGCACCACTGAATTTAGTCAAGCATGTGCTTTGTTAACCAAACATCACACGGCTCCGTCGATGATTAGCTCCGTAAGTAGAAGCATAAAAAGAGCGACGTTAAATAAAAGAATATATATATATATAAATACTAATACGTATGCACAATAATATATGAATATATTCTTTGTTAAGATATAATTTAAATCTCGCACTTCCTAAAGCTTCCCTATAGTAATAGTCAATGCCATCTAGGCAACTATGCGCGGTCAACTGGCCAACCGTCAACAGGACCGCTCAGATCTCTGTGAGGTATCCTAGCGTCCGGACTCACATGTACAAGTCTTTCCATCATAATAAAGTTCAATCATATATAGACACCTGTATGTGTATTTATATACATTAATTCTTGAATAAATTAATTCATGTTTATAGCTGGCTGGTTTTTGAATCCCATTTCTGAGCTGGTTAGTTCTTGAAATCATCTTTTGATATTGGTGGTTTTTTTCCTCGAAGACATCGATTTATAGACACCCCGATCGAAGACTACAGGAAAACTAGCATAAAACGTGAGACTACTCCGAAAACCAGTTGTATCACCACCAAACAATTCTTACGCTTACAGATCATAGAGTGAGACGCTGTTGAATTATGGCAGAATTACCAGCAGCTGAAATTCACACCTGACAAATGGGTGTGATGACACAGCCAGAAAAATGGATGATGCAGGCGCTGGTAATGAGGGTTTTGTTAAACGTCAAAATATTGTGACCGACAATAAAATTTATATGTTGGGACAACTGTTACTTGGTTGTATTGAAGTACGTATACGGCTTGTGCCGCCTTAAGCGTTGCGTAAAGCAATGTTTTCTAAAGTCACAGCAAAGTATCCGCTGACAGGTGTTGAAGTGAAAAACGTGACTCTAAACAGTGGTGATCATGGAGAATCTATTGATAATATTATTATCGGGCAATTACATAAAGCGATCATTATTGGATTTATTGAAAATAAGACTTACAATGGTGATGCAAAACTTGACCCTATAATTTAAAAAATTTTAATATTCATTTTCTGTGCTTTTTTGTCGATGGTGAGCAACTGCCCTCGAAACCACTACAGCCAGACTTTAAGAGTTCAAAGATATTTGTAGATGCATATCACACTATTTTCTCCGCTACAGGTATCCATTTTGGCAATACTGGTAACTCTATTATATGTGACGCCTATCCAAATGGCTACTGTCTATTGTCTACTGTCTACTATCTATATGGCTAGCTTTCGATGTATCACCCGATTTATCGACGAACAATGTCACTCATTGGAATTTAATTAGAAGAGGTAGTGTGAGAATCGATGTAAGATGTGATGACGCCTTAGATGCCGTGGTGAATTGTATAACAATTTGTTGGGAATCGACTCATCGCAACAAGTTTTGGTAAATTATAGAGGGTGATATAGGTGGTGTTCTATTGAAATTTGTTAAAACATTACTTCCCTACAGCCTGCTGATCCTTCAGTCGGCATGTGCTTCTTGATGTGGTTGAAAAAAAATTAAATAAATGGACCTTGTAATTGATATACAGTTTATAAGAATAACAAATGTGATTTAGTCCAGAAAGAAGTAGGGATAGTGGCAGTGAAAGGGGAATTTACTGCGCACTGGATTCGTGCGCCTATAGGCAATTCCAGATTCTTAAAAAAAGATATTTTAAAAGTGAACAATTGGCTTTCGCTGAATCATCACGGTTTGTATTGATATGAGGGTGATGTAACGCTGAAAAATGTCTATAAAACTTTGCGCGATATCTGCAAATATACAGAAAAAAATTATATGCGTGGAGAGGAGAAGGTGAAACTGTTGAAAAAGTACACCACGCGTGAAATTATTAATTTGGAGCATGAAAAGGAATTTCCACCTTTTCATAGATTACCTCATGCTTAATAACGCTTTTAAATTAAAATTATGGTTAAATACGCGAGGTAGCGCCACACAACACCTTACGAGCTTCGCAATAATGAACTCCGTGAATATACTCCAAAAAATGCGGAAATTGAAATGTCATGTCGTCGAAGTTTATTCAGTGCATCGAATTTCTCTAATGTGGGTAAAAACGTGTGATTTTGTGTTTAACACAGAATGCCACATGAGTATGCATTGGGTTTATGTATATATGAATCGAAGTGGTGCTGGTTAGTATTTCGATATCTTTGGTTCACCACCACATATACCCGATCATGTAAATCGAATTTAGTTGCCTTAAGGACGAATGCAACAACACCGAGACTCACCCTTTGAGAGCCTACCGTACAATCGAGACCTCTAGTTAATAGATATAATCTAGTCACTATAGATTCAAAACAGGCCATTTATGGAACAATCTGTCATCACTGAAATTTTTGAGCTAAATTGTTCGGAAGCACGTAAGGATATAAAATAACATAAATGATAAAGCTAAAAAGTTGTAAAAATTCTTTAAACAATAATGTAAAGTTACCAAAATATGTTTATTTTACTTTTGCGGAGAAACTATTAGTGGTACCGAAAAAAAATTTAAACAAAACATATAGATATTCTGAAAACCTATAAAGTGAGCTAAGTTAGGTTAATTTCCAATAATTAGTTTAACAGTAAAGTGACATGAAAGTTGGATATTGGCCATTGTTACAATAGTTGATAACTATAGCAATTTTTATCGCAGATCATTGAAACAAAGCATCTTTTAAAGAAATCCATACTTGCAATAGCTCGTACAAATTTTAACTTTAAATCATTATTAATTTGTTGTCAAATCTATTTGTTATTTAAAAAGATCTCTCCGTCTCGTAGACATTAATTGTCCCAGCAACAGTTATGGTACAGTCTCAATTAAGTACTCATTTTGCTCCTTGAGAGTTGTAAGTTTATGTACATTTATTAACAAAATCGGTTTAACAATTTTATTTGTATAAAAAGGCTTCGAAATTGAGGTCGGTTTGATTGATTTGTTTAATAATTTTTTTTAATTCTAGGTAGTCTAAAAATTTATGAGCATCTATGCTAGAACTATAACAACTCTATAATTATATGGACCTGAAAACGTTAACGATTTTTGCAAAATGAGTACTTAATTGAGACTATACTAACTTTCATGTCACTTTATAGGTTTTCAAAATATCTATATTTTTGTCCAAACTATTTTTCGCTACCACTAATAGTTTCTCCGAAAAAGTAAAAAAACCATATTTTCGTAACTTTACATCATTGTTTAAACAATTTTACCAACGTTTTAGCTGTTTCATTTATGTTATTTTATATCCTTCCGAACAATTTAGCGCAAAAATTTCAGTGGTGACAGATTGTTCCAAAAAAAAACTTATAGTGACTATAGTGTCAATATAATAATATTAATCATATGATTATTCGAGTTGAAAGATATTATAAATTTCATTATTTTACTGCTATTACTCTGCATAAAATCACTTTACATTTTATGAAATATATAGTCTACTTACATTGTTGAATCATGCTCCTTTATTTGACTATTATTTTTATCAACAGATAAAAAAGGTTGTGAGGTCAAGCTCGACGTACTGTCTGTATATATTTTTGCGCTAGGTGTATTTGGTACGAGACTATCTGTAATACAAAATAAATAATAGATTCAAAATTGTGCTTGTACAAAAAAATAGTTCAAGATGACATACTTATGTTATAACTCTTTTTTGTAAGCCAATCAGAGCAGCATTAAAGTTATACACTATTACGATATTTAAATCCCATTAATAAAATGCAAGCAATTCATAAGGTACCTATTAAATTGACACGAATATTCTTTATGCATTTACTATTATCTTATACGATAATCGATCTATATAGTAAAATTTGTAAATACCAAACAAGTGCTTTAATAATTTTATGAAATTTGTGATATTTAAAAAAGAAAGCAATTATTTAATTTTTTTTAATGTTTTTTGCGTCACGATTATCTCAATGGGATGATAAATGTCAATGGGATGTACAGTTATAGACTATAAAAAAATACAACTTATTTCTTTTACATGTACCATTAAAAATGCTGTTTTTAAACAAAAACTTTACAACTATATATTCGACATAAAAGTGACTATTTAAATATAATAAAACAATTCAAAAATTTTTTTAGACATAACTTACTTTTCCTACGTATAAATTCAATAATTAATATATTTTTATACATTGTATTATTATACATTAATGTAAATTGTGAAATATACGGTTTCGCGCAAAGACATTTAAAATTCGCTTCAACAGCGCCATCTAATGTTTATTATTTTAACAAACCCTCTAGAATACTTTATGTACATAACTGTTTAAATTTATAAAATAATGTCATAACATCAATAACGTACAATTGTAATTTATGACAGATCGAACAAATAAAAAATTTTTAAACCGATCTTTGGTATTGTATCTACCATCACGAATTTTTATTTAGAACTGCACTAATGTTTTTAACTTGTATAAGTTTATTCAAGTTAACACTGAACTCAACTAATAAACCACTACACTGTTTAGCAACTATAACACCTTTCACATAAAGTCATCTAAGTCCTGATGTTTAGTCTTCAAAAGTTTCTATCATTGACATCAACATAAAAACATTCATGTTTGTACGTTGTAATTTTAATTTTTACGAAATAATAATGAAATTAACTTAGTAAGTCAGTAGTTAACTGGATAGTTTCTTCGCATTGTCTAGAAAAAGATAATAACTTATTTAAATTTATTACTTTATTTTACGAGTTGTATTGTTGCTCGCCTACACGACTTTATAATTCTTTTCCGTGCATGAGAAAATCAACTAATCTACAAAATTCGAAAAATTCATTCTATTCCTTGCTTACCTTTGATTTCCTATCTTCGAATCTGAAAAAAAGAAAATGTAAACAGTCTGACAGACTGGTCAGCGACTAAAACCAATCCTCCAACCATGCGGAAATCGTTTCGCTGCTTTGTACACACCATTTTGTATACTTATGTGTACATGCTACCTGAATACACAAATTATTTCACTACAGATAATACAACATTAGATGTTTTTTCCGGCTCGTATTTTTACCGCCCTATAGCGCTCTGCAATGGCCAAACTTAGTCAGGAAGAAGAGAAATCTCCCTTGTCGACTCTAATGAAAACATGGGAGGCTATAATAAGACTCATTTCTGTCGAAAAGGAGGTTGTGGCAACATTGAAATTGATGCTGTTGATATACTCTTCGCATGAAATCATTTTAATATTCACGGCAGCGAAGTACCTAATAACGCTCTTGCACTTTTAGTCAAGGAATACTTGAACGCTGTGGAAAATCTTTAATCTGTGCTCTTTAATTTTAGAAACATAACTGAGTCGGTCATACTTAAAATAGCAGCGATATTATTTGTATCCTTCGAATTGGTTCCCTCTAAAGCTCCAAACATTCGCCTCACACACTATTTATAACTAGAAATAAAGTTATCTTACCCTTTCCCTCAGATTAAAATGATAATATTTCTTCACCTTCTACGTAATATCTTCATCTACACTGAATAGAAGAACTCTGACATTTATAAGTTATATCTTTTATGATTCTTTAGGTTAACGCTGAACCAAATTAATCAATCGTTTCAGTGAATTATTTTCATAATTCATATCAATAATATTAAAGTCGTGTATTGAATGTAAAATAATGTTTTGAAAAGGTTAGATAATTGGTATCAATATAAAAGAAATAATGAAGATATCTTGCAGTAGTATAAAAGTATCTACGGAGGTCTTAATTTCTATTCGAAAATTTGAACCAATCTTGAGTAACTCATTTTTTATGATCGTTAGAAATACACCCCTTCTATAATATATTTATAGATAATAATGGAAGGCATTTTCATGAATTTTTTATGTTGGAACTCACGTTCGAATTTTCTCATCGAACTTTGACATCCTATAACTTGAAGAATCATCATAAAAAAATTCACAAAGGTAGATGCAGTGCTAAAGAACAGTTTATAATATCTGTCAGGAACTCCATATATGTATCTGGCATACAAACAAAGAGTCGACAACATCTTTATTGTAAAATACCTGATTACTACTACATATCTTACCTTTTAAAACTGATGCATCTTGTGTTGAAAGATTATTATTAAAGTTTATATCCTCTGGTTCAGATACATACAGTATGATTTTATCTTTTGTAGTTTTAAGAGCTTCTACGGCATCCTCGTGGCTCACATCCTCCAAATCGCGGTATCCCTATAAAATAGAGAATTTTATAAAATACCATAGATATTAGATAATATCATGAATAATAAGAAAATTTTGTTTGAAATATAAAATAATAAAAATTAAAACAAATACGTTTGCGGAGGTTTAAAAGTAATGAGTTGCAACAGTACTCTGTGTTGTGCGAGGGACGATCAATAGTTAATTAAATATAGGTTAAACATACAAAGAAGTTGATCTCACATAACGATAGGTGTAAGTTGTAGCATTTATAAATATTATGAAATTCAAACTTCAGCAGGCAGTTCTTATCTATGTAGAGACTAGCCGCCAGGCGGCGCGCCCTACTAGAGAGAGATAGAGAGAGAGGCTGAGGTACCCACGCAGCGGCGTGCAAATAGTCTCGTGAGATACTCGCCGAGAGTCGAGCAGTGCACACTGGTAGGGAGCTGGTCTAATAAAGCTCATGTATTTAGAAGACACGTGCCTAACCTCATTTACCTTCACACGCCACAATCCCGACATCTACCTATGCAGCACTTTCTATAAATCGATTGAGGTATGGCGGTCAAGCTCTTCGTTGAAATTAGAATTTTTTCTTAGAGTTATTAAAATAGAATATTCGAAAAATATAATATGTACATTCAAATAAGATTGTGCGAATTTACAAATATTATTGTTTTAATCATTTAACAGTTATTATAAGGAGCCACGCAACCATATGCGATCTATTTTATATGGCCTTATTGTAAAATATTTTAATGAATGAACCGCCACCCAGAAAATTTTAGTAGAGAGTATTAGTAAGTTTTTGCCTACGGTAGAGTGTGAGTCTACAGTTTGACATGTGTCAGCAGTTTTATATGAATATTTTCGCAGTGTATATTTTATCTCATTATTTTTAGCATTTTACAGTTTCGTCAATAGTATAAGTTAATCTTTTATTCTATAATAATTGTATATTTTGTACATATTTAAGCAATTATCGTGCATCATATAACCTATAGATACTATATTCCAATGGGCTAATTGGTCATCATTGTAATTTGAATAAAGTATCTACTATAATGAACAGTTATAATAAGAAATTATAAAAATATCATCATCAATAGTCACATTACAATTATGTAATGCAATTATTCATCTGAAAAATAATATGATGAGATTAAGTTAGATAGAAGATGAATCTGAGTAAATGGAACAGTTTTGGAAATTACGGAATGTATTTCGAATTAAAACCGACCGTACAATATTATTTAAAATTTCCCTGAAATATATTTATTTTAAAATATAAATGGTGGATGCAGTCCTGATTGATTGCAATTAAGATAATTTTAAAAAGAGCGAAAGACTTGATATGATCGATATTGCTTGAAATCTGTAGAATATTTTCTGGTGGCAATACAATAGAAGAATATGTAAATTATTATATTAGTATACTGTGTTAGCTTATTATAAACTGTAATTTGTTACATACCTATATAAAATTTACTAAATCAACATTACAGTCCTATAGTTGAAAAGAATTTGTATAATGGATTTTTAAATATTGTGATAAGCTGTACTTAGGTACACGCCGGTTCTCATAATGAAGCACGTGTGGCGATTCCGTCGAGATATAGCTTTAGAAAAAATTACACATGGACTATAGGCAGTCAGTCCACTATAGGCACTAGCTCAAAGGGGATCTCTTTGAGCTCAAATAAAGATTTTTATATCTTTTATTGACTAGGACCCCCGCGCGCTCATCCTTTCTCTTCATAACAATATATTTTGACGAATGTAGTATATAGAAATCTAGCTGGCCGTTCTCTAGAAACTTTTTGTTTAATCGATTCGTACTAAGCGAATATTAGTCCATCACAATCCCTACCATCTATACAGAATAGAATAATTGACGTCATAATTTTAATATTCGAATAGTAGTAAAATTAAGTAAGAAATATTCAAATAGTAATCCCCTTACCAGTGAGCTCATGATTTGTTGAACAACTTTTATCAATAGGTTTCTATTGATTGCACGAATCGACTAAATAAATTTTAGGTCGTTAAATTACTCTAAATAATGTTCTTCGAAATTATATTTTCCAAAAGGGGTCATAATTAATAATTAAGCATGGCGATACAGCTTTATATGATGCAACTGTCGACATGTTGTGGTATTGCTTTACCTTAAACGCTACATTTTGGTAAAATACAATATTATATGTTTTATTTACTGAAGTTTATGAAACATTTAAAATAAACATTTAAATTCTTCGCGCTGAATAGTGCATGTTGCCCTTTCTATCTCCACGCGAATTGTATAATTACTATTGGTTTCCTTATTCTCGACGGGCGATACACACACAGATTTCAATTTACGACGATATATTGGCCTACCATGATACGCGCGCTGCCGTATACGCGATCATGAATTTCTAATTTTCTCCATAATTTTACTATTATTCGATGGAAATAAAAAGTATCTATCTATTTCTCATATTCTCACTAAGCACATTGCATGTGGCTGCAAATTATACTCGCATTGTTTTCTCGCGTAGTTAACTACAAAACCGTTAGTGCGTACAGGTATGACGTCACTGCTGTAGCTCTCCGAACATGTCCAACCTGTATTCAGTGCTATTGTATGTAGCAGAGTTGCCTTTGCCTTACATTTAAAATTTATACAGATAATAAGCAGAGATTCAAATAAAAGTTGATTATGCTATTTTTATACAATATGCAATATTTTTTTAATTTATACTCACTAACATATTTTTAACTGCTATTAACTTCTGTCCAACGTGTAAACGATTGTCGACTTGAGCTGCTCCTTTATCTTGAATTTTCGTAATATATATTCCGTTATCGCCAGGAATATGCTGATTACCAATACCTCCAGCTATACTAAATCCAAAACCGTTATTACCTTTTTTTACCAATTCGATTTCAGCGACATTAAATCCTAAATTTTTTCTACGAACACACTGCAATAATAAAATAAATAAACGACATATAAATTTCGAAAATAAAGCATTTAAAATTTATATTGTATTCATATCTATTGATATACCAGATAAAGTAAGAAATAAAAAAACACAAAAAATAAAAAAAGTTATATATAATTTAATTATGATCATTATTTTGTTTATAGAATAAAAATTATTTTTTTTAAAGAATGATAAAAAAAATAATTATTTACACGTTTTTCATAAATATACGTATAGATATATTATTATTCAGAACATTATTATTTACATAATATCGAAGTCTAATAGAATTTGGCGAGTAGAAGTAAATGAAAAAATATTTCAACTAGGATAGGTCATACAAAAAAATTTAAATATTAATTTGATAAACATTAATATTGAAATATATTACTTCTTGAGTATAATTCTTTTGAATAAAAAAATAATAAAATATAATTTATTATATTTTATATGAATCATTTTTGCCAATTGAAAACACAAGTTATTAACGCTATAATTATCCTCGAATTTTGAGTATCTCAAGTAAACCAATTCCAATTTCTACCATTCCATCGTTATTAACACCATACCCGCCCATAATTGTAAAAACAAGTAGAACCTCTTCACATATAGGATAGGCCTTAAATAGATAAATATTAGTGTTAAAAATATATGTATATATATGTATACGTGTGTATAGAAATGAATATAGATGCAATACGTATATTATAATGTACTGTTACGTTCGAAATAGCATATGACCGGTTAGCGATTCTGCTTTTGAATATGGATGTGTCTTCTTTTTCCGTACCTGAATTCAACCTGTTTATAGGTTTCTTGTACAATCAAGTGTACTAGGCTCCATCTTGTTCGTCTTATAATCCGTAAATATGGAAATAAAGGATTACCGTTTCAGGTGTATAAGGTTATTTTCACTGTAGTGACCGAGTCTCCTTTCGTCTGTACTTGACGCGACTGCAGGTATTGGACGCATGTCGGGTGAGGTTAGACGTTTGATCTTCCCGTCTCTCATTTTCATCACGATCCGCGACTACAATTCGGCGTTGCATGTAGTCCTAGACTTCTTCTGTACGCCGTGGATAATATACCATAAATCTCTTAGTTTAACTCTCTGCATTATTAATATAGCAGATACTTTCGGTTGCTTTGTCTTTGCTCTCATTTTCTCAGTATTTTACAGTCCTTTGAGATAGCGCTTTCTATTTTCTAAATTATGTTCACTGACTTAAAGACATCATAGGTGGCTCTTCCTATATATACATAATTACTGTCAAACTGTATTTGTGTATATTCTTTTCTTTACACCACTTCCAATTGCAGGTGATTGGGCCAAGCTCTTGGTAAAGGACAAAAGAAAATCGTAGGTTTAAAAAATATAAATAGTAAGGAAGTGAAAATTCGGTGATACGAATGTTTCAATTAAGGGGGCAAGACACCTTTGAAATGCAAATTAGTAAATTCAAAATCTAAAAATTATAACAATGCAGTTATAATCTATACTTATTTTAATTAGAGAATATAGTAAATGTTTATGATAATGAATAGTGCACCACGCGTGACCCAAGAGCCGCAGTGCAAGGCATGCAAAACGCTTCGCATTTTGCATTTTAGACACGGTTGCCGATGCTCGCGCTACGCGCTCGCATGCCACAAGATGATAATCAATAGCAATTATGTAATTCATTAAATACTAATGTTTATTTATATTTATAAAGATTTTTTTGTCAACTTAAATATTAAGATGAATAACAACAAATACACACATGAAGTATATATTAATAATAAAAAAATTAAGTAATATTCGCTAATACCGCCTAGCATTAGCGAATCTTACAGACTGCACCAGCGAGCTACCGCAAATCAGAGTCAGCTGGAACAGAACAGAGCTGATCGCCCTGATTGATTTGAAACATCTCTCAGCGTCATAGATGCATATGTATACCAAGAGGTCACAAGTTCGAGAGGAGAGACCAAACTATAACTATACATTCGAGGCGAATTCTTCGTGGTGATGACCAGCGTGACATCCCGTAAATTAAGTACCCGCTAATCCTAGGACTACCATGGCTACAGAAAGAAGGAGGCATAATTGATCTGATCAGATTATCCATCTAGAACAGGAGATTATGATCACAGTTACTCCCAGCAAAATACGAGATCATTTCGAGCCGAAAATCTTAAACTTCGACAAGTTTCAATACAACTTGGTTAGAAATGACCTGCAGAGATTAAAAAACCTTTCTGTCTACCCCGGCACCGTAAATCAGAGGTAAAGCAGTGGAAAATAGAAAGACAAGAGAAGGAGATGCTGGCCGAAGACATCATCACAAAGTTGTCATCCGCATACAGATCCCTGATAGTCCTCCCAAAAGAGAAGGACGGAAAGTTTCGCTTTTGCGTGGAGTACAGAAGATTAAATGGAATAACCGCTGTTATGGAATAGCCCATACCACATATAGCTAACGCATTAAAAGACCCGAGCAACGCAACCATTTTCACGGCTATTGACCTAATAAGCGAGTATTGGCAGAACCTATGCATCCGGATTTTGTTGATGAAATCCTCAGGACAGTGTTACGAATTTCGGGTCATGACTTTTAGCCTCAAAAGCTTTCCAGAAATTAATAACCCAGGAGTTACTGCACCAGTTAACCTTGCACCTTCCATTAAATATTCTCCCCTGTATACTGATTTTCTCATCGGCACGTTCGAAAACCGAAAGAAATTCAATATACCCCAACCCAAAACCATTGTATAAATGTTTATGAATGTCTGCTTACTTGTGGATAATTGGTTGATTAAAATAATTGTTCGTTTTTGTATGTAATGGTGTTGCCGTTTATTTATCAAATTTTCACACAACCTCCTTAATTAAGTTTTACAAAGGATATTATTATTAATTTTTCTTTGCACACAACCTCCTTGGTTGTATTTCAGAACGGAACTTTATTTGTTATTATTAGCACACAACCTCCTTGAGACTCAGAACAGAACTAACTTTTACAATTTCAACACCCCAAAAAACAAGCACCCCGATTCGTGAGAGGCGAGGGGACTCACGTTAATCAAGCACCCCAAAGGGAACAGAATTCTACTACGTCCACGTCGTTGTTCCTAGATAGCGCTAAAAGTAGGATAAAAGTAGGATTTGGATGTCATTTTTACCATCACATGATTACATATCTGAACGTAAAATTTCCCGCTCTTTCCAAATCCGGGGTCAAAAATAGCAATTCCCATTTAAAAAACGTAAATTAACCTTCAAAAAACCTTCAAGGTCAAGATCAAGGTCAAATTTGAGGTCACAAAAAAACAGAACTTTATGAACCATAAAACTTTTGTTCGGGTCATTTTACCCTATGATACATAGATTCTGAGATAGGGGGTGGGTCCGTTACTTTTTGAAAGCAATTATCATTATTATTATAAAACTATTTCTTTCTAATTATAATAATCTATGCTGCCAGAATGCCCGTAAAAGAATAAAATACTTCTTTTCCTTATACAGAGCTTTCAAAAAGTAACGGACCCACCCCCTATCTCAGAATCTATGTATCATAGGGTAAAATGACCCGAACAAAAGTTTTATGGTTCATAAAGTTCTGTTTTTTTGTGACCTCAAATTTGACCTTAATCTTGACCTTGAAGGTTTTTTGAAGGTTAATTTACGTTTTTTAAATGGGAATTGCTATTTTTGACCCCGGATTTGGAAAGAGCGGGAAATTTTACGTTCAGATATGTAATCATGTGATGGTAAACAAGCACCCCGATTCGTGAGAGGCGAGGGGACTCACGTTAATCAAGCACCCCAAAGGGAACAGAATTCTACTACGTCCACGTCGTTGTTCCTAGATAGCGCTAAAAGTAGGATAAAAGTAGGATTTGGATGTCATTTTTACAAATAGTAACCAGATATCGACATCAATTCGGAAAGAAGCTTGACGAAATAAAGTTTCAACTAGGATAGATTAATACGAAAGAATGCCGCCACTACCACGTATAACATCGGATATACATTACCGCCAATATAATCTCCCGCTATGCATCTTACCGGGACGCTGCTGAATCGCGGTCCACTCTCCTAGATTCAGACGAGAAGGGGACGCGAGCAGCCTGACGGACCGATCAAAGACTAAGATCAACTCTCCAGCCATGCGGAGGTGGTTCCGCTGGCTGGCACACATAAAAACAGCATTTATTTCCTCAATACTCCATGAACCAGGAAAATTCCGAACTTGGTCCATCGATCCAAGCGTTTCGGGGACTCAGAGCATCAAACGACACAAAGAGTAAAACGAGACTCCACCAGCAGTTAGGACTGCGCTGTGATGCGCCCTATGTTGCAGCTCAGACTCAACACAAGAGGATGGTGGACCCGCTACCGAGGATAATCGTTGGGGAGGGGTACACTGAAGAGAAACTAAATCAACATCATTTGGTCCTTATCAGCGAGGCTGTCGAAACCGAGATCTTTGAAAATGTGGATAGACGGTTTCCCTCCATCAGGGATTCCTTCGTGAAGTTCAGGACGGGATGTATAATGTATGTATATCGTAAGTGCCGGGATGTTGACCCCCCCCCCTATTTATAATAATAATGACCTACACAAAACAAGACCGACACATTTTCGTACGAGAGGAATACCGAAGGAAAATTTTACCGTTATCATAACATGACACATATACAATACAAAACAAGATTACCGTCATTCTGACGTAATTCTCTAAGCAGGTGCAAATTTTGTCGTAAATAGTGGTTTTTGAAGTTTATTTAAAGTGATTTCTGCTGTTTGTAGAGCTATGCAATGTTAACACAATGTTATTAAAAATATAAAAAATTTATATCAGAAAATAAAATTTTCAAAATATATTGTTAACATTGTAAAATATTCAAAAGAATCAGACTAATTTTATCAAAATACGTTGGTGAAAACAGTAAATTCCTTTATAAATATTTTTGTTCTATTTAAAACATAACTATATTATAAATAAAACCAATATAATAAATAAAATCGCTCAATTTTTTTTTAAGTTTCTTTACTGCAATTTGTAATAAGATCTCGATCGTTTCTGAATGATTTGCATAATAAAGTGTTTCGTATTTTTATCTTTTCTTAAACAACAATTGTATTGCGATGCCAGTTGAGCGCCTCTTTCAGCATGATCAGTATAACAGCTTATAAAGCATAACAAATATTTTATGCTTCAATGTAATATTGATTTTTTCCCACGAGTCGAGATCGATATTTAAAAAGCTTGTCTATAAATTTAATTTTTTGAATAACTCTAAGGTTTCATCAGTTTCAAACTGATCGAGAATTAGGTCATTTAATGCACTTTTCTCTTATTAACTTAATTCATCTTTATAAATATGTTTATTATTTTTTTAGAAATAGATTGCATGGCCTTGCAAATCAAAATCTTACCCATCCATTTTATGAAAACAACCTACGAAATTTTTTTGTTCAAATTACTGGATGAATCTAATTTTTTTAAAAATTCTAAGTTCGTTGTTGGAGCTAGTTGTGGTGTATTATAAGTAAACCAAGCTTTTTGGTAGACTAAAGTACTAAAAAGAGATACATCTCATAAGCCACTTGTTTCGCAAGCATTCAACTTAAACTACACGCGCAATGCAAGAGTTTACGTCCTAACTCCTTCTCCCGCCCATCATGCATCAAAATCGCAACAGCCACATTAACAAGGAAATGCTCCTCCAAAGGATGGCGAGTCGATGGAGGGCATATACTATGAGAAAGATGCGTCGGAGAAACCCATGATCCAACGATCCCATCTACGACCGGCGGACAACCCAAGCCCGCGTCGCAAGACGAGCGAGAACTCATGTGGGTGTACGACCCACTAGATAAGCACATGGAACAAATTCCAAACTACCTCAGGGAGAATTATGGGGCATTGAAGGCATTCCAAGAGAATTACAAATGCCAACATAGACAACGCGACATAGCCCACGATGCAACAAGTGTTACAGGCAAAGGAAGAGACTCATTCTACTAATTAGATGATGCTACCATGTTAGTAGAGGGAATGCGCGAACTATACGAGGACGATTCCGCGAGAAATATGAGTCATATGTGCACTCTCGTCATGAGTAATTATCAGGAAGTCATTAACAGTAGAATTCCGCAAAACATTCTTGATAACAGTGAGAAACTCGTAGTGCCTACTTCTAGTAGAGTCAAGTGTTGTCTGGTTACATTTAAGGAAGATCGCAATTTCGCGAGGGTTGCTTCCGAATAAGAAAATCTTCACAACGAAAATGTACTAAACGTGTGTGCTTGCGCGCGTCGGACAAAGCCCGTTTTTGTCATTAGATAATTTATATATTTTATTAACTATTTTGATAAAATCTTGCGGGAAAATGTGACTACATACCGACGCCATAAATTTGTATTTACGTATTTTTAGCTAGTCGGAGACTAGAGGTCGTCGTCCTCTTCAACATTACAACGCCGACAGATAAGGAGGAATCATCGGCAAGATCAAGGTACGCCTAAAGGTTACAAGTGACCAGAATATCTCTTTTCAACGTATATAGTGTAGAGCTCAGTTACACGGCAATCACCTGCGAGAGCCTTGCATAAAGTTTGCTAAAAATGATAAACATTAGATGGCGCTGTGGAATCGAATTTTAAAAAGTAATAAGCCGGTTCTATTCACTGCATCGATGTTCCTAAGTGGAATAATCGAAGAAGAAAGAAGACTCGGAGGAAGAAGGAGGAAGATATTTAGAAAACTTAATTACTCCATATATAAGGCAAGTTACCGATCGACAGGCAATTAATATATATTGAAACACTGGGTTTATCTTGCCGCTCGCTGGCCATCCGTGCCATCGCAATAGCGACCGTTGCGACCGGGGGCGCCAAGCACCGAGGTGACAGGGATCCTGCGACTCCCTTTCCTATGAAGACTCCTACGAGGCACCAACCAGCGAGCTTGCCAGGCAGAGACACGGAGTCCAGTATCGTAGGTGGGATTGTTGAGACATAAACACTAGCAGCCGAATTTTCTTTATCCTCTGAACAATCACATTCGTTATTTCTTGACAATGAGAAAAAACGTTCATAAAATATGGTACGGCTTTGAAGACGGCATGTCTTGACATATCGACGATTAGACGATAAGAGTGCGAAACGTTCGAATCTGCGTCGGCGTGATGAGTTGCGCGCAGCACCGAGAGCGGTATAAGCTGGACTTATGCGTCACGCTCGGTAGTCCTGGCGTATCCTACCGTACCGATGCCGTCTTGTAATTGGAACGTGATTTTCCATTTTACAACTCACCTCTCCCTGGGATGCCTGGGTGGCCGCTTCATACATGGCGGTTTGTGGATTCAGATTCTGCTTTGACTTCTTCTTCGGGTTCGGTCATCGAAGTCCGACATAAAGGAACAAATTCTGGGCGGATATATTTTTCTAAATAAATATTCTTCTGAAATTAATAACTTATGTAAAAATTTATCACTTAATTTACATACAGTATATTATACATAATCAGACTTCATTTCGGTAAGTAAGTGGTGATGTTCAGGTGTATGTCTGGGTTTTTATACTTATGAATGTTTAGAACATCTTCAAAAAAAGGTATGATTGCTTCGATATGTTTTTGAGTATGAGGTTATTATTTCAATTGCCACTATCCTTATTATTAATATATTATATTATAATAGGTGGACCAAGATTATATGCATCAAACTATGTATGACAGATTTTATCAATTCTTTCATACATTTTTTATCCATAAGGATGTTGATTTTTACTTATGTAAGAGATATCAAATATTTTAGAATGAGATCCCATAGCTCACTCGCCATTTTTGGACACGACCGTCAAACGAGAGCCTTATGGTTTAATCATCTCAAAACTACGTACCATACATATTCTACAATTATTCATGAATTAAGCTGAAATTTTGCACAGATGTGTCTTTTGTAAATACAAAAAACTTGAAAATAGGAGCAATTTTTCACTTTTTTCCCATGTTAAATATATAAATTTTTGGTACCACGATTATCTAAACGAGATTATAACCAATCACAAATTTTTTTGTTTATACATTTTTTATACATATCCCTTATCCCATCATCGTGACCTATTGAAATTCAGCCCGATAGACTACATAGAAACGAAATGCGACTTTATTGAAAAATCGTTAAAAACGATTTTCGTATTAATAAATAAAATTCTAAGCATTCGACATAAATATCTTAAATGGAAAAATTGTAGATAATTCTAATATACAAGTTTTTCTCATTTATATGTATTACACAAAATGGGCTTAGAAAAAATGTTGACCTTAGGAAAATATATATATAGTAATACAAAATATAGTTTTTAAACAAAATCTTCACAAATATACATTCTACAAAAAAATGTTTTCGGTAAAAATACAACTATTTAGAACGGGAATATGTTTTATAATAAGGGAAAAATGACTCCGTTCCGGATTAAAAAAAAAATCATCTTACAAGCGTTACTGAATCACCAGCTCCTTTTAATATATTAACTGCTTCCGAGTGAGTTAAGTTAGTCAGTGGAAATTTATTGACTTTTTCAATTATATCATTAACGTGTAGACGCCCATCATTTGCAGCTGATCCGTGCGGTATGATTTTTGTGACATAAATGTTGTAATCATTTTGTAAATGAGGATTATCTGTGCCACCAGCTATGCTAAAACCAAATCCTGATTCACTACGTTGTATTAAAATCTCAATGTAATTCCAGCAAACATCTGCATCGCTGTGATTCTGAATAAAATTGTATTTAATGAAATTTAAATATTATATTATATAAATTATTGCAAAGAACATTAAACATTTTTTTAATAAACTAATCGTATCGGAAACAACATATGATTTTGAAGAACCTTATAGTCTTACCATCGAAAAACCATGTTGCGATATGTCTTCCAAAATGAGTGGACCACATTGTGGATAACCGAAGACTGAAGTTAAGATATCCTCAAGAAAATGTTCCATCATCACGATTATGGTACCTGTTACTCGAAAATCTGATGGAGAAACTCAATAATACGGGGAACGTACAGCAGTGTAATAATATCTAAAAGATCATTTCTCGATCCCCTAATGAGGATTGCACGAGGAATAAAATAGGGCTGAGTGCCAATCCAAAGAAGACCAAAATTCTTGTTTTGACCGATTTCCTTATATTTTATTTGGCATGGCTTATTTATATGAAAGCACATATTAGCCGTCTATTTTCTTTTGTATTATTAAATGTCCACAACAATGAAGCGATCAGAAACAAGGAACACCTCTGGCGGTGAGGATAGCAAAAACCCCAGCAACACAAGTTAAGAGCCCTCACAATAAATATATGAAAGTGATAGGATTTTCATCAACTTTGGAAAGTTATCCTAAATATTGAAATATATACTTATTCAACGACACACGTGCTGATGTATATATTGCAACGTCACAAGTTGCATGGAGATACATACACCGTGAAGCGGCGTATGCATCAATCAGAATCAAAACATCTCGCCGAAAGTACGCTGAAAGTCAGCACTTATTTACGCTGACCCGAGTGGAAAATTCCTTCGGAATGTTTTTTTTTATTTTAGACGAAGAACGTCGAACCAATTAGGACAACGCACCTCGGGGGCGGGACTTACCCCGATCACGCGGCTCAAACGACGCGTGATTTACCCGCGTTTGAACCGAATTTGGTCTTTTGAGTTGCGGCCGCAATTTCGAGCCGCCGTTTTCTTTTACGCACCTAGCAGGTAAAGTGCCGCCCATGCGACACTTATTATTCGACTTCCTAACTGAAAAGACTAAAACAATTAACTCCTCAATGTGAAGCCGAGCACCCGTATTCTCACTGGACCCTGTGAGAATTAACGCCCAAGTACATTGTAAGTATGTATTAATTCGTTTCATCGTAGGTCTCCAGGATTAACGCTTCGGCAGAAACTGGGAAGCGGACATCTCGTCCACTTTTAGACCTCGCGTAACACTTTCTTGCGGAACTTCGCACGTAAAAGACAAAGGACAGGTTCCCTTTGTCCCATGGACCTGGCATAGCCAGTAGTACATGGGTTGTCGCGTTGGAAAGCAAGAAACGGGATTAACGATTAACCTATACTTAGTACTTATTCGCTCATCTTCAACTGAATTAATTGTTTTATATCGGTCTTTAACCGTGCACAATAGTACGCGTACAGCGTAATATTCTGCCCGGGCCCTTCTTGGAAATACTACGAAACAGTCTAGCGTACTACATTTCGAATGAACTTCATTCATTCATAGTTAGCTATTGGCCCTTATGCGCGTCACGCTTCTCAGAAATCGCTCGCGTGCCGCGTACCTTCGTGGAAACCTATCTAAACAAATTGTACTCGACTGCCCTAGATTTTGTACTCGACCAAATAAATAAAACACGTCACACGTATCTTGACCTAATTCTATTGTTTATTTGATGCATCTTCTTACTCTTATATATATATTGCAAGTTCTTTTCTTATATAGATCAGCGTATATATATAAACGTTACAATTACTCGCAAAGATACAGGTAGGAAGTTGCAATTAACAAGAACAAATTAAATATGACACTGAATTCTTATTATCATTAATAGTCAATATACACGTAGGCCAGGATTATAGTCTGATGTCAAACAGACTCGTCAGCAGAAAAACCGTTTAATTACTAGCGCCGGATTAATAGGCTTTCGGCTCTTAAATAGGGCCTTGCCCGCTTACTTACACTAATGCGCGAGTACGCATACAAAGCGCTGACTCCGTAGCCAACACGCTAATGTGTTTACAATAAGTCTTGTAGACAAATAATATTTACAATAATATAAACAATATATATATACATCAGCGTATACGCACAGATACATAAATTTATTGCAACAGAAGGAAAAAGGGACATATAGCTGAACTGCATTTACAGCCCTCTAGGCCTAAGAAAAGACACAGAGGACTTTACTTCCAAGAGGATCACCGAATGGACAACATCGGCACTACAACTGATTATATCTTTATATTAAACTCTGTGTCCAATTGTACTGACTTTTTGTATTAATTTAATAAAACTAAAAACTGTAAACTCTATATGATATAAATTGCTCGTTCCTTATATCCAACACTAAATCATATCTTAAAAGGTAGCTTAAATCTTGTGTAATCCAAAGATGTTTAAATGATTCCAAAAAAAAATATGAATTAGCCATTGAATAACAAGGTTTTCTGAAAGTGATTGACCTAAAAACTCGAAGCGACTAAAAAACTTGATAAGAAGTCAAATAGGATAATAAGGGTAATTTGAGCAGACAGCCCCTGTAATAAACAAATGTACTTGCATTTATGGTAGGGTTAGTGTTCTCCATTAGAAAATAGAAGAAAAAATACTTTATTATGCTGTACATTGAGGCACGAACTTTCTTTTATAAATTAGTGTATTGTTAAATTATTCTAATTTAAAAATAATTTATTATATTAGTTAATTATTATTTATGACGATATACAGACTATTATACTTCTATTTCTACCGTCTCTTATGGACTATTAATGTCGTAGATGAAGCGAAAAAGCTGGTGAGACGAAGGGAGAAAAAGGGACAGAGAACTTTGCGGCACTTGCGAGATAGCTTTAGTTCGATTGTGATGAAGAGACTGACGCGGCTGTTTCGACTATCGCAGCTTTTTCTTTACGCTACGCTCACCTGATCAACATTTGGAGCTCTCACAAAGTGTCATGAATGGACCTGCTTCTGGCCTTCGCTTCGCTGAACCCCAAGGAACCACGCGCCTTCGCAACCTCCGTCCTGTCAATGTCATTTCCCACTGTACCAGAACCGTGTGTACAGAAGCGAGTCCACATAAGTTATTTGCCAATATAACTAGTAAATTTTAACCTATAAGTACCGGCCCTTTATGTTTTTCTCTCACCAGCTTCACCAAGCATCCTGCACGCACCGTCTGCGTAATGCACATTAGAAACGTTTTAATACCAATAAATCTTTCAAACCTTTGACATAGGATCCTCAATGCTTGTAAAACATATTTTTTAGTAGAAAGATGCTGATTTCTATCTACATAATCAGTTAATAATAATTGAAATTTAAAAAAATCTAATTTTTCAAATTATATTCGGTTTTGATAATATTTTTTTGAGAAATGCTATAAAAATACGTTTATATGGGTTCAAAAAGCGCTGATTATAATTACAGTCTCCGATTTTCCAAAATTCAATTTCATGCAGATCTTATAATTAGTGACCCCAAAACCTCAAGTATGATGTTAGTTTTATTTATGGGTTCAACATAAACATATACCCCATCAAAGGGTTAATAAAAGGGTAACAAAAACATTCTTACAAATCTAAATACACAAGTGCTCGTACGAAAAGTACAAGTAACACTTAAAAGACTAAGAATTGAGTTTATCCAATATATACACCAGTTTCTACCAGCATCAGCATCAATATTTGACACCTGCTTTACATCAACTTCAACAAACCAGCAGATCATAGAATACGAGCAATACAAACGAATTAGAGAAAATCATATTTCTGAAACCGAATAACATGCTAAACATTGAAATAAGAAACCTATTACAATTTCTCCTAAATACAAATCTAATAAATTTAATTTTAATTGAGAGACCCATTTTCTATAACGATATAATGAAATATATTGCATTATTTAAGCCCAGGTTTATAACCATTAGAAATAAGCTTTTCAGTAATAATTGATATAACTAATTCTATTAATACATCACAATGCTATATAGCACATGGATATGTATCTACTATAATATAAAATTCTAAACAGTGTAAGAACATAGTTTGCTATTGTCGATATGACCTAAAATAAATGAAAATAATAATATATTGAATTTTAAGTTTTGCAGCAAATTTAGTACATTAATTTTAAGAATTCGACAAAAGTGCTGTTAATCAATTATATAATAAATTCAAACATTTTATTACAATGTGCGTATTGTAAATTAGATTTGGCTCATTTTTTAATGTGTCGGAAAAAAGGAACACATTTATATGGTATATTATTAACATATTTATATGGTGTCAATAAATAAAACAATTAAATCAGTTATTATGATTAAATAAGAAATATTAAAATAATTAATATGCATAAAAACATATTCATGTGTATATTTAAAATTTTAATTTAGTCTGGATACATTTATAACTACATTTGCGTAATTAATGGTTTGCATATCTTTCTTAATAATAGGAAGTGTACAATACAGAATGCAGTTTAGAAACAATAAAAGTAAGCTAGTAATTTATGCCCAAAAATATTTTTGCTTGTTCAATAACAACAAATGTGATCCGAATTTATTATCTATTAATTAATATTAGAAATAAATATAAATGATAAAGTTCAATAAAAATTAATTAAACTGACTAAACAAAAGTTATTTATTTGCAAATTTTATATAAATTTATTTTAAGTACACTGTAAAGAAGTTTTCAATAATAAATTACGATAATTACCATTATTAAAACTATAATTTTTCATAAGATTCATTCATGAATTTACTGTTTCCGAATTCGTAGATATGAAATGACAATATAATAATTTAATGAAATACAAATTCATAATAAATATCAGAAATAAAATCATAATGCCAATTTCATCATTGCAATATACTACTTCAAATAGAAAACAAAAGGTAAGCTTTCTTAGCAGTGCAAAGCTACGATCGAATGCTATTTATAGATGTATAAGGAGAATTATATTTTGGTATGCACTGATGCAATAGTTTCCTTTATTTAAAAATAGAATACGTATGTTTAATGTATACTATCATCTATGTCAACGGTTATTAATATAAACAAAAAAAAGAGGTGTATATTACTTGTATGCTCGATATTTTATTTTTTATAGAACATAGCACTTAAATAATTGTTTTGGTTTTTAATGTATTCAACTTAATATGAATACATATTTTGAGACATGTTGCATAAGAGAAAATACTTAAAATTATTTATTTAACTATAAATATGAAATGAAAAAAATAAAGCTTAGGAGATTATTTCCATTTACATATCACATTATATTGAAGTAACAATGTAATCACACAATTAATCAACTAATGTAAGTTTATTAATTTTAATGACATTAAAATGCGAATTAAATCAGATAAGTAATAATAGCCGGACACTTTTTGGTTTTGTGTGAGCTATCGCAGGATGCATTGTGCGAGACAGGAGAATATACTGAATTGTCTGTCAAACCCACTGCGAGGAAACGTCGCGTTGCCGGATAGTTAAAAGTTACTTAGCTTCTATACTGTATTTCCATTGGATCTCGTCACACAAAAAGAAAGCTATTTAAAATTCTAACTGATATTTTTTTAATGCAATTTCATGCAAGCCGTGAGAAGAGCTTTGATTTTGTGTCTATTACTCGAGTCAATATATATTCGAATTATTTGTAATGTTAGAAAAATATATACAGAAAACGTAACTTAAGAAAGAGCGCCAAATCATTTATTACAACAGTACTCCCACTGTCCTACATTTTTAAATGACCAAAAAAAAAAACAGTTTTGTTATTATATTGTGAAGTAAATTTTACAATTTATAGACATAGAATTCAAAATAAATTGCCTAGTTATATTTATATAATATTTAATGTTTTATGCATATTATTAAAGTATTAGTATTTTTGTGTTAGAGGTGCTTTTATTCATTGTATTTTTACTCATCTAGTGATCGACAGAATAACAAATATTATAAAAATATTATAAAAAAATAACATGAATCATTTCAAATCATATCTTCTCCCAAAGATAGGGTCACATTAGATACTGCATCCTATTTATATACATTATATACATTCCTATTTATACTTCACCACATTACTCTATAGATAGATCTATCTATAGAGCAATGTGGTGAAGTATTTTGCCATAAGAATGATAAGGGGGCCTGCCTTTGTACTCCTTGAAAAGTATGCTACCGTCTTCCAATCCAAACTTATCTTCGTCATGAGCTTTACTAATTATACTAACTATATTGATGCCTTAGTGGCAAAACGCGCCAATTCAAAAGAAAATTTCAAGAGTCTGTCAATTCAGAAAAAGACTTCGAAAACAAGCCAACTTAAATATATATATATATATTCAATATTTGCATAGTGCATTTCGAATAAACACTTATCCGTTTGCACGATAGTGTATGAATATAGTCGTAAACATGTAATATAAATTTATACACATTCATGTTTTAAGTTGGGTGGTTTTTTAAATACTGTTTTGAACTGGTGGGTTTTCGAAGCCTATTTCGGAGTTAGCTTGGTTTTTAAATTTGATTTTGAACTAGCTTGTGATTGAAGCCCGTTTTTTAATTGGCGAACTTTTCTTCCAAGACATCGATATACAGGACTACTTTCGCACTGGTCTGGAAACAAAGTCAAAGTAATATGGGTTCCTGGATACACTGGAATCACGGTCAATAAAGTCACTGACTGGCATGTCGCTCTGAAAGAGAGAACTCCCGATCGGGGACCAGAATTATTTCCAGGATTGGGTAAGGTACGAGTAAACGAATTCTTAGCGGGAAGGACACAATTATAAATATAAGAATACATCATAAGGAACGGATACTATGTATGAGTGGAGGTAACTGAGAACTTTAGATTATCACAGCTCATGGGCATTTTAAGTACTTCAATATGAGAATAATAAAATGGGACTCAAGCTTTGCAGGTAGTTTAGAAAGGGGGTAGACATATCCATATACATTTTGAGGAATCAAATGTTGGGAAATTTCTTTCTGGGTCCAGAGGAGATAAGGATTGTTAATGTCAGCATCCTCTCGTTTAAGGGTAATAATATTAAAAGTTATAAATTTTGAAAAATTGTTATTAATAAATAAAACATTAAAAACACCAACAGTGAGAGAGCGATCTTTATGAAAAATCATTCGTAAGCCTGTAAATAATTTTAAATTTCAACCCAAAACTTGGGCTCAATAATCAAATTGTTTGATGACTATAAATTATTATAATAGTGAATTTGACTAAAAAAATATTAACTAAATAATCAACAATTCTGCAAAAATGTTATTCTTCATTATTTTGTCGCGTCCGTGTTACATATGTTAAAAATATTAAATTAATTGTTTTATACCTAAATAAACAGTTTATTTGTGTTTATGCACTTCATTGTTTCGTAGTTATGATTTAAACTGTTTAAATTATGATTATAGTTATGTAATACATGTATTATTGTTTATTAGTAATATTATTATTATTTAAGATTTCGCAAATGTTATGAATTATTTGTATGGATAATATTTGTTGTTAGAGTTATTTTAAAAATATAAACCATGTATTGTAAGAAATATAAATATTGACGCATATAAGGCTAGATTCATTCCGGAATATTTTATTGTATTTTAAAAATAAAATCGATTCTATTATTTGTTAGTTAAGTTACTTTAATTGAGACTTCGATGCATTACGATATTATTATCATATGTATTTAGAGATTCTGTGGTTTACTGCAGGCAAAGATCATGAATAAAACGCTTACTTTGGCTTGTCAATCAGAACCATAATATATTACATATATATATAGGCTATGTTCATTCAAATTATAAACATATTACATTGAGTAATATGTTTATAATTTGAATGAACATAGCCTATATATAATAATATTAATATTATGAGAATTATTCGCTTTTACCTTCTCCACTTAAAATATATCAAATCGTAAATACAAGATGCATTATAAACTTACATTAGGATTCGTCTCAGTAACATTTGTTACAGATATCATGACATCATCTTTACAGACATTTAACGAATTGAGAGAAATGTGGTTACTGGTACAATTTAAATGATTTACTTGTATTCCATCAAGCAAGGTTATTTCATAATATTCTTGAATATCTAGAAGATGATAAATAATTTATTTTGATACTATACATGTAAAGCAGTTTTTTAATTATTGGGATAATAAAATGAAAAATTGTGATAATTATCTATTTAAGGAATTATAATAAATAAATCATCTTATAATAAATCTAACATAGCGACTTTATCTCGTTTACAACAGGTGGGCTTTACCTGGGTTTTGAGGAAACGAATTGCTCAATTCTACTTATATTAAGCGCGTAAATCAGTAATCATCATTTATTGAAATGTCCGCGGAGGCGGTGGTATTTGCAGGAGATTATCAGAAGGAGGGATTTATTAAATGGAGAAATACGCGGTAGTTATTCTAGAAAATAAAAGCGTTTATTTGATTAATAGAACTATAATTATTCTCAAATGAGCTGTGTACGCGCACGAGAAGACAGAATTCACGCGAACTATCACACTATGTACGACTTACTGTCTACGACTTACTGTCTATCAGAGACAGACAGCTCTTAAAGGAGTATGTAATAAACTGGAACGCTAGTAGTATATGGGATGGTATGGAGAGACTTGTGGACGTGTCCTATCCGATATCTGTTTATGTAAAAAAACAATTGAGATAGCCACAAGACCTCTCCCCACCTTTTTACGCTATACCAGTCCCAAAAAGATGAATTTCCAACTCGCTTACGTCATAGTTACCGCCACCATTTTACTCTATACCAGCCCTGTGCGGTATTTTTTCTACTTCTGTCTCCCTCGCACTCGCGCGTTCGCTCACTCACCACTTTCTACTCCATACTTGCCCCGAGCAGCATTTTTCCGTACGCTATACCGATCCCGAGCAGGCCTACACACATATATATATATATATATATATATATAAGCGCTTTCGCGTACGAACACGTGGTAGCTACTCCATAGCAGCCCCAGCGCATGCTATAGCTGCTATTGCTATTGCTATTGTCTCTCCCCTCCACTCAACTACTCCCATAGCAGCCCTGGCGTACACTATAAAAGCTCCGACGCTTACGTATAATCTCTCGCGCTACGTTTGAATATATATGCTGGCCCTGAAAAGGGCCTTTTGTTTAAGATATATAAAATTATTAATTTTTGGTATTATTAAAAGAGTTCGATGAAAAACCGTAATTATCGTAACAACTCGATTTTTTATATGTTTGAGTCATTTAGAGTATCCTTCGTAAGATGGACATGAATTTGTATTGTCGGAGAAAACAAATGAATTCTTTCCAGACTTTGGAGAATTGATCTTTTTCTCTAAGAGTGGTTCTCTCTCCTCCCATGACCCCTTTTCTTTGGTAGTATCTCTTATTCTGCTATGCCTGTTGCCACCCATGGATAATATCGTCTTTTTCTTCTTTTAGCCTACTCTAAATTTCAGCTTTGGGGTAATTGTTGGATAAGGTGGCAAAAAATAAATGTACACAAGTATTTTATCTATACAAAAAAAGAATGATTGTATATTTATTAATCATTAGGAAACATTACATCGTTTAAATCTTTCGACAATTTATCCAAACCAAACGCATAAATTTCCATTAAAACTACGTTTAATACATCGGTGCTTACACTAGGAAAACTTAAATTATTTTTAACTAAATCGTTAATCGTGTGTCTGTGTAGAGTGTAGTATTGTTTGAAAGCGTTTATTGATATTAAGCGTATTTTTACATTTTTCGACATCTTCTTCCTTTTTCAAATCATTTATAATATATTCTAAAATATAATCTGTACTGCGATTCACGAAACCTGCGAGTTCTTGCGCTTGTTTAAATCTTAAATCTATACACTCGCTAACCTGTTTGACGCCTAACAACGTTTGCAGATGCATCACGACGCTCGGAGAATTGTCGTTTTTGTTCTGTTTTTTGCACTGTGGTTCCGTATTTTCCAGCGTTGATTCCGGCTCGGATGGTTGTACGACGACACGTCTTTCTTCGATTGCAATGGCTCTCGCGCCAAAGCAGTTTGTGAAACATATTTCGTGGTTTGTCAAAACGATTTTATTAGGCGTACCAAATTCCTGATATGCCGAGTATGAGTCGTTTAGGTATACCTCCATAGCGCACATTTGATCTTTTAAAAGATCCCAACTGTGATCGTCAAGTGTGATGTACTTGGCTGGCGATCCATTGGTGCAGAATTTAATCACTGGTCTGTAAAATCCTCCGTGGTACTCCAAACCGATGATTGCGCGCTTCGTGTTCGATTTATTGAGTGCGTATGTTGTCGAGTACACAAGGTTGCAGGTTATTGGTTTGATTTTTGAACTTTCGTTGGAAGCCATTGTAGAGTTTTTTTCAAGACACGAGATGTGATGGCTGTGGCTGCTGACGAGCGAGTGTGGTTCGACTAGCGAACTCGGAATGCTATCTTTTTATAGAGACGTCTATTGCTTGACTACGATTGGTCCAAGATAATTTTTCGTCAACGAGTCAAAACTCGTGTGAACCGTTAATGTTATTTACATTCCACAGACAGAACAAAGACGTTGTTGGAATATCGATTTGGAAAAAAGTCACGTTCTATCGATGTCGCGTCAATTTACGTATTCCGTCATAGACGTGCATGCATCTCTGATTATAAAATCCACGTCCGGTTGAACTTGTACAGGAAAATGTATTGACGCGATTACGCAAACGTCCACTTTTAATGCTCTTCAATACTTGACGATGAAATCTGGCTGCTTGGATGTCGTTTTTGAGAATATCTGATGAAAACTGGCCCTCATACTTGCGCAAAGATACCCCACGAAACATGTGATGGAGAAACATGATGCAATGCTCGCCTCATACTTGCGAATCGACGCTCTGTATTTGCTTTTTATTCCACTGGAATTGTACGCAATTTTTTCGGAGTCGATCGAGATGAAACTTTGAGATCGGTGCAATTCCATAGCTGTCGAAATAAACGCCGTATCTGCGTTTGTCGATGTAGATGGCAACACAATGCGATTCTGGTTTGTCGGATGTATCGAGATTCGTCATTTCGATAATAATTTTGGCACGTGGTTTAGCTCTTTAATGGCTCTAATGATTTGTCTTGTATTCATTTTGACTCTGTATCGTTCGACTCTTCCCCCTCCAGCTTGACGCTATCATTCTGAACAGTGGTGCTACCCGCGCAATCGACAACGTCGTAACCCGATTGACAAAATTGGAACGGTGAATTGATCTGTACTCTGTACTGTTGACGATCCTAATCTACAAGCATTTGGAAGATAACGTCGGTATTTATTATATCGTACAGATCATGATTACCCAGTTTCCGTACAACGAGCGAATGCAACCTATCTTCTTATTTGATAAAAATCTTTTTTTCCTTCAAATTTCTTGATACCATGTGTCGAGCAGACTATAATGTTTGGAAATTCTTGTCCGAGCAGTTAAAAAGACCGTACGTTGTAATTTTCCAAGACTATGATACTTCGTCCAAGTATTGTTTGCAAATATTTGACTTTTTCAGCCCCGCATGAGTACAATCGCTGCGCATTTTTCATCAAATGTCTCAAGCTGCGACACAAGTGTTTGTTCGAGATATCGCCATTATACCACCCGATCGATCCCGTGTACTTTAAGAGAGCAATAATTATTCGTGTGTTGAATGTCACTGGGTAAATCGCCAAAATTGCAGGGTGAGCGTACGATCCAATGCCCAATGATGCGACTCTGAAGAGATATAACCGACACTTCCTTGGGAATAAATTTTTTATCTATACCCCTGAAACCTTGAATATCAATCACGTAGTCCGTCATGATGCTGCTGTTGCTACAGTTAACGTCGACGAATCGTTTGAGAACTAAACCCTCGTTGAGGAAATGTACACCCGTGCCAGTGAAAAGTGTCTGGCAATCATCTATATAGAGTTTGTCGCTTCCTGTGAATCTTGGCTGTAAAAGTTTGCTTGGTACTGGTACACCATCGATGTACAATGAAATATAGTTTATCGAGTAATTTTTAAAATTGAAAGGATTCAAATTGCGATTTCCGTTAAACACCTTATTGTTCACAAAGCCCAATATTATTCTTTTTGGCAATTGACCGAGTATAGCGTTGTCGATCGAATCTTTTTACAGAGACTTCTATTGCTTGACTACGATTGGTCCAAGATAATTTTTCGTCAACGAGTCATAACTGGTGTGAACCGTTAATGTTATTTACATTCCACAGACAGAACAAAGACGTTGTTGGAAGACGTTGTTGGATGTGGTCGTGTACGCCTATACCTGACCTCTAGCATACGGTTGATTCTGTGCGCGCCGGCTATGCGCGGAGTGTACAATCATATACACGAGCGCGGGCCGTAGAAGCGTACATTGGCGCGGACTGTACAAGTGTATACTCGAACGCGGACCGTAGAAGCGTACATTGGCACGAACTGTACAAGCGTACATTGGTGCGGACTATACAAGCGTACACACGAGCGCGTCATGCACGCAAATATTATATTAATTTGGAGAATAGTAAATAAATTTGGATGGTCGTAAGGAAAGAATGTTCATGAAAGAAAATATAATAAATTTAATTTATTAATTTTTTTATCTAATAATATTAAATCAAAATTTATTATCGTAAAAATAAATTAAAAATAAATAACAAATTTAACAACAAAAAATTTAACAATAAATAAATAAAACAATTTTTTCTTAAAATACGCACTTAACTTAAAATAAATACAAAACAATAACTTGTAACGGGCGACTTATTCGCGCGACCACCGAATTCGTACGCCTGTGTACAATCGCGACTTCTTGAACGAAGCCGCGTTCTTAAAGGAGTCTAATACATGCCGTGCAGAAGACACGGCCCGCCTTGCTCAGATAGAATTCCCGCACGTGTACGGTACTACGGAGGCGGCAGGGAACAGGGATAGTAAAGTCAAACTGCACCTTGTTTAATAAAAGATGACTTATTTTCAGCGGATTTAGGTGTACACACTCGCAAGCGAGCGAAGTGCGACACCGCGCACGAGCTATGCTAGAGAGAGAGAGAGAGATGGGGCAACATCGCCCGAGTACCGGTATAGCTAAAGTCGGTACTTACAAGTAACGTAATAACCGGGATTCGCTCGTAGCTCGGAGTCGTCCGGTCACGAGGATTCGTCCGTCCGCCGTGGTACACTAGGAACGCGTGCAAGCAGTGGCCGTTAGGAGTTGCCGGTGAAGGACTGCTTGCACGGGACGTTGGCAATAGACTGATTAATACGCGTTGGGCTAAGCGTCGTTTTGCCCTACTAGACACTGTTGTCAATTTTGACAACTGTGTCTAATTGCTCGGCAACGTCGCACATGGGGCCACGCGTAACACGGTAGATATTTACCGATTCTCTCTCTCTTTCTATACGGCGTCGTACTCGACGGCGCGCTTACAATATATTCTTGGAATACATTGTACGGCTAGCGCCTGGATAAGCTGTATGACGCATATGTGTGCTTCAATGTACACGACGGTCGTCATAAACTTAAAATAAATACATAACAATATAAATTACGCATATATATACACACACACACACATTACGTTCTAAAGCCAAACGGTAAAGAGGTCTTTAGAGACAAGTGGCGTTTTTTCAAAACGACGCTACAAGTCTTAACCTCGCGACGTGTAACGACAGCGTGATCTTTAAGTCTACCTATTCTATCGTAACTTTTTTTTATCCTACTATTATCTTCATCCCGTTTTCTAAAATAGTCTACAATCATTAACTTAATACTACTAAAATTAATGGATAACGAGCTATTGTAATTTAGCGTGATGCCCTTGACCTTGCACTGCTCTATTATCCGACCTGTGCCAGGTACTAAAGCTTTGTACGCGTAAAATTTAGGCCCCCCGGAGATGAACTCGGTGATACGACAATTATCACCGTAATCCTGTAGCTCATCCGTCATATCACCGAGTAGATTGCCTAACGGCATCTTATACTCATTAGGATCTCCGGGGTTGCTCACAAAAATGCACGAGTCCGTGTCGAAATAAAGCACACGTTTGCCTGATTTCTCCAAGGACTCGTACAGTTTTAAGCGGGCCTGTGCAGTCGTATACGCGGCAATCACGACATTTGTACGGAGTGACAGCAACAGCATCGTCTATGTACTGCCAACTCGCGTACAACAATTCTTCATTAACGGGGAGAATTGATAACACCTCTTTATCTTCCGTAAAAATAAGTTTTAGCAATTCTTCCCATTTTTTGATAACAACAGTCTGTTTCAAATTACTTCGTTGGCCAACCTTTCCCCAAAACGAATTGAGACATAGTTTGGCCACCGCTCGGAGTCCGGCATTTTTCTCAATCTTTGTCAGATCGAGATCAATAACTTCATTCTCTTTGTAATTTGAAACGTACTGCTGTTTACTTGGGTCCATATTACAATAGCTCGGATACCCAGATGCCTGCTGCTTAAGCTTTAAGAAGCAATTTTTGTATTCGGCAAAGAGCCCGCCTTCGCCTGTGCAGGCATCGTACGCGGTGATTTTATATTGCCAAATTACGGCGATTTGTTTTATTTGATAACCGAGAGAAAGTGCTTTTCTCAGCTCATCGGCTCAGCTCATACGTCGCACTCTGACCCTACGTAAATGTCAGGGTGGCCGATAGGAAATAAGGAGTAAAATGAGTACCTAATTGAGACTGTACCGTAGCTGTGAGCTGGGAAAATTAATGTCTACGAGACGATCTTTTTATATAACAAATAGATTTGACAGCAAACTAATAAACATTTAAAGTTGAAATTTTTACCAGCTATTCCAAGCATGGGTACCTTTACAAAGTGCTTTGTTACAATCATCTACGACGAAAATTACATTATTTTTGACAATTGTAAAAATGGCCAATATCCGGCTTTCACGCCGCTTTGCTGTTAAACTAATCATTGTAATTTGACATAACACAGCTCATATTATAGGTTTTGAAAATATCTATATTTTTTGTCTAAACTTTTTTTCGCTAGCACTAATAGATTTCCGCAAAAGTTAAAAAACCATGTTTTCATAACTTTATACCGTTGTTTAAACAATTTTCCCAACTTTATAGTTGTTTCATTTATGGTATTTTATATCCTTACATGCTTCCGAACAACTTCGCGCTAAAATCTCAGTGGTGGCAGATTGTTTAAAAAAAAAACATATAGTGACTGGACTAAACACGGTGCCCTTCCCGCAGTGGTCGAGCGTTGGGAGAAACCCATCTACGAGAACGTCCTCGATCAGTCGATATTCATGTGCACGAACAGCGTGCACGTTATCGCGACCGAGCTCACGTTCACACTGGACTAACCACTCTAGGGCTTTCCTCGACTGGGTATCCGCGTGTCTGTATCCACCAGGAGGAATGAGCCCTATAGTGTTTGGTTTAAAAATATTTTTTCTAATTAAATGCGAGCAGGTGGATGCAATAGTAGTGGCGGCTATAAATGGGTCTGTATTCCCGATTTCTAAAAATATTTTTTTAAATTCTATGCAGGCTCATCGCAAAATTGCGACGTCCATTTTACAGTAATTGACTATTTCTTTTTTAAAATTAAAAACCGTCATACCGTCTGGGGCATAGTATTTCGAATCCCGTATAGCGCCTATATATTCCTGATTAGCCAAAGTATTAAAAAAGTGCGGAAAGTACCCCTTTTTGGTACTTTCTGGCAAACCGAATGCCTGGGGCAACACGCTTAGCTTCATATTGAAATAATTCAATGAGTGGATAAAGCGCGTTCCCCCGTACTGCAACGACACGATGTTTAAGATAATACTCGGCGCCATACACTTTTTATCTTCGGCTAATCTCTTTAAAATGAACTGAGAGTCGTATTTGCTGGCATTATGCGCAACGCATACAATCTCTCTGAAATTTTTTTTATCCCTGACCGCGAGTTCAAGGGGTTGCCTCACAGGGTCTTCGATGAAAACGTGTTCGCGCAGGACCACAGGTCGTACAGCGAACTCCGATCTCATCGATATCTATACAGTCAGTGCATACTTAGTGTACGATGCATAGATTGGGTTGGTGCTCGCGGAGCGCACTATTTCCCCGATACTCGCTCTCTTGACGAGTTTCAAAGTTGAAAAATATATATAAATTTTTCGCTTCGACAATCTCGCCATGAAACTTTCTCACGCTGGCGATATTACTAATAGGCTGAATGTAGCATAAATCGTTGTAACTGAGCTTGCTTTTGCAATGCAATCACCAATTTATGCCACACTCATGCCTTCCGCGAGACGTGTTGATAAATTTACTACAATCGGTACATACTTATATAAAATCGCAAATTTTTTTATTATTAATTTTGTATGTACCGTTTGTTTTATGATTTCTAAAACACCTGTCACCGAAACACTCAATTGCAATCACCACACTTTATTTCTAAAGCAGTGGGATTGCATCGAGGTTTTACGAAACAACGTTCGCAAATTAAATGACATTTGCGGTCTTCTATATTTTTGTAGCTTCGATTGCAATGCGAGCAAAAAATTCGCGCTCTCGAAGCTCCAAAAATATTGAACACTGTGTAGAAATGATCATTGCTATACAATAAATAAATAAGGTTCGCAGTGTCATTAGCATTATCGCGACCGTCGAAAAATGATGGCTCCCCACTTCCAAGAGTACTACTCTCGTATACTACAATAGCAGTATTATTACGACTGTAGTACGCTTGTAAGCTCTGGAGGTCCCCGCTCCCACACCCTTCTCGAGGCACACTTGCCTCTGCATCGCAACATAGTTTCTCTGCGCGTTCCCTTTGTAAATAGCGTCGCGAGTCGCGTACCATGCCCCAAATTTTGCGCTGTGCAGGAGTTTCGAATTTTTTTAAACCGATATGGGCTTCCCGAACTACTAGAGCGCAAGATCAAAGATTGTCCCTATTGTTTATACTGATGATTGATCGCTGCGCTAGGGAATTTACCGTTTGACAATTTTGAAGTCCTGCGGCCCAGACGGCAACTTCAACCCCCGTTGCATTTATCATTATATATACATTCAAATTGAATATTTCATTACTCTGGCATAAGCTTTCAATCAAATGCCAGAGATCTTGTTGATTGAAGTCTCATAGAGGCCGATACGATAAACCCGCGGAACCGTTCGCAAAACGCTCGCTCGCGATTGACACCCCAATCATATCGGTTCCGCGGGATGATAATTTTTTTAAACAAGCTGCGATATCGTATATGGCAGCCTCGGCCCACGTGACCAAATTAACATTTGGTAGGAGGTTGCGTTACCCGCATGGTAAACCGCGTACCCTCCACCCTAAATCTCGCGACTCTCTCTACAGTTTTCTTTATAATTTTAAAGCTTTGTACCTTGGCCGCACCACCAGTCTGCTCCACATCTCCAACCTCGTTGTCGTCGTCGTTGTCGTCGTTGTCCTCGTCCTCTGCGTCGTTGTCCTCGGTCTCGTCGTCGTCGTCGTCGTTGTTGTTATTGTTGTTGTTGTTGTTGCTGCTGCTGCGGTTGCTGCTGTTCTACACAGTGGTGCTCTCAGGGTTGACGACTGCAACGAGGTGATTGATTTTAATCCTCAGGAGCACCACTTAATGCGTCGCGAACTCTATCTAGGAGGTCTCTTAATTCCTCGCGCGATCGAATAAAACCGAGATTGCTCGCTTTCCAGTATATCCATCAATCAACGCAATTCTCTGGCCCTTGAGTGGCCGAGGATACGAATAGCGTGGTTGAAGAAGGATGTCTCAATCTCGTTTTCATGCGGGTGCGATAAAATTTCGAAACCCTCACTAGAGTTGAGTCGACGTCTAAGTACTAATACGCACACACACAATTATAGTACACATTTGTATAAATAATGTAATCAAAAAAAAGAAAATTTGAAATTTACTTTCATTCAGTCGACGATCAAACGGATTCCTTTGATCGAATCGTGGCTGATTAGGGTCTGTTCGCTGATCATTAGGTTGCTCCAACCCAAAGAATGTGCGAAATGCCTCCTAGCGCGAAACTGCGTTGCCCGGTGGAAGTTCGTCGTTAGCATAGGCACTAGCCTTATGATATTGCTCACGGCGTCAAGGTCCTCAAGCTCACGAAGAGGCGCAGGCGCTGCACAACGGAAAACGTTACCGACTGATGAAATACACCGGGTAACGGGTAATTGTCGTCGTCGTCGTCGTCATCGGAAGCGTCCTCCGAAGTTTTTTCGTCGTTGTCATCGTTTTCGTCGTTCTCGTCACTGGACGTGCTCGCCTGGGAAGCATTGTCCCCATTGTAATGTGTTGTCGCCGTTGACGAAACATTGTCGTCGCGATTATCAACTGCTCAACCTTTGATGACCTCCATCTCCTGATCGTCATCTTCGATGACTTCGCGAACCTCGTGAACGCGAGCGGCGGATTCAACAGCCCCCTCCACCTCCATCTCCATAACGTCTCCCTGAGCCGCATGCACCTGCGCCTCAACGATTATTTCTTCCCTCGGATCTGTTGATGAGGACCTGGATGAGACATCGGAATCATCATCGAGAAGTGTGATTCGATCTATAATTGCAATAGTCATAAATAAAAAGTTTAAATTTTAAAAAATTAAAAAAATTCAATTTTCAAAACTTACGGTAATCCTCCATGACGCGAACTAAACATTGCACCTCTCGTGCACGTCGCTCTATCAAATACTCCTCCACAAGCCGTATGACAATCGGTGATCGATGAAGGCATCGCTGGTGCATCCTCGTGATCCTCCTATACCCAGCCTGGGATAAGAGATTGCGCAATTCCGCGCGAAGTTGCACAAAGGATGCGCGACGACGCATCTTCCGAAACCACGCACTATCGCACCTCCGAAATACACTTGGCACTTGGCAACGCAATGTCATCGCGAAATGCACGACCGCAACACGAAGATTATCACAAAAATTGGAATTCATGATGAAATAAAAAAAGGAGAGAAATATTCTTCTGAACACTGAGTGAAATTCAGAAAGAATGATACTCGTACTCTCGGGCAGCAGAGTTTTGTTCAAAACTCGAGAAGATTAGAGTGGGAGGTTGTTTAGATACAAACATTATGAAAAAATAAGCCCCACCTGCGGGACAATTTCCAAAATTTCCCTGGAATAAAGTTACCAGCAGAGAAAAATAATACCTCTCGAAACAATCGTAAAACGAATATCATGTGACGAACGAAACTAAAATCGACATCTTAAAATAATACTTTACCGTAGTGTCGCACGTAAAATCCGAATCTCTTGGAAGTCTAAGCTTGAAAAAAATTGAGTCACTGTATGAGGCGCCGATATGTTGTAAAGGTACGTGCGATAATTCTGTGTGAAAAAAATAACACATGCTCTCAAGCACCACGACTAGAATAACGAATGCAGTCTGCACGAAAGTTACTGGTATGCCGTCATAAATCACGTCAGTCGAAATTTTTTCATTCAAAGAAAACAACGAGCATTACCATCCAATAAGTGTGTACAATTGCCCGTTAATAAACTATAGAAAGGTCATTGATAAAAACTAAACATCCATATGTACCAATGGTTTACGTTGTGAGCGCTGGCGCTTGTCATAAACCTAGGGTAGACCTCCGGACTTTACGAATTTGACTGGTTTTATGACATCTCACCCGAACCGTTTTTTCACTGCAGCGGAAAAAGACACGTACTCTACGCTCAAGTGGTTAGAACAATAAACCATTATACGAGCATACGAGTGAAATAATCAAACTGGACATTCGTATCTCGTATTTACCAACGCTTTGTATATATACACACTATCTAGACCGTTAAATTCGTCAATACTCTCCTCATTCACTTCTTACCCTAATACAATGAGACTATAGTCTACCATACTTCTTAGGTAATAAATTATTAATGTTTATTTACAGATAATATTACTAAAGGATATAAACAAAAACAGTTTACTTTCTAGAGACGTGTGCACAGTGCGCGAGTCACGTAATTTCTTTTAAATCGTGAGAGGTGGGTATTGAGTTAGAGTTGATTAAGAGGAGTTCTCAGGATGCAGGTGAGGTAGCGAAAAAATTTGATCCCTCCGTTGCAGTAGAATTATTTACTCGTATTAGGCAATACAGCACAGTGCGAGATCGATTTTATTACTCTTACAATGAGAGAATTTGTACGTATCGCCGACAACAACAGACTGACTGATCGAAGTTTGAGGCACAGGGCTTGATACACGCGAGGGATTAACCCCTCTCACGCTTGAGACAACGAGGCGATCGCTCGCCGTACATTATGAAATCGCGCAAGACTGGTAGTAACGCGGAATTTCATTGAACATCCCGCCCACCTTGCCAATACCGACAGGTGAGGAAACGAAAAAAAACTCGAACAAGCATGATTACCGCAGTCTTAAGATAACGCTAGTTACAAATTCTTAGGCTAAAACGAAAAAATATTATAATTAGGCTTAAGAGCGAAAGTATTCGATGGTAGGACGTTACAAAAATCATAAAACTAGGCTTAAAAGCTAAAGTCTTCAATGGTGAGACGCAGGCGGACCCGGGTCAATGTAATGGGCAGCTGAAATCTGCGCATAGAAAACCGCGGTTTCATCGTCAGGGGGTAATCGACGTAGCTTGACTACTGGGCGGACGAAGGTAGACGTAGAGGTGCGAAGCGAAACCACACGTACGAGTCCGTTCCGGCCCGGGTGATCTTGGGTAACTCTAGCCAGGGGCCATAGAGCTGGAGGAGTCAATTTATTGGTGACTATTTCTAAGTCTCCAGGTTGTAATTCGGGCCGTTGCTTCAGCCATTTGTTGCGTTGCTGCAAGTGAGCGAGAACTTCCTTTCGCCAGCGTAGCCAAAATGAATCCCACAGTTGGTTCACTATCTGCCAGCGAAAGAGTAGGCTGCACCTTGAAGAGGGATGTTTTACCGGTTCCGGGAAGGCTAGAGGTGCTGATCCAATGAGGAAGTGTCCGGGGGTAAGCGCCACCGAGTCAGTTGCCTCGTTACTCAGGGGGAAAAGAGGCCGCGAATTTAGACAGGCCTCGATTTTGACTGCAAGGGTTGACAGCCCCTCGAAGGTAAGTATAGTTGCACCGATGCCTCGCAGAAGGTGATGCTTAAAACTTCGTACCGCTGCTTCCCAAAGGCCACCAAAATGAGGTGCACGGGATGGAATAAACTTCCATTCGACCTGCTGTTTTGCAAGTTGAGCACCCACCTCGACGGAGAACATAGAAGTTTCCATGAAGAGGCAACGTAGTTCAGCATCAGCTCCTTTAAACGTGTTACCGTTATCAGACAGGAGCTTGCAGCAGAGCCCGCGTCGGGCTACGAACCGAGCGAATGCAGACATGAAGGCGGGTGTAGTGAGATCCGAAACAACTTTGATGTGAACAGCAGGGTAACAGGACAAATGAAAATATCAATGTAGCCTTTCGTGCTTTTAGCTCCTCTCCCTTTTGAAAACAGGACCGGCAGTGGTCCGGCGTAGTCCAGACCGACAGTTTCGAAGGGCCGTCCTGGTGTAACTCGATCGATGGGAAGAGGGGCCATTTGTTGTTGAACCTGAGACGCTCTGTAGCGTACGCAACGGCGGTAGACCGAAGTGAGGAGACGATTTCCTCGGATTATCCAGTACGATTGGTTAAGCACGCTTTTCATGAGTTGAATGCCGCCATGAAGGGTAACGCGATGAATTTCTTTGGCCAATAGCATCACAAAATAACAACGTCCAGATAGAATCGCCGGATGTTGCTCGGAAAAGGGCAACGGCGCGTTGTGGAGGCGTCCCCCGACTCGCAAAATATAGTAATCATCGAGAAACGGGACCATGCGGGCCAGCGGACTACGAGGAGACAACTGCTTGCCTGCTGCAATGGACATGATCTCGTCAGGAAATGTTTCAGATTAAAGTAATCGGATGAGAGTACGACGGGCGCGGAAATATTCCAGTGAAGTTATTCCGGCAACGTTTGGAGTTGTGTTAAGACGGTTAGCCGGGGTCCACCTTAAGCAGTAAGCTAGGACGCGGAAGATCTTCGCGAAGAATGACAGCCGTTTGAGTGAAGCAAGTACTGATCCATTGTCGGACTGATCCTTTGACGACTGGTCTCGCGCTAATAGGATTGTGGAGACCGAAGCGGACGAGTCAGGTGGCGTTGACCAGTCAAAGGCCCCGAGAAGCACAGTCCGCTGGGTTGTCCTTTGATCGGACGCGTCTCCAGGTGGCATCCGCAAACTTTGTATGAATCTCGCTGACGCGATTAGCGATGAACGTTGGCCACCGCGAGGGGTGCCTCCCCAACCAGTCAAGTACGACTTTGGAGTCGCTCCAAAAGTTGACAGTAGCAGGTTGCTGTAACATACCTGGGATGAGATGCTCAGCTAATCGGACGAGCAGTGTGGCAGCACAAAGTTCAAGTCGGGGGAGTGTCTATACCTTGACCGGGGCCACCCGAGATTTGGCTATAAGGAGGATTGAAATGGATCCGATAACGACTGCGTATACGACAGCTGCATAGGCACGCATGGAGGTGAGAGAGCGCTAGGGCCACTATGGAGTAGCAAGAATATTCACAAACGCCGGGCCTACTACGATGTATATATATATATATATATATTGCTTCTGCATTAACAGTTACCCGCCAAGCCATTTCCAGGCGATTGCATGTGGATTCATGGCGATTTCATGGCGATTGAATAATTTAGCATATGCTCTCATATCGACCTATAGATTTCGAAAATTCAACATTCATGGAAACGGTAACCGAAGATACATTTTGCGATGGCGCCCGTGAGCTGTGAGATACTGAGTCGTTTGCGTATAAGTCTCAGATACATTGAATACTCGCTTTAGGATTCTGAATATTATTACGTAAGCATATGAATATGTGCTTTAACAAGGCAAAATACCTTTAAAATATAAATGACTAAATTAATAAATTAAAAATATTATAATAATGTAAATATAATTTACACTTATTCTAAAAATAGAAGATAGCTTTACCTTCAATTTGACAGGTTCTATAAGTCTCTTTGATAGCTGGTTGCAACAGAAAGTAGAAAATTCACTCACCGAAGGATTCAAAGTCAACCAATGAATGAATTGAGCTGAAACTTGGTTGTAATATTCTCTGATACACTGCTTTCAGTATAAATGTAGGAATTTTTAATTGAATGATTAGAAGAAATCCTTCTATTATTAAAATAAGTGTAAATTATAATTATATTGTTATAAATATTTTAATTTTTTTAATTTAGGAATTTGAATTTCAAAGGTGTCTTACCCACTTAACATACCAGCTAACCAAGCTTTACAGGGCTAGTGTTGCCATGGCACACATACCTGACACATGGAAAACCGCTAGGGTAGTCTTCATACCCAAGGCGGAGAAATCGAGTCACACTACGGTGAAGGATTTTAGACCTATCAGCCTGACCCTCCTTTGTCTTTATGACACTGGAGAGACTGGTCGACCGGTACGTACAGGACGAGGTCTTGTATTGACAATATCATCACTACATCTAAACCAACACGCCTACAGGGCAGGGCATTCAACAGAAACCGCCCTGCACTCGGCGGTCCGGCAAATTGAAGGACAGTTGGACAGGAAAGAATATATGGTGGGAGCATTTCTGGACATTGAAGGCGCATTTAATTGCACCTCCACCAATATTGTCCAAGAATAGGCAGCGAAGCAGGGAGTACCGGCTACGTTAGGTCAACTGGCTGGGGAACATGATGAGCTGCAGGAAAGTCGTCTCCACGATTGGGGACAAAAACAATTACAGGAAGGGTCAGTAGAGGCTGTGCGCAGGGCGGCGTTCTGTCCCCTACCATCTGGTGCCTGGTGGCTAACGGGCTGCTAGAAGCGCTTGATGGGGGGGGGGGGTATAGCGCCCAAACCTATGCGGACGACTTTCTGATCCTAGTTAAAAGCAGTTGCATTGAGTTAGCTATGAACACGATGCAACTAGCGCTAAAGAAAGTGGAAAGATGGTGCAGCTCTACAGGGCTTTCAGTTAACCCGAGCAAAATCGAGCTGGTCATCTTTACACGGAAATATAAGATTCACCGCTATACGGCCCCGAGGCTTCAGGGCACGATACTAGAGGTGAAGGGTTCGGCTAAATATCTAGGGGTAACCCTCGATAAAAAGCTCAATTGGAAGGAACATCTCTCGGTCCAATGTAACAAGGTAATTACAGCCTTCTGGACCTGCAGAAGAGCCTTCAGCAGTACCTGGGAACTTAGTACCAGGATGGTCCTCTGGCTATACAGGGCTGTACTCCTGCCCAGACTTGCATACGCCTCTGTGGTCTGGTGGCCTAGGGTGGAGCAGGTTGGAGCGGGAAGGGCCCTAGAAAGAATAAGGTGACTCATACTTAGAGGAGCCACGGGTGCAAGACGCACAACTCCAACTAAGGTACTTGGTCTACTGGCTGGAGTAGAACCTATACACCTCGCCAGCATTGGCGAGGCGGCGAAGACGGCCTACAGATTAAATGCCCAGGGCAAATAGAGGCCAGGTACACGACACACCCGATTACTCAGGGTGTTGACATCCGATCCAGAAATTAACATGAAGACGGATATTATTATTCCAAGAGTTATCTTTGGAAGAAGATATACGGTGGAGGTGCCCAACAGGGAGGACTGGATCACGAAACGGGACACCCTGCCGGGCAGCGGAGAAATCTGGTATACAGATGGATCCAAGACCGCTAAGGGAACAGGGGCGGAATACTATTGTCGCAGGGACGGAAAGGGCACCTCTCTTCCACTGGGGCAGTACGCCACTGTCTTTCAATCCAAAGTTGTAGCAATCATGTCCTGTGCTCAGAGGATCCTAGAACTCGAGACACGGGATAAGCATATTAGCATCTGTTCTGACAGCCGTGCAGCGCTGGGGGCGTTGGAAACTCACCGAACTGCCTCGGCGCTTGTCTGGGACTGTAAGAAGGCACTCAACAAGCTGGCACTGCATAACAGGGTCAGACTATTATGGGTGCCGGAACACACTGGTATTAGAGGCAATGAGGTCGCCGACAGACTAGACGCTCTGGGAGCAGGAACCTGCCCACCGGGTCCAGAACCCACGGTCGGAGCGCCTAGGTGCCTAGCCGTGGGGAGGATACTGGAATGGGTCAGGGACAAGCACACCGGAAGCTGGTGGGAAAGTCGCGACTACAAACACTCCAGGACAATGATTGGCCCGGTACTGAATAAAGAGTGGAGCCTCTGCATTACTGGCAACAGCAGGAGGAACTCCAGATGCCTAGCCCAGATCATATCTGGTCACGGGCGACTTAGACACTTTGGTAAGAAAACAGGGGGAGAAGAATTCGGCACGTGTAGGTGGTGCGGGTCAGAGGAAGAAACTCCTGCTCACATCATGACACGATGCCCAGGCTTCTGCAACCTCAGGAACCAACTACTAGGGTACTTTTTCATAGACCCGCAGGAGATAAGGCTCGCAAACTCGGGCGCCATTCTCTCGTTTTGGAGATTAGCTGGCCTGCCGGCGTAGCACGAGCAACCTCAGGGAATGGTACAATAGGCGCACAGCCTACGTGCCGGGGCCGTTAGGGTCCCCTCTCAGAACATTAATAATAATAATAATAATAATACCCATTTAACACAGCAACAGTAGCATTCCATCATTTTTTTTAATTTTAATGTCTGCCGAATGTTACTTGATGCACTCGTATCACCATTTAGCCATGGAAGCGAGATGTTAAAAAGGAAGTGCACAGGTGACTCGAGGCAGTGTCGGGTCGGAATCGAAGAGAGTCAGAGTCAATCAGACCAAGCGTAATTAGGATAATCAAGTAAAGTGTAGAGAGTCGAGAATCTAATAGACAAGAGCAGGACTTAACATATTTTGGAAATACACTCAATATAAGGAAAACGTTGTGTACTTCTTTCTGAATAACCTTTGTTCACGCTATTGGAAACGTGCTTTAAGCGGTATAATCGGAAACACACTCAAGCTCTTATGATAAGCCGTAACAAACTGGTTTCTCTTATCTGACTGTATTAAAGGTTTTTCGGCAGATCGAAATATTGCGAATCGTCAGAGGTATAAATATTTGGAAATAAATATTACTACATAGTTGCCATCATGGTAATGTAAGTAAAATTTTACTAAATACTATTCAAATTGATATAATTATATTCTCTCTGGGTGTATAGCATTATGAATAAGTGCTTGACATATGAATATTTGAGTAACTCATTTTTTTATCATTGATTTAAATGTTTAGATTATTTTAAGATTCTAAACATGATTTTAATTTGCGTTACGTTCATATATATCATATCCCCCACGACGGTTGCCACCTTGACGTTGTGCCCATTCGCAAAATGGTCCGGTGTGGGGGCTCGTCTGGCGATTATTTAGCTCTCATCAACGAGGCGGTTGAAGCCGAGATCTTCAAGATCGAGGATGGACCGTTTCCCTCCTTCCGGGACTGCTTCGTCAAGTTAGGGGCAGTCGTCGTGGTGGCGGATAACGACTTCTCAAGGGACTGGCTGGAGGCAATTTTTTCAGTCTGCGTCCTTGTGAAGGAGCCAAGCTGGCACTGACCGAGATGTCTGTGCTTAAGAAGCCTCACCGGGCCACCATTCGGATCCCTGGTAACAGGATCAGTCCGGAGGTGGTTCTGGGGCGGATTGGGCGCAGGCACCTACCTGGACCTTGTCGTCGCGAAGTGGCGGGTGCTAGCTGAGGAAGCAAGGGAGGGACCAGAGTGTGGTACCTTCATTGTCCTCAGCATCCCCGACGCGTGCCTGTGGGTCCTTAAGAGCCGCGAGTAAAGGGTACAATGAGGCCTGGGAACCATCCTCGTGAGGGTGGGCGAAGGCCCCAGGGGACAGGGCACGGGTGACGCCGCACCGACCTAACCTCTATGGCTAGCGTCGGGGATCTAGATGAATTTTTACAAATAACACAATTATCGAGATCTGCTTCGGTCACTGATAAACATTTAGATATTACGCAATCAATTTCACTAACGGCAACAGTTACAAGGAAATCTGACATGCAAATATTTCAGATACATATAACAAGTGCAGCAGCAGAGAATTTCTCGTTAAATGTTCCTTCGATTGTTTGTAAAACAAGTACAGATACGCATTTGAATAACCCTGGGTTCGAAAATATATCGTCTGCGAAAATAAATATAACCTGGGGAGTTCAAATGAATGAATTTACATTTCCAAGTTCAATATATTCTATAAATAATTATCAGACACATAATTAGACTCCACTGTTCATAAGCAGTCAATCGTCCGGGAATATACCAAAACAATTGACACTAAAGCTAGCCATAACAAATTATGTTGCACAGCCCCCAATAGGAGTGTAGGTTCCGTACGCAGCCGGAGAAAAAGCAGGATAGCGCTGAGAAGCTATAGTCTCTTTGCTTAGAGTAATCATACGATTTTGAAATAAAAGAACAATATTTAGAGAATAATCTGATATTTAATTAGAATTTTCTGTCATATACAAAGCTGAATTCAACGAACCAGCAATCGATCCCCATTTTACCCCTATAATAACAAAAATTAACTCAAGAATATCAAATTTTAAAAACACTGTGTCAGTAATCCGAGAATAACTTGGGACACGAATAATATTTAACAAATTATTTATGCTTCTAAATATTCTCCGAAAATAAATAATCAATATTATTTGTTTAAACCTAACGGAAACCAACCATTTTGTACAAATAAGTAGATACACAGCATAACTTACCCTGCAACTTATTTGCAATATAAAATTTTGTAAATATATCTAATAATATGATATTACATTATAACACAAAGGTCTAATGAAACAGTTGATGATTTCGGTATCCGTGTACAAAAATTGTTAAATCAAATCAATACTATTTATGATTGTGCTCTGAATATTGATAACTTGGAAAGATATTTTAGGAAAATGCATGCGAATAAAGTGACATTACAGTATTTTGTATTTGAATTATTTTCACTTCTGAATTATCAAATATAATGTAATCATCCCAAAACATTAACAGAGGCCATAAGAATTGCCATAGAACTAGAGAGCAAACAAAGTATTAGATTTTCACAGAATGCGATACAACATAATAATTTGGCACATTTAAATTTCACAACATTTAGAAATGATAATAATAATCAGATGATTACACTGGAGAGTAATAATAAAGAATGAAATTCATTCATGTAGAGACAATCAGAATAGTATGACTGTTGATGAACAGATTAGAAACGAAAAATTTAACTGTTGTACCTCGAAAGTGTCAATTCTATAAAAGAGAATCAGTAGTTGTAGGACATACAGTTGGTGTTAATGTTATATTCGCACTGATCCACGGAAAGTTGAGGCAGCAGCAAAATATCCAATTCCGACTACGACAAAGAAAGTTAAAGGTAGAATTTTTCGCGTGTATAGAATAGACATAAAAGATTTTGATAAAATTAAAAAAACCGTTATATGAATTGTTACGGAAAAAATTTAAATTTCAATGGAATGAAGAATAAAAAACTGCATTCGGTAAGTTAAACGAAATAATATGCATTGAGATTGTGTGTTTTGAGTGATTATGGGCTAGGAGCTGTAATCAATCAAGGAGTTATTGGAAAAGACCGATTGAAAAGGAGAAATATTAAAAAGCTATTTAATCGTTATGCTTCTTTGAATGAAAAACCAACAGAAGTACGATAACAAATGTGAATACCGAATATGAGTCATCGATTGCAAACACTGAAAGAACGAGTGTCTTTGATATTCTTGTATCTGTGTTTGAAGATTTCGATGATTTTGCATATATACCAATGCAAGTTGACTGACCAGCCGATTAACTATCTATAACGAAAACTTTATCTTCTTGCTGTATAGGCAGGTTTAGAATATACAGTTATGAAGGTCAGTATGCGGATCCCGAAGAAAATTTAAAAAGAAGTGATAACATTCCCTTATCGAAACAATTGGTATTGACTATTCAGAATTAGAATTAAGATGACTTCAATTACGTGGAAGTCCGGATGAAGCTTTGCAAATTTTAAGATCAGATAATGAATATGGAGATACTGATTACATACACATTTTAGCTTTAGAATTTAAACAGAATGTGTGTGTGTATATTATCAGCAAAGCAGTAAGGACGTCAATTTTTGGCATTTTAATGTAAATCAATCCGGTAATTATATTCATTTACATTTAATAGGTAGACATTTTATAAATTTTATGAAATATAAACATCCGAATGATATAAGTAGAAAAATAAAAGATAAAAATAAGGAAAATGAGAGGGAAGACGAATATGATTTTCAAAATAGAGAAGAACAAAACAAGACACACTTTGACGATAAAACTCAAGTAAATAATAATTCAGTAGAATCAGGTAATGATAGTAAGAGTGATCGTGACATTGATATAGTTAAATGAGGTAATAAAACTTTATTGGAAAAATATCTATGTACTAACGCGAGAACAGGGAAAAATCACCATAGAACGTTGGAAAAGACGAGAGTTGCCCACCATTTGCAAAACTCACAAGAGTCGCTTATCATCTGTTTAAATGTAAAGAAATTATAATATTTTTGATGACAACAATTATTTATTTAGAAATAGAAATATTAGATGCTATATTAGAAAAAGAAAATATAAATAAACAATTTTCAGAAGTTACTGAAGGACAATTAGGAGAAATATTTACAAGGGAAGTTAAAGATGTGAAAACTATGTGAAATACTTTCAGAAATAAGATCTTTTGCTATTATTAGAGACTTGAAGATGTTAAATGTATTAGAATGGGATACATTTATTAATGTATTTGAATCGATATTTCACGGATTACGAGTATTAAGAGTCTTTGTATTATAATAATTTACCAGTTCCACAGGTAGCAGATAGATACAAATTGATTAAGGAATATGATGAAGTGTAACATCCAGCAAATTTTATTAAGAACAACATCAGTTAACAAGTCATCTTCAGCTCAGCATTAGACCATAGGATAAATTTTCGAATTAGTATTATAAAAAAGAATTCCACAATCAGACAGTCAAATCAATCAATCAACAAATTACAATTAATTATAACTAAATGTAAATTATTAATAATACTATTCACTTACATATTTCAACAAGTGATATAGAATTGTTAATAATAATTAAGAATGTCAAAATTATCATTAAGCAATTGTATTTATATCCACAAGACTCTTAAGAAATTGTAACGTTGACATTTTTTTACTGACCTAAAGACTTCCGCGATGTAAGCATTAGCTTGCAATTCCAAATCCTGTAACGATTAATGTCTTTTTAAATGCTCATGGTTCGGAGAAATGCAACCTTGCTTTCATAGACCTTACCTTGCATTTTTATTACAATTTTTGTTTACGTTGTCACTTGTGAACAGCGTATAAATAGTGCCGTTCGGGTCGGTTAAAGTCAGTCCAAGAAGTCAAATCAGTCAAACAGTCCAAGAAGTCAATACAGTCAAAACAGTCCAATAAGTTCAATAAGTTCAGTAAACAAACAGGAAAAAAGTTCAATAAAAAGTTAAAGTCAAGCCAAGTTCAAATTTTAAAAATATATTCAAACTGAGCTAAAGCTTTTTAATAAGCAATAAAAGTGTCAACTATTACAACTTCAAGAGTGAGTAAACATAACATATATTATTTACTGAAATTTTAATTAAATACTAATAAGTAAAAATAAATCAAAGAGTATATAATTTAAAATTAAATTTAATTTTGTTCCTATTCTATCCATTAAACCATTTTCCTATCTTCCCAAATAAAAGACAGAGAGAACCATAAGGAATTCTATACGAATGTATTTATGGTGACCTATGAAATTTATACATTCCTTTAATACTAAACTTTCCACTTTTGTCGTTACCATAAATAGAAACTGCATTGAATTCTATATGAATGTATGTAGTTCTCTGTTATATGAAACACAAAATTCCTCATAATCATATCATTTCCCTAGCTATACGATCGAAAGATTGTGGCTAAAAAACCAGAAAATTATATATAAAAATTTTGTTAATCCTGTCTAGGACGTGACAGAAGCTCCAAGAAGAGGTCATCGTGGTATAAATAAAACAATTGCTAAAATTGCGAGGGATTATTATTGGCGAAATGAGACTAGATATGGGACAGTTTATTTTAGGCTGATCTCAATACCAAAAAAATAAATTAGTTAGAATTAAAACAAAACTACCATTAAAAATAACGGACGCTTCCACCAGACCATTCGAAAAGGTATCTATGGATTTTTATGGACGGTTAAAAGATTCTAGAGGTTACAATTATGTTTTAACAATACAAGATTGGTTAACTAAATTTTGCATTCTAATATTTGTAAGAAGAACCACAGCTAAACATGTGACAAAAGCTTTTACATACAAAGTTATTTGTTATTTTAGTACTCCAGCAGCTTTACTATCAGATCAAGGAATGCATTTTCAGAATGAATTGTTGGAAGCATCAGCAAAATTATTTAAAATTGAAAAATATTGTTCAACTGCTTATAATCCTCAATGAAATGGCCATATAGAAAGAATGCATCACACGTTAACGGAGTTTTTAAAAAATATATATATATATATATATGTATAATCAAACGAATTGTAGCAGACGGTTGACAATTTGTCAACATAGATGAAATTGCACCAAACACGAAGCTTCAGAATTTACACCTCATTAACTAGTGTTTGGACAAAGACCACGTACTCCCTATAGTTTCCATTGAGAAATATTGATAATTCGACAACATATGAACAACATTTGATAGATCTAATAGAAAATTTATCTTAAATACAAACAATAGCATCAATGAACTTAGTACAAGCTAAAAACATTTAAATATTACTTCGATACAAAATTAAACGTAAAATTATTCATAGAGCATGAATTTGTTTATTTATTGAAATAACCTCAAAAAGGAAAACATGATAATAATTATGAAAAACCGTATGAAATTATAAAGAGTGATTATAAATAAAATAATATTAAATTGAAAATTGATGATACAATAAGAACATGAATCATTGATAAAATTAAACGTTGCTCCGATGTGAGAGATCCTAGAATAAATTGATTATAAAAAAAGAATATTTTCTATGTATAAAATCAAAGCATATAAAAAATTATTCAAGTAAAGATGTAATCATTATAAGATTAAGGAGAAATAAGAAAAAAAAAAGTTTTTCCCTTCTTGTAGAATTCATATGTTTCTTTATATGTTCAGAATTGAAAATATAGACTATCGTAAAAGTTAATATTTGTTATTTTTTTTACAATAGTCAAAATATTATTGTTGTGGCCATAATATTTTGACCATAATAAATAATAAATAATCATTGTGGCCATAATAAATAATCATTATAAGAAGAATGGTACCTAAGCTGGATGTGGATCAGCAACTAGATAAGTTGTACCACAATTTGCTGCCATCCTTAAAAAGAGTACTACACCGGAAAGACTTTGTGTCTGTGGAGCAGCTTTTGGACGCAGCTGCTGAGGTGGAAGCAGCGATAGCGAGCGAGGAAGCGTCCTCTTATGCCATGCAAGCTCAGTGCGTAAATGGCGGCAAGTATCCGATAGTAGGATACGTGGATTTACCGTTTGACGTCGCTGGAATTTCGAATTTCGGCAGATTGTTTCAAGCAGTCCACGATCCTAGAGAATATCTCTTGTACCTGAAAAAGGAGCGCAAGGATAAAACCTTTGCAGGTAGCGGCGCTCGGAGCTACAGGACAGTTAGAGATTGAAGCGCTAGGATTAGCTCATGTGACTAGCGAAGAGCGTGAAGGTACCACTCAGTTATTAGAGAAAGTGTTACCAAAGACGCTACCAGCGATCGGACGCACACAACTGATCAAACACGGGATTGACGTGAGAACCTCAAAACCCGTCAAACAGAAATATTATCCAGTTTCCTAGAAGTTTGAGGAAGAGATGCACCGGTAAGTCAAAGAGATGTTAGACGCCGGCATCATTGAGCCGTCCAAAAGCGGATGGTCGAGTCGTGTAGTTATGGTGCGCAAGGCAAACGAAAAGTATCATTTTTTCGTTGATTACAGGAAGGTAAACGCGCTATCTCGAGCTCACGTATAACCATTGCCAAATATGGATGATATTCTTCGTAAACTACTGAAAGCGAAGTATATTACAACGTTAGATCTCAGTAGCGCTTACCACCAATTACCATTACAACCTGAATCGAGGCCATTAACCGCTTTTACAGTATCTGGACTAGGGCTATTCCAATTTAAACGTATGCCGTTTGGTTTAGCCTACATTCCGGAGCCACATTCCAGAGTATGATCGACGAGGTGATCAGTCCAGAGTTTTAACCCTATGCCTACTCATATCTCGACGATGTGATCATCGTCACGGAGAAATATGAGCAGCACCTCCAGTACTTAGAGAAGGTACTCACGAGGCTGGCTGAGGCAGGGTTGACGATTAACCAGGAAAAAAGCGTCTTTTGTAGTGAGGAGGTAAAATAACTTGGCGTCCTGGTTAATCATGACGGATTCCGGCCAGATCCGAATAAGATAGCGCCTATAATGGCGTATCCGGTGCCAAAAAACCTCAAGCAGTTGAGGAGATTTCTGGGCGTCCTGGTACCGCCGCAAGTTCTTGCAGGAATTTGCTACCATCGCCGAACCTCTACATAGGCTTCTTAAGAAGGAGAGGAGGTATGAGTGGTGTGAAGACCAGCAGAAGGCATTTATGCAGGTCAAAGCGCTTATCGCGTCAGCGCCAATACTCCACCGCCCAGATATCACAGGGAACTTTGTGATACAAACGAACGCGAGTGACACTGGGCTTGGTGCCGCCCTTTTTCAAGTAATCGACAGAGAAGAGTGCGAACTAGAGTTCGCTAGTCGCGTAATGTCCCAAGCCGAGAGAAACTACAGTGTTACAGAAAGAGAGTGTCTTGCCGTGAAATGGGCAATTAGGAAGTTCTGCCCATACGTTGAGGGATACGAATTTAAAGTCGTCACGGACCATAGCAGCTTAAGATGGCTGCATAACTTACGCAATCCAACCGGGCCCCTCACAAGAAGGGCGTTGGAAATGCAAGGCCATATCTGTTCTGTCGAACATAGGAAAGGTTCGCAGAATGCAGTAGGTAACGCGTTATCGCGCATGTAGAAGGAAGGAGTCGCGCCGGAGTATACAATTGGTTGGGCCAATGACACACGCGATGAATGGTATGGCGATATGGTACGAAAAGTGTTTAGGAAGCCCCAAAATTTTCCATTATATAAAGTTTATGATGGGCAACTCTATCTTTAGGTGATTGACGACAATCTTCCAGTTTCGATAGAGGACAATGAAGCTTGGAGAATCGTAGTCTCAACTGAACGAAGGGAACAAATCCTGCGAGAATGCAATAACAAACCGTCAGCCGGCCATCAGGTGCGCGAGAAGACGTACTCAAGAGTCCGAATGTACTATTATTGACCAAAAATGTACAAGGACATATCTGAGAGTGTCGAACACTGTTTCGTTTGCCAGCAGTGCAAAGTCAAGCAGCGCGCATCCACGGGCCTAATGGGCAAGCGTATAATTACGCGCCCATGGCAGGACGTCGCAGGAGATGTGTTGGGTCCCAAACCGAGAACAGTCCATGGAAACGAATATATCCTGGTATTCGAGGACTTGTTCATTCGCTGTGTTCAGTATGTCCCGATAAAGCGAGCAAACGGCAAGACCATCTTGAAGTAACTCAAAGAGCGCATCATTATGAGATATGGTGCGCCGCAGGTATTCCTTCCCGAGAATGATACGGAGTTTAAAAATAAGGCCATTGATGAATACCTCCGAACTATTGGATTCCAGAAGAAGACGTCGCCCAACCACTGAGGGACGCGAGCGTGCTAGAGCGAGCAATAATCGGCGAGCGAGCAGAGTGATGCGGCGTCGGAGCTCGGTGCAGCTCGTACTCGGGTAGGTAGAGGACCGCGAGACCCATCGTAAGAGGAGAGGGCGACCACCAAAGAAGAGGTACGTGGTGCGCAGATAAGTGCCTCAGTGATCACTTATAGAGGTGGAGGTAGGCGCACCTAAGAGACGGCCCGGTCGCCCGAAGGGGTCGCGGAACCGGAACCCAGTAGAAAACGCGGCTAACCACCCGTTGTCTCCGAGGCATACGCGGCAACAAAGAGGAACCTAGTCCTTCCTCTTTCCCCTTCCGAGGAGTTATGATCTTGGATAGAATCAACATCGGGACGTTAGTCGATTCTAGGAGGGGGTTGTAGCGAGGCGCTGGAGTTTTGGGACCACGGCCCTGCGCCTTATGTAAGGTCTGAGCGTTCTACGATACGGCTCTGATTTCGGCGAAAATTCGGGATTCGTGCGCGGACCAGATTGTTTCCGGTTATCGTCCGAAAACAGTGACTTTTGGCTACCGCGAGATAGCTTTGAAAGTGCGAAAGAGTACAATGCACTACTTACGGCTACTGTAGCCTGCACGGTCGCAATGTTTCGCGCTCACACATACACGCACACAGCACTTCTTGTCCACTTAGAGTCTTCCTTCCACTCCTCGGTAGCGTCGTTCCTGGGGATGGAAGTTGCTCTTCCTGGAGGTGGACGTGCCTCTGTGTTTTCTCTCGCTTTCTCTCTTTCTCGCTTACTCACTTTTTCGCTCCAACACTCTCGCCGATCGTATTAACGCGATAGCCGGAAGCAATCTGAGGCGGTAGTATTCGCGGGAGTTTAGGATAAGAAGGAGTTAATTAATAGAATAAAGACGCGTATGATAAATCAGAGCGTTTATTCTGGTGGCTCGATATTTGATTTTCAGCGACGCTGAGTACGCGCGGCAAAACAACAACGCGCTCGACTATGAACCGGCACGCACGCGCGAGAAGGCGAGATTTGCGCGAATAAAACACCTGGTGCCGCTGCACCTTCGCGCCGTTGATCCACGCAAGGTTCAGTGTCATACAAAAATTAAAGTGCAGTGCACAACTCATAACTTCTCCTAGGCTGTACGGTCGCACTATCACACGGCACACAGCTCTTCTCGTCCCCTGTTTCGCCTTTCGTCCTTCCTTCCTCTCGATGCTGTGGAGACCTGGCGATTTTTCCTGCTGATGAGGTGGGTTATTCAGGGGACTTGCCGCTGTGTCCTCTCTCTCTCTTCTCGCTAACTCATACACATACTCTCTCTCTCTCTCACGACAAAGTTAGTAATGCGGTAGCCGAGAGAAATTTGGACCGCGCGCGCTTTTCTCTTTTCCACGAACTCCGAATTTTCGACGAATTAGGGCCGTATCGTGGAACGCGCGGACCTCGTATGAGGTGCAAAACCGTAGGCCCAGTACTGGTATGCCTTGTTACAACAATATATATTTAGCGATTAGAGAGGGTACTAACTCTAGAGTACCACTCTTCCGCTAATATTTCATTCCTCTCGGAAGGTGCGGGATGGGGTACGCCGATGATTAAGCAGTACGCACTGAGGTTGAATCCTAAGTATAATTTTATTGACTAATGTGACTGGCACAAGGTTAGGAAATACAAGTCCATTCCGGGTAGTAGATCGTTGACTGTGTTCTCCGTCGTATGCGTCTCCATCCGTTGGCTGCTCGGAGGCTTCTTCGAAGGCCCGCGCGAATTCATCCGCTCGCCGCTGTCATGGTGGCGTGCCTGAAACACATATCCATTCGGCGGCTACTTGATCAACTAATATCCTTCCGAGGCACTAGCCTCTGTTTATGCCTCTCGGCTCTCCGGAGGTCAGACGGGACCCCTACATATATAAACAAAGTAAAAGAGAAAAAATAGAGAAGACAAAAGAAAAAAAAAGAGTATAAAATAAAAGTTATGAAAGAATGTCTCAAATCCACGGTTTCAAGCGAAACGAAAAGTGCAGTGTTAAACGTTGTCCGTAAGAGATATAGCGCTATCATCGTACGAGTCAGACAATCCGCGTAATGCCCCCGGCCGCAGATGGGGTCTTATCTTTTCTTATCCGTACTTGAAAACTTTGATCTTTCTAGATAGTTCCCCTAATCTGATATGGATTTTTTTAGAGCCACAGATAGATTAACCATCAAATTAACATTTAAAGAAAAATCCTGAGCTTCACACATTAGTGTCTTCGAATTTTTTTGTACCCTACACGAGCACAGAGAAAAAAATGGATCCGAACTGGTCGAAGGGCAATGAAAAGTGTGCATACTCGAGGCATAAACGATACAGATTACATACCCCATGTTCATTGTATTGAAAACATTACGATTTTAAGAAAAATCAACATTAAGGTTCATGTTGCAATTAAAAAATAATTAAAAAAACATTACTTTTATAGCGTTATAGGACGATGTAGAGGAAAACTTTATTGTATTACCATCGAAAAAATATGAACTACAATATATCATGCATTTTTCAATCAATCAAGCTGAAATGTCAAACAAATCTGCCTTTCGGAAATTAAGCTATTTTTTATTTTTATACATCTCAACTCCAGAATATTATCCCTATACCATCTTTCAAACAAGCAGCGCATAATATTTTCTGTTGCCTAGAGAGCACCAACAATTGCAATTATATTACGCAAGCACACAAATAAATAAAGTTGAAAATCACATCTTGTAACATTCTCAATTAGCAATTAGTCTAGTTAGAATGTAATCAACTAATTTTTAGTTCTCTTAAAATTAATTGTCTCACTATTAGATAAATGAAAATAAATGCTGGTAGGTACAGCTGGTAACATTGTGATATACTTCGCTTTCTGCAGTTTACGAAGAATTTCACACATATTTGGTAATGGATATGCGCCAGCTTGAGATGACGTGTTTACCTTCCTGTTATCTGCGCAAAACAATATTTTCCATTCCCCTTGCGCACCATCACTACTGGACTCGACCAGCACCTTTTAGACGGCTCGACGATACCGGCGTCTAACATCTCTCTGACTTGCCGGTGCATTCATGTTCGATCTTCTTGGAAACAGGATAATATTTCTGTTTGACGGGTTTTGAAATTCCCACGTCAATTCCATGTTTGATCCATTGTGTGCATCCGAACGATGGTTGTGACTTTGTGTTTTGCGTTCCTTCTTTAGGTACAAGAGATTCTCCCTAGGGGGTCTTATGCGCATCTTCCGCCTGACGATTCTCACGTACATTAAGAGGTGTAGAGACCTCGCTTATTCCTCCTGCTTCTCGTTTCCTTGTTTCGCTTTTGGACATTTTCGCGCTATATGTCCTTTCTCTTTGCAGCCATCTCTATAACCTTTTCAGGTGGTAGACCTACCTCGTCTGATAGATCGCGACTAGTCCTTACACCCGACTTTCCAGCTACCTATGCCAGCGTTGTCTTCAACACGTGTGTCATAGGTCGCTTCTTCTCCTTGTAAGCACATTTAGAAATAAGTATCTTATTGGTAGGTGGTGGCGCCACATACGCTTCCTCATACGCAGATAGCTGCTTTTATCTAAACAACTTGCATCCAAAAGCTGCTCCATAGACACAAATTAAGGTGAAACACTCTCTTCAATGACGGCAGCGAATTGTGGGGCAACTTATCCAGTATTGGTACCATTCGCCTCATAATACGCTGTATTGCATGTAATTAATATCCTGATAATTGCCTCACGGTAGAAAGAATTTGCACACTTGGTCCCGATAAATGCCAAAACAGATTATTTTTGTCCGAATAGCCACCCGTATATATGTAGGGAAGGTGCAGATATCAAGTTAAGATAATTACGTGATTGTTTAATGAGTTTATTTGAGTAACTGACTGCTCAGCTCGACTTTCAGAATATATCTAAACCGATATTCTTATGTTCTAATCCATAGATCTCGTGGTTCTATCTTCTCTCTCTCTCTCTCTTAGAGATAGATGTCGCCGCCTAACGACATCCCCATAGTACTCTCCCCATAAAGTAAAGATGGGAACATCTTTTTGTGAGATTATCTCTGATACTCTTCTTTTACAAAGCTTGTCATAATTGAGTCGAGCAGCATTTACAAAACATTTTTAATACTCTGTAGTTGTTACAATCATTTCTTGCACCATTTCATCCTTCAGTTAATTAAATCTTTGATACATTACATCTTTCAATCGTGGAATAAATTTAATTTGTGTAAGTTGTATATCGAAACGAACTGTTTTACAATTTCTCGGCACACGAATATTATTAATGTCTTTATTAAATGAAGGTGTTAGTTCTCTGTGCTTTTGCTGAGAGTTCACCATTGCCAATGGTGGCGTGAGAAATTCGTCAAGAGCGGAAGGCCACCACGACCACTGGTCTTGAGAGTTATCCTGTGCAGATTGTGAACCTATGTGATGAGGATTCGTGCACGCCTTCTGATGCTGTTTGTGTGGCTTGTAATACATTACTCGCTGTGTTTGAGGTGCACTCGTCCACGAAACATGGCTATGTGGTGAGGCGTTTTGTGCGTTGTGTACTGTCACTTGTGGTGAGTGTGCTAAAAATGGTAACTGGTAATGCCCGAGGAAAGATAGCATGTTCCCTGAGTTTTGTATGTCCTGTTCCTCTGCTGCCTCAGATTCCTTGTAAAGTAGGAAAGCTGATTTCAACTTTTCCAGATTGACAGTTTTGCGTATGCCGTCCGTGTCGGTTTCAAAGTTGAGATTTTGAAAATAACTGTGTAAAACTCTGTATGGACCTATGTAAGGTGGATTTAAGACTGGTTTAATAGGTGTTTCTTTCAGCCCAACATGTGTGCATGTGCGTATCCTTTGTGTGTGAATGGGTGCATAGATGTCTTGTGATATACTGAAACTAGTCATACTCTTTGAATGTACCCGCTGAATTCATTCTGAAAAGCTCTGATATCAGGTTCCTCATCGGTGAAGGATGAAACATCCCTTAAAATCCTGAATGTTTTTCTAAAAACTAACTGAGCCGGACTCGTGTTAGAGTCCAGGCAAAATCGCGTTTGGAGTCCAAGCATAACGTTGGTAGGAACTTTGACCAATCTCTACTATTATAGTGACAAGTCATGGCTGTCTTCATTTCACGATGTAAGCGCTCTACCATACCATTGAAAGCAGGCTGATAGGCACTGGTTCTAATCCTCTGTATGCCTAAAATCTGAAGTAATTGCGAGAAAAGTCTGGATTCGAATTGAGCGTCTGGATCAGTGATAACTTTGATGGGTGCGCCATATCGGCTAATCCAGTATTCATAAAATGTGTGAGCTATGGTATTAGCTGCTTTGACAGGAATCGGAATGGCTTCTGGCCAACGTCGTGACCTATCTATGATGCTTAATATGTATGAGAAACCATTAGACTGAGGAAAAGAACCTACTATGTCAATATGTACATTGTCGAAACAACCATCAGGGACTTCAAACTGATTTGGTGTAAGCCTGTTGTGTTTGTGAATTTTCGCCTGTTGACACGCTAGGCATAATTTGCACCAGCGAGCTATGTCTTTATGCATTTTGGGCCATACATACTGTTGTTGAAAAAGTTTGTTTATGACTCTCACTCCTGGATGGGAGGGTGAATTGAAAATATCAAAAACCGTTTTGCGTAATGTTTCTGGGACGTATGGTCTGATGTAGTCTTCGGACAAGTCACAATAAAATACTGCGTGCTGTGCACCGCAAGTTAGCTTCTTGAGCTTGAGTAAATGTGATTTATCATTCAAAATCTGTGTCAGTTATTCATCTTTAGACTGTTCCTGGACTGTTCCTGGTCTAGCTCCTGAGCTGTGAACTGCGTGGGAAGTTTGAGAGCGTGTATGTTGATCTTTGTGTGTTCTGCCGCTGGTTTGTTCCCTTCTACAAAACGAATTACTAAAGGTTCTGCGAACGCATTGATGCGAGACAATGTGTCGGCTACATCATTTTCTTTACCTGGTAGATACAAGATTTCGGTATTAAATTGTGAGATGTACGACAATCTTCATGACCTTACTGGAGGCATCTTTTCTCCGTTCTGATATAGCGCGTAGATTAACGGCTTGTGATCTGTATATATTTTGAATTTACCCCTTCTAGAAAGTGTTGGAAAGTGGAAGTGTTGGAATTGCTTCGTAAATCGCTGTGAGTTCTCTATCATACGTTGCAGAGTTTCGCTGAGCATTAGTGAATTTTCGCGAGAAGAATGCGATACGTGACCACATCTCAGTGGTGCATTGCTCTAAAGCTGCACCCCATCGCGGTATCTGATGCATCACAAATGAGGCGAAGTTCTGCCACCTTGTTAGGATATGCAGTAACTGCTAAACTGACAATGTCGACTTTGCATTTTTCGAATGCTGCTGCGGACAAGTCTGTCCATACGACTCAGCGTTTGTCCTTCTTTTTGCATTCTATGACCTGTTCGTATAAGAGCCTCTGTGTATCTTGCATTCTCTGTGTATCTGATGCATGTGGAAGGAACATCTTGTAACTGTTAAATAATCCTAAAAAACGTCTGAGTTCCTCTATCGTGTTTGGTCTGGGGAAATCTTTAATAACCTGTACTTTCTCTGAAGAAGGCTTGAATCTCTTTGGAGTAATGAGGTGACCTAAGAAGATTAGTTCTGCTACTCCCAGATTACACTTTTCCAAACGTTGAAATGTATGGGCAGCGTTACGAAATCCAAATGTCATTATCGGAAACTCATAAAGACTGAAAGGAGTGATGACTGGCTGTCTTAGGAATGTCCTCTGGAGCTACTGGAATTTGATGATATGCTTGTCTAAGATCAAGAGCCGAAAAAATATTTTTACCATGTGAGAAAGACATACAGTCCAAAAGCTTTGGAACTGGATAACGATCAGGAATTGTGACCATGTTCAATTTCGTAAAATCCCCACATGGACGCCAAGTGCCGTTCTTTTTGGGAACTAAGTGATGTGGACTAGCCCATGGGCTGCTGTCTGATGGCTTACAGATACCTAGCACAACCCATCTATGAAATTCCTTCTTGGCAGCCTTGAGTGTGGCTGCTGAAAGAAGCTGAAATGGCTCATTGTGAGACTGTGGGACATGTTGTTACGATGTGATGAAAATCTCCGCGTTTCTTGACCTTGCGAAATTGATCTGGCCCAAAACTTGGGGAAATTTGCCAATAATATCACTATATTTGTGTGGGGGCTCGATGAAATCTGTAAAGGATCTGCTTCTTGAAGAAATGCTTGTGTTCCGGTAAATTGATTGCCATCGACCAGAATACCTTTTTTGAGTACTGGAAGAAGGTGATAGGCCGCGAGAAGATCTGCTCCAATAATGCGGAACATCTGTGATGGTGAAATTCCATGCGATCCTGTAAGGTAGTCCGACGTCAAGAAATCGTCGGACTGACCCATACGTCTTAATAGCTGTGCCATTAACGGCGTATAGTTTGAGCTGTGCTACTTGAAGTTGTTCTCAGTAGGATGGAGGAACAATAGAGATGTCTGCTCCTGTGTCTATTAGAAAGACCTGATTGTTTCGTTTGTCACGGATATGAAGGCGAAGCGATTTGGTAACACGTCTGTCTGCTTCGTCGACGGCGGGTTTAATTAGTTTTCCTGATCTTCATTCTTTATATTTTTAACTACATAATTATCTTCTAGGCTCCGTACCCAGTCACACGGTAGTAAGCAATTTTGAGCTTCTGGACCAAATTTACGATGATAAAAACACGTTGAGTAACGTCGTTGGTTTGATTTTGAACAATGTGGAGAGTAATTGCAGTGATTCCTCCCCCTCGATGAAGATCGACCTCTATTGTTTTGAAAATGATTTTTATTGTCATGTCTTCACACATCTAGATGTGAATCGTGTAGCGACATCTGAAAAGCCATGTCTGCTCTGGTTGTCATATCGCGCTCGTCTGAATCATTAATATACGGATATGTGTTGGAAGACGAGACGACTCTTCCACGTGTCAATCGTAGTCTCACGAGGCTCTGACTATGTCGCCTGCAAGACTGATCAACTCTACAAGGAAGTCTGACGGTTTTCTATTGTATAAAGTAGCACCTCTACAAAGCCTCACTAGACGCTGATGTGGATTGTCAGAGTATCGTTCTATGAGTATCCTCATAAGCTATTTATATTTTCTCCCCGGTTCAAGTATGCTCAATTGAAATCTAATATCACGGTGGACTTCCTCTTAAAGATATCTACAAACGTATTTAAACCGTACCTCATCGTCTGTGATATGCACTGACCGTAGAAGGTCTTCGAGCTGTTTGATTCAGACTGCTGGATCGTATTTATAAAATAACCAGAACGTCAGGTTTTGCATGATGGCGAAAGCTGCATCTGTTGATTGTGGAACCGTGGAGGAGTGTCCTGCAAAAGGGGTTGTTGTAACACGAGGTGCCTTCGGTGTTGATGATGATTCTTGAAGACTGATAAGATCAGTATTTTGCGGAGCTACGGAACTTTGAAGTGTAGTAGATGTCTGCTGCGTGAGCCGCGCAAGATACTCTGAGATTGACTGTAATTGTGCCTGCACTGCTGCTTGTACTTGTACATGAGCTTGTTATTGTTCTGCTAATTGGTTAGCTAACCTCTCATTTGTGGTGGCCATTTCTTGGCGTAACCTTTCAACTTCATGTGAATTATTGTACTGTTACTTCTTCTCCGTTTCGCTAATGATTCTGCAAGATTGTATGTATTGGGTTCTGTTGTATAGCCATATAGGTTATTAGAGAAAACCTGTGCCGCGGAAAAAGGCTGTTGAACTGTGCTCATGGTAGGTAAACTTGTGAGAGATTGTGTAGTAGTTGCTGTAGCTGTGTTTGGAATTATCGGTACCATAGTTACATTTGTGTGTGCTGTCTCTGTCTGTAAAGCGATTGTTCTGTCATCTGTAACCTGTTCGATCTCAACGTGGTCCGTCAAGGAGTGCCTTACTGGAGATCTGATAAGTGGCATTATGGTTTTTGAGACAGTGAAGGACTAGAAGAGACGTTGATCACTCGGACTTTACGCGACCTGAACTTTGATAGCTTTTCTGTATTTGACATTCGTTGTTTGTGAGAATCCATATACCGAGTTTTTGAATGATTTTAAATGATTGTGTGTGAGAAAAAGATGATTGAAAAAGATGAAATAATATAACCTTGAAGTTAGGTGAGTTCAACGTTCGCTTGCGTAATTGACAAAACGTAAAATTATTTCGCTTGTAATGATGTAGCTGCTCTTTCTGTCGACTTTGTATCGATGCTGATTTTTTCGAGCTATGTTGATTTTAACTATCTAAATTCTTGTAGAAATTCTGATTTATTATAGCGATACTGATTTCTTGATTCGTCGCTTGTTTTTTTTTTTAATTGAGAATTAATTCCTGATCGTTATCCCTCTTGATCTTTTTGATGTAAAAATATCGAGGGATGTTAATCGTGTCAGCGTGTCTGCATGCAAGAGTTGATGTGGCTAAGTTACTCACATGCAGATAAGCATTGAACTAAACTATACTTCGTTCGGTGTACTGCAGTTTACTACTGCGTAAAACAACTTTTTATATTAACTTAAGCACGTCGGGGTCATCAATGTAGGGAAAGTGCAGATTTCAAGTTAGGATAATTACGTGGTTGTTTAATGAGTTTATTTGAATAACTGACTGCTCAGCTCGACTCTCAGAATATATCTAAAATACTCTTATGTTCTAATCCATAGATCTGTTCTCGTTGTTCTATCTTCTCTCTCTCTCTCTCTCTCTCTCTCTCTATTATAGATGTCACCGCCTGACGACATCCCCATATATATATATATGTCTGTGTTACAATATATAAGTATTTAAGTGCTTTACTTACCAATCAATGCTTGGAAAAACCTACTTTTCAATACTCTAATAAATCTCTCCATTTCAATAATAAGTTGTTTTTCCGGAGATTTTGTTAATCTTGCATAATAATCACTCAACAACTCCAAAGCTCTATGCGTTTCTGAAAAAAATATTAATCTATTTGAGGAAATCTTCTTTGTATAAAGTAATGTACTCCAATGTACCTAAAGGCCATTAAATAAAACAGTTGTTGCATTATAAATGATTGATTCGCAATTTTGTTGAAAATAATACTCAAATTTGCGATTGATTTTATTTTTAAAAATAATAAATTATAAATATAATAAGATATACTGTACTATAACTGAGTGTGTTTATCTTGTATTTGAACGACTATTTCGTGAGAGGGTGAAGAAACACGTAGCTAAATGGGTCGTAAGAAAAGTATTACGGATAGTGTATGATCTCAATACGTAGTAATTGTAATTAGAAGAGAAAATACATCACATCCCCGAGTATTCTCATATTAAGCGTCTACCAAAAAAATGTTGGAGTGAAAGAGAGAATAGAATAGAACAGAATATTATTTATTGAAGGCTAAGGACTCTTGAGTCCAATAGCTCATTAAAAAACGCTACAAACATGTAGACGCACAGGAATAACAAAACACTTAAAATTACAATAACTTAAAAATAATATAAACGATTAAAACTAATACTAAAGCTAAAATTAAAACTAAAGCACAAGTATAGACTACAATAGCAACTAAACGTATTAGAAGTTACAAGCACAGCGTACATACAGGTTGTCAAACACATTACTTTTAAGTAAAAACTCGCTGAGCTTCTCTCCAAAACAGGGCTGCAATTCGACGCAGATCATCAGGAAGTGCGTTTCAAAGGTAGCTTACGCAAACTCTAAAAGAGGAATGCATGTAGTCAGTCCGAAAATTAAGGACTACGAGGTCCAATGGAGCCGTGCTCGAACAGACGGAACGGCTACTATCCTTAAACGAGAAGTGCGAAAAAAGATATTGGGGCTCGATACTCCTTAAAACGGGCACTAAAAGATATAATGAGTTGTAGACCCATCTCGCAGAGAAGGACAGTCAATGTTTAGCATATATGGGCGATATGTGCTCCCACTAATACACGCGAGTCGCGAACCTAACCGCAGAGTTTTTAGACCTAATTAGCTTGCCAATGATGTTCTTCGGTACGTTAAGCAAACACCTGAACAATAATCGAAGTATGGAAATACAAACTATTTGATCAGCATTAATCTGATGGCCATGGGTAAATAACCATGCTCCCTTCACAGGCGGAAAATAGCAGTAAAACACTTCCTAGTTGTGGAGCAGCTCTGCGCTCACGCCAAGACAAGGTCGAGTCCAAAACCCCACCAAGTAACTTGATCGAGTTATTCGGTTTAATTTAAATACCGTCGAGAACAATATCAGCAATTCTCGAAACTCCAGAGCTGCTCCAGTGACCATACATTGCTCCGAGCAGCACAACTGTACTAGGCATTGAATTATCGAACCGTCACTATATCCAGGTGATAGGACCAGTCTTTCTTTTTTCTTGTGCTAAGTAAAATCTGTCGCCCTTCTGCCACCATATTTACCACGACTAGATTGGTTAAAGTCCCTAAGGAATTGCTCTAGATAAGTTGATTGGCTACGAACGGATCTACATTGCGCCATATCCGCAATCGAAAGCTATGGTGGAATGGTTCCATTAGACAAGGCTGTTCTCAGCTACGACACGAACATATTATGAACAGGCGCACTGTGTCTTCCGCACCTGTTACAAGGCAACCATCAGGCTTAATCGGTTGAACTTCTATTTTGCACAACGCTACGCGTTCTATTATAGAAGAACATTTGAGAAAGATGTTTTTCACCCTTTTCCACTACACAAGACGCCCACGATAATATCTCAACAATTCAATGTTCATTAATTAAATTTTGATGAGCTATAGCACTTCCTGAATCCACCGTGAGGTCAGTAGTCAATGTAAAAGATTCATCTGTACAATCTGCACAATTTCCATTATTTTTAATGAGCAAGGTACCAACTTCTACAACAATCTTACGACTCTTACGACAATAATCTACTTCTTTCCAGGAAATCTTCTCACCTTGTATTTACTTAATGACTAAATATACAACCGTCTCTTCCTGATAGTTCTCCAGTCCGACCCGACTCACAGCGTTTTAATTTAGTTTTACTAGTTTTATTGTTCAACCAAAACTATTCTTTATTAGCTTTAAGTTGATACTTATATGTATGTTTTTCTTTGCGTTAAATCTGTGCTGATGCTACTGCAAATTTTAATACGCTTGTTACGGACGCGTATCAGCTGAGAATATGACCTTCTAAAGGCGAGCGTCTCAACATTAGCAGGTTTTGACACCGCTACGTAGGCTTACCTGCACGGCGGTACAAATGAGACCGTCCGTGGCTGTGCACTCACCCCAGTCAAACAAAGGCTGATTACAACGTGAGGTTTCGGTAATGAAAATAATTTAAATTTTCTAAGTCCTGTCGCCAGTGTCCCTCTCTGAAGATTGTAATGCTTTAGCCTGAGCAATGCTCAATAGAACCTTTATTGAGATTGTTGTTCTCTATTGCGACGGTTGGGCGCATGTTTATGTTAGCGCGCAGGCCAACAAAGGGGCTGGTCAGAGTTTTATGACTGCGAGCGGATCGGTGCTTTCGTAGGCGTTCGAAAGTTGAAGGGAAAAATCACGTTTAGAGTATGATTTCACATCTGGAAAATAAATAGGGAAAAGCGACGACGTATACTTTTTTGTACTTGCGAGGAGCTCTGGAGGAGCGAGGAGCGAGTGAGTCTTATTCAGGACACGAGACTACGCACTTCGTGCTCTTGAATAACATATTAAAGCGAGGAATATTAAGCAATTACTATTTCTTCAAAGATAAGTGCATTTTTACCTTTTTTATTTCCTGTCCTTTCCTCCTATTAATTATTTAGCTCAACCACACCGCGTTGTACTGACAACATTTTGGTGAGGAAACCCGGGACGTCGGGAATAATAGTGTATGTTGTGCAAATCAATTAACGAACAAAGGAGAAAAGCAAGGAAAATTTGTGTAAGTGAAATTACTGTGCGTAGTTACCTGCAGAACCGTTGACGGCTTGAGAATTGACTGTTTCAAGTGCACAACGGGGGGAGCGCGTGTTATATACCGTAAATCGCACCAATCTCCAATAGTTAATAAAATGGTGCCACGCCTAAGCAAGAAGGGGGCTGTTAGTCGACAACCAAAGCACATTGGTACAACTGCAACAATGGACGATACAGTTGGAATACAAATGATCCAACGAAAACAAAGACGTGGCCCTTCTAAGAAAGTGCAAAAGGAGTCAGCCGCGATGTTAGAAACAGAGATAACCAAACGGCCTCTAGTGAAACGTCAAACCGGACGTCAACGCTGTTCAAGTCGCTCAATCAACCTAGCTTCAGTAGCTGTAGAAGGTAATTCTCCGACGTCAGCACGACAGCAGGTTTTACATGTTGAATCGCATGAGGACCCAGCTGTACTTGCTGAAGAGGCACAGATTCATTTACCATCTCCAGCGAAGCAGCAACGTGTACGTAACGCACGGAAGAAAACCACACCTGTAGCGATGCCACCCCGTCGCGTGATTCGCGCTAGAGTGCGAAAAGCGCAGCCGTTTGCGGAGAACGCTTGCGACGAGGTGCGGTCATCTACACGCGATATGTACCAGCGTAGCCGGATTCCTATCCCAGTCAAAAGAGTCAGGGAGTATATACCAGTGCGCGAACAACCCGGTACGCAAATTCAAGGTATCGACGAATACGAACGGCCATGGATACGACGACAGGAGACATACTCTTCCAATTCGGACGAAGCGATATCCGTTGTTTCTGAAAGAGATGAAAGAGAAGAAGGCGACGAGCGAACGAGAACTTGCGCTAATTCGCATCGATACACGGTAACGCCGATAGATACGACCATATCAACACGAAGTCGCGCGTACCTGAACGATCTCGAAGCTGCCTTTAGAGCTGGATTTACTTCAGGAAACAATGAGTCAAATTTGACAGCAGAGATACGAGCGGGGCGAAGGCTCTATTCTTCTCCAGCGGTTGTGTGAGGGCCCACACTACGCCGTTCACCTTCTCCAAAGGTTGTGCGAGAAGGCACGCTTCGCCGTTCACCTTCTCCAGTGGTTGCGCGAGGGCGCACATTGACGACTATAGCATCGGCATCGGAGCAGAGGCACCAGGCGCGACGAAGCTGCACGAGTTCTCCCACAGCGGCAGCTGAGGCGGAAGAACCAGCGACGACGGCGGAATTCAACGGTCATCGGAGTACATCAAAGCGTACACGCGTAAGCGATCAAAATTATTCGTCGACACCTAAACGCGATAGGATTCGGTTTCGCGAATCAGAAAGGGAATCGGATACCGACAGGTCCGATGAGAGTGACTACGAACGCCGAAATTTATATTCTCGATCACGACACGGGTTTTCTAGCGCAGAAGACCGAATATACAAGGTAATTGAAAAATCTTGCGAGGCGATAAGCAATGCTAGTATTAACCGTTCTAACGCACATTTTTTGAGTAGACTAATGACGACTAAATCTTTGCAACCTTTCTCCGGAGATCCATTCGATTGGATCAGTTTCAAAAAGGCATATGAGACGTCGTCGTCTCTCGGAAATTACTCAGACCGCGAGAATATCATGCGTCTCTCGGAGGCACTCAAAGGAGACGCGAGAGACACCGTACGCGCCTTATTTATATCTGGGTGTACTTCCCAAGATATTATGAAAACATTAGAAATGAGGTTCGGAAATCCAACTATAATATTGCAAAAGATAATCCGCGATATCAAAGAATTACCTAGTGTCGTAGAAAGAAAAACTACTCTCGTTGATTTCGCAACACGATTAAAAGCATCTGCAATGGCAGTAAAGTCTTTGGACGTTGACGAAGGTTATTTGAAAAACCAAGAGCTCGTCAACGATCTACTTAGGAAATTACCAGAAACGGTTGTGTACAACTATGGTAATTTTGCTCTGAAAGACGGTAAACAATTACCAGCTCTGTTGCGAATCGGAGAGTACGTTTATCAGCAAGCTCAAATGAAAATCGGCTCGGGCGTGGTCACTCTCGTTCCGGTTGAAACACACCGAGTTGCGAAGAGTTCGCATCAAAATTCGCGCTTTAGAGAGCGAGGCGTATACACGACGCAAAAAACGAGCGAGAGAGTAACATATGAGGAACGCAAAAAACAAAGAGCTTATGAGTGCGTAGTTTGCAATCGTAAAGGCCATACGTTAGAGAAGTGTAGAAATTTCGGCAATATGTCTATTAATGAAAAATGGCGAGCAGCCCTAGCGAATCGTTTGTGTTTTATTTGTTTAGAGCGAGGGCATTCTCAACAAGATTGAAAAAAAATCATCAAATGTTTCGTTAATGATAGATGACGAATCTTCGAAACGGAAAAATCAGCAAAGTTGACTATGCGGAAAATCACTTTTAAAGTTTATTCCATTAAAGATTTTAGGACCGAGTAACTAAAACAATTTACGCCTTGCTTGACGATGGATCAACAGTATCAATTATATCTTCTAAAGTAGTTAATGACTTAGCTTTAAAAAGTACACAAATAAATGTATATTTAAAAGGAATAGGAGGTGAGAGCGCTACCACATTATGTAGTAATAAGGTTGATATACAGATAGGATGCGATAATGAAGTTTACAGTTTGAAAAGTGTATTAGTTGTTAAAAATTTAGAATTACCTGCTCAATGCGTGACAAAGGATATTGTCGACTTCTGTGCGGAAACTACCGGAATTTTGACGAGAGAATACGATTCAATACCAGATTTATTAATTGGGCAAGATAATGCCATGTTGATTTTAACGCGGAATTTCGAAGAGATATGCAGAAATGAACTGTATATCTCAAAATGCTTACTCGGTTGCACGATTCACGGTCAAGTTAATAAAAAACTTTCAACGTGCGCAGTGGCGGTACACGATAACATGGACAACTCTCCAATAAAGTTAAAAAATGATGAAGATATCGATAAAATCGTAAAAGAGTATTTTGATATTGACAGTTTAGGCATAGGTATTCATAAAAGGATTAATAACGAAGATTGTCGCGCATTAGAAATTTTAGACAAAACGAGTTCTCATAATGGTAAAGAATGGGAAATAGGCTTACCATGGAAAGAGGATAGAGTTACGTTTTCGGACGGCCGAACGATTTCATATAAACGTTTAAAAAATATAGAGAAACGAATTGATCGCGATGCTATTTACGGAAATATGTTTTATAAAGAAATGGAAAGAATGATTGCCTTAGGTTTTGCTCGAGAAGCTGAAAAGGTTCCTGTGGGGTTTAGAGTACGTTATTTGCCATTCTTTGGAGTCTCGAATATTAACAAACCGGGAAAAATTATAATTGTTCACGACGCGGCGGCGATAGAAAACGGAAAAAGTTTTAATGACTTATTACTAACAGGGCCAGATTTACTTAAATCACTATTAGGAGTATTAATGAGATTTCGCCAATTTACATACGCATTAAAAGCAGATATAAGGGACATATTTATGAAAATTAAAATTCGAAGAGAAGATCAAGACGCACAACTATTTTTGTGGAGAGGCGCGAATAGAGACGTAGAACCAACTGAGTACGTTATGACCTCCGTTTTATTCGGTGCGAAGTCATCACCTTGTACCGCTATATATATTAAAAATAAAAACGCATCACAATTTGTATCAAGATTTCCTGAGACCGCGAATAGATTAATAGAAAATTGTTATATGGACGATTTTTTAGATAGCAGTGAAACAATAAGTGAAGCCTATCAACGCGTTCATCAAGCGATAGAAATTAATAAATTTGCTAATTGGGAAATGCACGGATGGACGAGTAATTCAAATGAGGTATTGAAAGATTTAATATCACATAACGATTCGAAACAACTAGTGAAGGTAGACATGAATTTAAATAATGACGAAAAGGTATTAGGATTGAGATGGGCAAATAATAACGACGAGTTACGATTTACTTTTAATAAAAATAAGATTACGCAGGATATATACATAGGTAACGTTAAGCCTACTAAAAGACAATTCTTAGGAGTCATAATGTCGATTTTTTATCCACTCGGCTTTCTTACCCCTTTTACCATCCAGTCGCGAATACTTATGCAGCAAATTTGGGGTAGCGGAATAGGATGGGATGAGAAGATACGGGATGAAGAGTTTACAGATTGGCGAAAATGGTTATGCGGATTAGAGAGAGTCGAAAATTGCGGGATTCCGCGTTGTTATCAGTTGAAAGATAGTCAAGTCAGAGAAGCAGAATTACACATTTTCTGTGATGCTAGTTCGAAGGCCTATGCAGCAGTAGCGTATTAGCGTTTCAAATTATCAGACAACTCCTTTCAGGTATCGTTTATCATGTCGAAAGGTCACGTTGCGCCATTAAAAAGCATCTCGATTCCACGGTTAGAATTGCAAGCGGCGCTGTTAGCTACTAGGTTAGCGAAAACTATAACAAAAGAACATGATTTCAAAATTACACGTAGAATTTTTTGGTCCGACACGAAGACAGTTTTGCATTGGATTAACAAGGACCCGCGAGATTTCAAAGTTTTTGTAGCTAACCGATTAGGTGAAATTCGTGAAAATTCAAATGTCAGTGAGTGGCGATGGGTATGTACTAAATACAATCCAGCCGACGACGGCACGCGAGCCGCACCAACTGCAATAGATAGAGGTAGTAGGTGGCTTGATGGACCGTCTTTCTTGAAAAACAGTGAATCAATTTGGCCGAAGAAAAATATCGAGCTTGTTTGTAACGCTGACGATTTAGAATATTTAAGAACAGTACAACCGGTATTAAATGTATTAGATAATCAGTTACCAGTGATAGATTTTGCACGATTTTCTTCTTTGTCTCGTCTTACGTCAACTGTTTCAACCGTGTTAAGAGCGATTGAGATTTGGAAAAGAACGGAAAGTTCTCACGTTGAAAGGAAAGATAAGGCGGAACTAATTTGTTGTAGATTAAGTCAATCGATCTCCTTCCGCAAAGAATTAAATTTGTTAAGAAAGTCACAATTGATTCCAAACAATAGTAAAATCGCTGCCATGAGCGCATATTTAGATAAGGAGAATGTTTTACGTGCGGAAGGTCGTTTGAAGAAATTTGTGAATCATGACATTATACTTCACCCAATAATTTTAGACGCCAAGGAGAATTTCGCACAACTTTTGATAAAACACTATCACGAGAAATTTTTTCATGGTAGTCATGAAACAGTGCTAAATGAGTTAAGGCAGAAATTTTGGATAGAAGGGTTGCGAACAGCGTTAAAGAGTTTAGTGTCAAAATGTATAATTTGCAAAATTCGTCGAGCACTACCCGTTAATCCGAAGATGGCTGATTTACCTTTAGCTAGGCTGGCTTGTTATCAACGTCCATTTTCACATTGCGGTCTAGATTATTTCGGCCCGATGCAGGTAAAGATAGGGCATAGACGCGAAAAAAGATGGGGGCCTTGTTTACGTGTTTAACGACTAGAGCTATTCATATAGAGTTAGCACATAGTTTAAGCACTGATTCGGCTATTATGGCGCTAAGAAGATTTTCATCACGTAGAGGTACACCGACATGTATGTATTCCGATAATGGCACAAATTTTAGAGGTATGAGTAAAGAATTGAGTCAAGCAATTAAACAATTAAACCGCACAGAAATCGACAATTTTGCTGTCAAAAATAACATCGAATGGAAATTTAACCCATCTACAGCGTCGCACATGGGTGGTGCGTGGGAGCGCATGATCAGATCTGTTAAAACGGCGCTATCAGCGATACTTAAGGAACATGCGCCTAGTGAAGAAGTATTGCTAACTGTTTTAGTTGAAATAGAGCACAGTATAAATTCACGTCCTTTGATTCATGTGTCCATGGATTCGCGCGATAAAGAGGCCTTAACTCCAAACCATTTTTTGTTAGGTACTTCATCAGGTCAAATTAGGATTGCGAAATACGACTTGGAATCTGTGTGTACACGTAAGCAGTGGCTTATAGCTCAAAATTTCGCCGATACGTTTTGGAAACGTTGGCTAAAGGAGTATCTACCGACGTTATTACCTCGTAAAAAGTGGCGTGATCGCCAATCTCCGATTAAAGTTGGAGATATAGTTTTAATTTTAGACAACAACGTTGAGCGCAATATGTGGCGGAAGGGCGTAATTAATAATATTTTTCCGGGGTCAGATGGACAAGTTCGAGTAGCAGAAGTAAAGACAACGAGTGGTGTAATAAAAAGGCCAGCTTCTAAATTGATAAAATTATCGGAGGTACAAAGCCCGTAGGTTTGTACGGGGGGAGAATGTTACGGACGCGTATCAGCTGAGAATAAGACCTTCTAAAGGCGAGCGTCTCAACATTAGCAGGTTTTGACACCGCTACGTAGGCTTACCTGCACGGCGGTACAAATGAGACCGTCCGTGGCTGTGCACTCACCCCAGTCAAACAAAGGCTGATTACAACGTGAGGTTTCGGTAATGAAAATAATTTAAATTTTCTAAGTCCTGTCGCCAGTGTCCCTCTCTGAAGATTGTAATGCTTTAGCCTGAGCAATGCTCAATAGAACCTTTATTGAGATTGTTGTTCTCTATTGCGACGGTTGGGCGCATGTTTATGTTAGCGCGCAGGCCAACAAAGGGGCTGGTCAGAGTTTTATGACTGCGAGCGGATCGGTGCTTTCGTAGGCGTTCGAAAGTTGAAGGGAAAAATCACGTTTAGAGTATGATTTCACATCTGGAAAATAAATAGGGAAAAGCGACGACGTATACTTTTTTGTACTTGCGAGGAGCTCTGGAGGAGCGAGGAGCGAGTGAGTCTTATTCAGGACACGAGACTACGCACTTCGTGCTCTTGAATAACATATTAAAGCGAGGAATATTAAGCAATTACTATTTCTTCAAAGATAAGTGCATTTTTACCTTTTTTATTTCCTGTCCTTTCCTCCTATTAATTATTTAGCTCAACCACACCGCGTTGTACTGACAACAACGCCTTTATGTTATTTTTAAGTTTCTTTTCTTGTACTTTTTTTTGTTACTCTTATTATTTGTTTCTTTTTTCTAAATAAAGTAATCTAATAAAGTGAGAGAGAGAGAGAGAGAGAGAGCATAAATAACTCTAACAATTCTCTAAATATTATTTGGTGCTTGGTATTTGTGCTGTTTTAGTTTTTGTTTAAAAAAATCAGAATGTCTTCAGCCAACCAAGCAAAGCAGCCAATTGACGAGGATTAGAATGTGGACGCGTATCAGTATAGTATTGGCTTTTTAAAAAGTCGATTACATATTACACATTTCTCGTTCTGTTTTTGATTTAATTCCGTCGTTGCATTCGTTACATCGTGGTATGCCGTCATGATTGTTGCGAAATAGGCTAATTAGATTTAGAATAAAATGAAAGCATTTAAAACGTGTGTTTTATTAACCATCTTGATACGTAGTTTTCATGAAGATAACTCATAAGTGTAAGCGCATATTTTAATTAGTGAGTGCCGCGGCGGAGTCTAAACATGCACGCCGTGTAACTTACGCTTACCTGTTTCGCTGCACTTATGATGTCGCGCCGTGCCTTATTGCGCACGAGACAGGTGTAGTCGCAACCCCCTTTCATTATCTTATTTTAATTTTATTTTTTGTAGGGTTCTGGATCGAATAGATATCTATTTTATTAATACTTGAACTTTTGTGTTTCACGAGGTGATGTACTTTCAAATAATAAATGGAATTATTTAATATTTATACGTTGTAACATTGCATTTAGCAAACTCCACTTTAATATGATTCCTCACGAATAGTTTCTGGACCACGAAACCGAGAGACCTCACGAATACTACACCAAGCTGAAATATCGAATCAGGATCAAACAGAGATAAAACTCCAACACATGGAAAACTCTTTTCACTAATTTTAATATGTTCTTCAACCTCCCTTGTACACAGGAGTTGAGATTGTATCTGATGCTGATGTTGCTGATCTGATCTTCCTAGTAATGACTAGTCCACACAACATATCTCCTAGTAAACTCTGGAAAATATTCCAAACCTTTACTGACTTAAGTGGATGCAAATGCCACTAAATACCTTTACTATGCCTCTAGCTTTCCAATCAAGAGAAGGCCCTTGTCCTCAGCTTAGGCTTGGAAAAATGACCATTTTTCCATATGGCTGTATAACAATTTTATATTAGTACTCAACGAAATGGAGAATACGCTTCTTCTGAATACTTATAATTTCTTTTGCTTAGCAAGCCTCAGGTTTCCTACATTAAGGTTTTATTCCAAAAAAACTTAAAGCAATAAAAGGTCATAAGAGATTATATTATTAGGACAGTACGGAAAAAACCAGAACCATTTCATTGTTTACCTACATTATATATTTCTCATTATATTATTGTCGATGTACTCCGAAATCGAATAAACCTCATCAGTCGTTATTGTAGATAAGACGTAGAGATTAAACCGCGTTAGATGCACTCTTCTCTGATGTCCAAACTTTAACTGTCACTCATATTTGCCGATCACTGACACCGAGTGCAATTCGCACCAAATAATATTCGCGCGCAATCCATCGAAATTCATATTTTGATTCCAATATCGAATACAAATAATAGAAAGAGATAGAGAACATGTAATCCCCCACGCAACGCCTAACGCGCGCGACGTCACAACACGGATCTCGATGCTAGATCGGCTCTCAGTCGATGCTTGACCATCAAACAAAACTATTCCCCCTTTTTCTATCTTCGCGGGTCAAGTACAGCTCATATTAACTATACTCGACTGCGATTCACACCTCTCTCTCTTACAACACTCCCTTCACATACAGAGATTACAAAGCGATCAATCAAACAGATTTGATTGCATCTCTGAGTAAAAAATACTGGACAAATTTCGCTACTTCATCACTCGACGAATGCATCACCACTTTAAACGAACGACTCACTGACACCAATGAACATATGACATCATCCATCACTGTTATATCTGGACGCAGAAAACACCTTTAGTGCACTTTAGGGAACAGGGGACAGTGCGACAATGAGGGTAACATTGCGTGTAAACAACAGGGGAGTTGTTTACACGCAATGTTACCCTCATTAAACTCATGTTATAATCTCGTAATTGAAAGAATAAACGACCTTTTCGACGGCTCATTCGTGTGTTAGATTGGTATTATGATGGTGACTCAATTCTCTCATGGGTTTTGTTAACTACACATCACAATACTACGTTATTCATTATACCATAAGGATAACACAAGTTGAGTTAAAAATAAAATAATCGATCTTTTCGAGCTTAAGAGAAGGACAAGCACCTGTTACGTGGGTCTATAAAAGGGACACAACTACAACCTTGGACGCCAAAACAGGAAACTTCGTTGCCCTGCTGGGTCAGAGGAGGTCAATGGAATAGCTAATGTCAATGGAACATTGACCTAATGTTCCATTGACATTAGCACCTCGTCGCTTCAAGTGTGAGTTCACGGGGATCTGTGCATATCTGCGATTATTGTATAGGCGAGTCTGAATTATCCTAGATTTCAATAAACTCTATTTCTTTTGAGATTCAGATATGATAGTAAGATCATTTTTTTTATTAAACCCTTTCTCCCTTTTTATTTCCTCTCTAAAAAGCGAGCAGCAGCAGCGTTAACATCGTCATCAGCGGTAACGGCGTCAACAAACTTGCATTAGAATCAACGTGGAGGGGTCGCGACGTGGGGAATACGACGCAGACAATACATGCAGCGTTAAAACCAACACGTCAGCAGATCTACTGCAACACACGTAGTCAACAATTTCGCTTTACCGATAAAGCAAATTGTTATATGAATTAGAAAGTGTATTAATATAGAAATATGAACCTATACCGATATCCTTGGTTTTAGACACATTTAGTCTATGCTCGTTAACAGCATCGCAGCTCTTTATCCGGTAAGTAATTTTTCCACTGCAGGTGGTATTAACTAAAAATTTTATAGGTCATCCGCATTGACTATTTTTATAGATCTAGACAGTTTTATAGATCAGCGATGTAAAGTAAGAACTAGAGAAGTCCCTGGACAGAGCCTTGGGGTATACCATTGTTTAGAGTTAAGAAATTAAAAGACTCACCTCAATCCCCGACTACAGACTGCCTTCTACTAATAAGGTAGAATGCGATCCAACGGACGACATGCTTAGAAAAATAAAAGAAAGATATTTTCTTAAGTAGCCTATCATGAGATATCGTATCAAACTCATTGAGAGAAAGATTACAAACTTTCACGAGATGCTTAGAAATAAAAAGTAATGCCTTTAGGCCTTTAGGCCTACTGATTTAAGGATACAATCACTTCAATCAATCACAGGATATCAATCATAGCTCACGAGGGTCAGTAACACAAGAAAGCCGTGAATAAAAATAATCCAGTCTTGCCTCTTTAACATTGACGTAAGCAAGATCACGCACAGTCCTGTAGAGTTATAAGTCAGTGGGCGGTCTTGACCTTCGAAATCTCTTATATAATCTATCACGATCCTTAATAAGGCTACGAAGAGCCAAAATGAACCACGGATGATTGTTACGACTAGGAGTGGACCGTCTTAGATGGGGCGAGTTTGATGATGGCGTCCGTAACGTAAGGATTGACAGTAGTGATGGTGTCTTTAAGTGAACAATTCATGAGAGATGAAAGGTCTTTGAAAATAAGCAATATAGTAAGCTCCTTCTCACCAATCAGTTTCTAGTCTCTGTAAGAGTATATATGCGGTGTGTGACATGTAATAAGTACTTTGATAATGGCAGTAATTAAGTCATGGTCATTATTGAATGGTACGTCAGTTTTCTAGAAATCAAGCAAGGTATCATTTGCGTCAAACAAACAAAGATCGAGCCAGGTCTGAGAATCTTATGATTCCGTGGCTCGATAAGGAACTGAATAAAGCAAATTATCAGAGATGAAGTCTCTGATAAATCTGGCATCATGAGTATCAGACAGTTGGTCTTCGTTGAAATCTCCCATTAAAATTTTTATACGAGTAGTCGTGCATCTGTTGATTTATATGATGTAAAACGGAGCTCCCTTCAATAAAAGGAGAGTGAGGCGGTATATAGTCAACCCCAACGAATATTGGAGACATCCCAACCGAAGACACATCATAAAAGAGGTACTCACGTGATAGAAAGAGAGAGAGAGAGAGGCGGGGGAGAAGAAATGTGAAAAAGACAATCAAAATATTATGTTATAATAAATCTTAGTATTCACTTATTACGGACCTACATTGGGGACTATACCCGTCTAGTTACAAGCCGTATGGCGTTATATGACCTAAGACCAATCATAGGTACAGTCAGGATTAATGACCCGATTGAAAACAACCCAGAAAAAGACTAAGTGCACTTTGCTCTTAAATATTAGGCGTCTGTCCTTTATAGTACGTCCTTTATAGAAGACAGTACGACAAAGCAGTTCTTCTGTAGAACATCCAGCTGATAGATAAAAAATGCCCTCTTATCACACATTTCGGTAATACAATGCTTTGTATTACCGCAAATGGGATAAAGTGAATATGTTTCAAGGTATCGGCATGGCAGCTCGAATAGATTTCAAGAAAGTTCAAATCTACTCTGGTTTGCTATTGTTTTATTTTATCCCTTCCTCTGGATCAAGCACTGCAGGCGCAGCTGCCGAAATTTATGACGCCTCAGTCCAACGTCAACTTCTTCCTGAAATTCTCATCTAAGTAACAAACAATGAAATAATTAACCATTTTAAGAATTTTATAAATGGTCCTTTAATACAGTCACGTTGGATTGATTAGTCCAGAATCATCTAATCAAGGATTTTTTGGTCAGGTGCTAAGAATACGTATGTCAGACAATCCCACCAGTTATATTTTGTGATAACATGCCCATTTAGAGTTATAAATTTCTGATTCAAAGAAATGATTCTTCATTTTTAGAGAAAACATCTGATACCTGAAATTTCTAGACTAAATAGTTAGAGTCTTTAGTTCCAATAATTAAGAATAATTATTTATAAATACTCTGGCCATGGGATATTAATTTAAATTGAAAATACTGAATACGATTGAAAAAACTTATTTTAAAAAAATTAGAATATTTGTATAACATTATTAAAGTTCACATTTAAAGTTTGGAAATTTCTAGCTTAGTTTAAAAATAAGTGTTTTTACCCATACGATGTTGACTGCAGGACAGCGCTTGTATCATTTTTTTATTCTTTTTTATTATTATATAATGGTAGTAGCAGTTTTTGAGTAATCAAAATTAATTCCTGGAAAATATACAAAAATGGTTAAGCATACTAGACATTAAAAAATCTTTCATTTAATATTGAATTAAAGTATACTAGTTCTTAATAAGAACCAGTAGTCATCCAGTAAACCCAATGTCTAGCGAATCGAGCTAAATCAAACACTGACTGCTATGCTATACATACAAGCTTCAATCATGAATTTTGACATGCTAAAACTCATGATCGAAGATACAATGATGGTAGATACAATGCCAAATAAAATTTTTAAAAAATATATCTTTTATTTTTTTAATTGGCTCGGTGTGACCGATTAAAAATTTAAAGGTTCGGTGGAACAATTGCACCATGCCGTTCTATCGTTAACGGCACGGTGTGGTTTGGATTCGTTCGCAGCTGATCAGCTGAGTGAGGGCGGTAAAGCATTGAATCGAATTGAGAACCTTGATCCGTTATTGGCAACGACTGTTATCCAACCGTCTGCCAATACTGCCTTATCGGCTCGCTGGTGAAGAACGGCGACAAGAAGTTTGTGATCAGTATACCGAATAAACGATCTGCCACAATTTATATATTATGTTTTAGTTTTTAACCCAATATTCTACTCATTTGTGAAAAAACTTGATTTTCAGGATGCGGGTGTGTCTACATGTCCATGTAGAAGATGCAGATATAGATTATACGAATATGTTTTTTTAGTGTATTCTGTTTTTAGTCTTATGAATTATAAATACGATAATTACAAATTGAAGTTGAATATCATTGGCGTAGTGCTCATTAAAAAAGAACATGTGAACTCAGGGGGAGTTTACACTTATTGACTCTTTGAATTTTGAGCATAAGACCTAGCAGAAGTTGATGTTATCAGCCTGTATAGAGATATGTTCTATATTTTTATGTCGGCTTTAGCATAAACTACAGTTTCAATACGTACTACTATTTGCATTTCGTATGAGTCTCGGAATGAAAAATGCATAAATTTGTTTTTAATTAAACTAAATTATTTTTACCATAATGATGTATATGATGAATTTTTAAGAAAAAATATCTACCTATACTTTTACTATTCAAATATATTTAATACTAATTTTATTATAATAAATTCAGTATTTACGATTTTCAAAGAATAATAAGCTATACGTATTTTTTAATAATACTTAACGTGATTTTCTGTATTTCATTGAGTGAATTAGAATAAAAATACTAAAAAGCAGTTATAGTATTTCGATATTTACACCTACATGACTGCAAAAGATTTCCATAATTATTTGTGAAATAAAAGAAAATGAGTGTACCTGGTTATCTAAAATTTTATTGACAAACAAATGTTATTACATAAGTACACGTTGAATGTAAAATATAAAATAAATAAAATATTTTACTAATTATAAACCGAGAAAGAAATATACAAAACTTTCTAACAATTAAAAGTCTGTGCAAAAATTGTAATAATTAATAATAATATGACGTTACGTATCAATGTTTCACAAAATTGATTTTGGCTTGATGGTAACAAACGGATGAACAGATTAAAACCATTTTATTATATCTCCGGTAATATTGTTTACATTAGAAATGATCATTAATGATTTATGAATAAAATCAAATTTCTATTAATTTTTATTCAATAATTCTTTTTTTTGAAAGCGTTGTAACCATTGGGAAATCGGCATATCTGTTTTATTATTTAATTTTATTTTTATGATAATTATATAAAATTATATATAAAATAGTTATTTGAGATTATACTCATCCTGGCTATAAAGAACAATCTACCTGTAAGAAAGTATTGCCGTAGAATAACTTTAAGTCTGTAGATGTTGATAGTAATCTACCAAAGAATTCGAATACATCAATACTGTCAATTTAATCTTCAACTATTTTGCAACTTAATATTTTGCGAATAATATAAAGTTTATAATCATTACAATCCTTACCACAGAAAATACAACATATAATAAAAACTTAGTAATCCGGTTCGTTTACGAAATGTATCACCTTTAAATCAACTTCTACATGAAAACGGAAATCGAGAATTCCATCTTTACCGACAGCATTTTGAACTAACTCTGCACTACAGATTATCTGTAACTGTACAACTAGTCTAATAAATGAAATATCCAAGATAGTGATAATTTAAATAATGTTTTAACTACACTATAAACCTTCAAATAGTATTTTTATCTTTTCTGAGAAAAATCAGAAAATCCTGCAGTATTTAAGATTGATATTATCAATAACATATTTTTACTTTAGAAATGCGTTCGAGAGGATTATTGATTTTCTTATACATTAAAGAGCTTATTATTCAGATAATAATTTGAATACCATCCTATCTAAGTTTATAACTATAAACTATTAATATCATGTAAATTAATTGGATATGTTTGGAAGGATTAAAGCATTTCCACTCGTTAATGGTTTCGAGAAAATAATTTTCTTTTCGATTCTAAATTATGACTTTTTATACCAATTTTATGGATTTAACCCACACTTAGTATGCCCTTTTTAGGCACGATCGTCATACGGGAGTGACCTTATAGTTTTATCATCGCAATACCACGTGTGTTATATATTCTACAATTATCGACAAATCAAGTTGAAATTTTGCAGTTGTCTCTTTTTTGAATATGAAAAAAAAATTTTTTTGTTTTTTTTTTTATATATATTTTTAACTTTAAAAATGGGAGCAATTTTTTCACTGTTTTCCCGTGATAAATATTCAAATTTTTTTCTACCACTATTATTTCGATAACATTCCGACCGATTATTCCGCTCACATTAACATCGTGACCTATTGAAATTTAGCCCGATAGAATATACATAGAAACGTAATGCGATTTTAATAAAAAATCTCTATAAATGGATTTTTAATTGTATATAAAATTCTAATCATCACACAAAAAAGTTAAATATCACAGCGGTAGACAATTAAGTGACTAGGCCCTATTTGTGCAAAACGATAAATCCAGATCTATGGTCTTGGTTTTGGTAAGGTTAAGCCTGTGTTCATTTATTAATGCCCAGTCAAAGATTTTATTGGCTTGAGAAATTAAGAGTTCAAGGCAATTATCGAGGTACTAAAAACGGAATTACGAGTGGAGATGTAGATCATCAGCATTAAGAGAAATAACACATGCCTATCCAGTTTTGAGCCAATGTCATTTATATAAATGGAGAATAGTAGCGGACCCAGAACTGATTCCTAGGAACGCCTAGATTTGTGGAGATAAAATTTGTGAGGGAGCAGTCCCTTCCACGTTGCGCTCTATTTGAGAGGTAAAACCAATCCATGAACGAGCAGAGGGAGAGAAACCTAAAGCTTACAGTTTTTGAAGAAGTTTGACACGAGAGACAGTATTAAATGTCTTGGAAAAATCAAAGAACAAGAATAGTCATGAGACGACGATCTATACCAAATCTAACATCACCGATAAATCTAGGCAAAGCTATTTGAGTACTGTGCCCAGATCTGATAAAAGTCTAAAGGTCAGTTAAGAGATTGCTTGCTTCAAGGAAGGCAGAGATCTGAGAATGGCTGGCTTCTCTAAGACCCTAGATAAAGAGTTGAGTAGAGCGATGGGACGATAGTCTGTGGGTGAAAGAGGTGTTTTTGGAATGGGAATGATTATTAATGTTTTCCAGATAGCGGGAAAGATAGAAAAAGTTATGAAAAGGTTGAAAATTAGGTGTAAATGTTTGATGAGAGCCGCTACAATGAACTTTAAAGCAAGGCCATCAGGCCCACCAGCTGGTTAGGAGCTGGGGAGTATTGCCCTGTTAATATCATCTATTGAGATGAGGAGAGGTAGATATTGATGGCGTACAGGGAGAGAGTGACTTGAGGTTTGTACTGACATTAGGTATATTGGTAGCTGTCGAAATTTGAGCAGAATAACTGTTGATTTTATTAAGAGAATAAGAGAGTGGTTGTTCTGAGGCATTTTTTACTAGTTCAATTTGCCTCATTTATCTTCAGATCTGTTGAGAATCAGATATAGAAGAAAGGCGGTCGTGGTAGTATGAGAGTTTGGCTGTCTTGAGATGATTATAAGCTTAATCTCTGGCCTGCCTATAGAGCAGTAGATCAGATTCAAGACGAGAGCACCTGAAACGACGATAAAATTAGTTACGGCGAGAGATCAGGTGAGTGAGAGAGCCACTATACCAGGGTTTCTTAGAATTGAGGCAGTTTCTCTTGATAATTTTTAAGAGAACGAATCGACGGAGTCCTTCCTGAGGATATGCTCTCAATGTTTCAGTAGCAGCTTTAATATTATTTTCTTAATTAGAGTCAGTGCGCGTATGCTGAGTAGAACCAATCCTTAGGAATGAAGAGAGTTAAAAAGGCTTTCCGTGATGATGTTATCAAGGTCATAATAAGAGATGTCTAAAGCAGGCGGAGATGGGAGAGAGATATCAATTGTAGCTGGTGATCTTATTCTCAGCAGAATCTAGCACTATATTGAAAATTGTGCATTGAGAATGCTAATATTTGGAGCATTTCTCACAGGGATGAAGTTTAGTCTTGGTGCCAGCATACTTACGACAGGTGGTGCAAATGACAGTTTTCTTGAGTGGGCTCGACATGATAAATTGAGAATGAGAAATAAATGAAGGGGATGACGATGAGACCAAAGTTACTGAGATGAGTGGCAAATGTTATCAGATGAACAGTGTAGTCAATGACTGAAAAGTAAGGTGTAGTGAAGGGTGAAATGGGAGGTAGATGACAATGAGAGTGAAAATCCTAATGTAACTACTGATGCAATTACATCAATAGTCGGATGATAAAGAGTATTTTGATTTAAAGTATTACTAGAGAAAGTTGAAGTAAGAGTAAAAGTGTGAGATGACCCTAGAAGTACTGATTGATTATATCATCGGCAAGAAAATAGAAAAGTTAAAGCAGAAGTATGACTAGATTTAAGTAAAATTATAGAAAGATTGGACAGCTATATTATAAAATAAGCAAAGTACAATAAAAAGCAAAAGGTAAAAACAAGAATAAATAAGTAAAAAAAAAATTAAATAAATAAATGAATAAGCAACCCCGAGAATAAGAGTGAATAAAAAAAAGATAACAAGAAATAGGTGATTAAAAATAATACAAGAATAAAAATAAAAAATAAAAAATGAAAAATAAAAAATAATAAATAATACTAAGAGCAATTAAATAGCCTTGATATATACACATATATAAGATGATATATACACATACAGATATAAGTAAACTGAGCTGTGCAAAAATGAGTAAACAAGCTTGCGCAAAAGCAGAAGCGAATACTTGCACCCAACGCGGGAAAAATCAGCCCGTGGTTAGGCAGAAGGTGATCATTTCACAATATAATTTTAAAAGTGTAAGATATTAAAATAAGTTTTATTACTGTAAAGTATAGACGTATATATATTATTAAGTATTAATTATAAATTAAGTAATTTTTGTAAACATCTATAGATTTTTATTCTTCATATTTTGATATTAGTTATTTTTTAAATAAAAATATAAAATTATTGTATAATTTATTTGTACGTTATTTTTCAAAAAGTATAAATAAATAGTTATAAAATTTATGACAACTACGACTCTAATTTAAAGGATTGTTTCAGGTCAGTGTTCAATATTTGTGGATGTCAGATCATGAATGCTTGGGTCGCACGAAAGATTTTTTAGCTTCATCATGGGCCTAACGACGGGGTAAAAAAATATCCACCTGAGAAAACACAGATTTTCCTGAAAAATTTTCACATTATATTGCATTTTCAGCGTTAAAAAAAAGATTGGTATTAGATTTATAAAAATTATGAATCCTGACTAATTTATTTAAATTATGCAGCAGTTTCGACGAAAATAACAATGTTTACTATACTTTTAACTGTTTAAAATTAATCATCAAACGTGAAGATCGCACGATTTTTTAAACGACTAAAATTTAATTTATAATTATTTTTTAGTGAAAAGAATTTTAAATATTCCTTAATAAATCTATAACCAATACACTCTTTGAATTTTAACTACTAGTATTAACTACACTACGAGGTAACAGAATTCGAAAATAAATCAACAGTATTACGAGTTAAATACATAAGACAAGAAAATATCTGATCGAGGTTCTAAATATCAATTCAAACAAAATTTAAAAATACTGGTATAGTTTTTATGCTTCTATCAGTACATGTTACATTTTGAGGCAATCTTATTTAGTTTGAAAATATAGGTTAGGCGAAGTTTTTTTTTTGCTTAATCATTAGTCTCATACGTGTCTATTGCTATTATAGAAAATATATAATATGTTTTCAAGTGTCATTTTATCAAAGAATGTCCTGTATATAAGTACGTGAAGTTGAGATTATTATAAATTATAAATTTAGGAGGACATCATAGAAGACCCAACCAGCGCAGGAAAAGATTTCAACAGGCATTTTTTATATTCATATTTTTTACGCATACGCGTTAGTGTTAGTGTAAATGAAGTGCCAATACTGTACACTGAGACATGTACACGGAAATATATTGATAAATTTATATTTTATTAAATGTATCAATTCACAGGTATCTATTCATAAATATATTCAATACAAATTCATTTCACTCATTCTTCTCTCAATTGAACTGGCGGGTTTTCCTTCAAGGCGTCGATATACAAATCGCATGCTTATTTATTAATCTCTTTTAGTTTGTATAAACAATACTTCAAAGAAAAGAAGACTTTGCGAAAAGGAGTCTTTGCTATCGCATTATTTGAAATAATTATCCACTCAGCTGTAAATAAACCTTTAACATACAAAACATTTTTCTTAAAGAAATATTAGTATTCGAATTTCATTGATGTATATATTTTTATAGAAACAACGAACTTTACTCTTTTGATAATAGTGCACTTTGTCAATGATTATAAACTTTCTATTTAAAATCGTATTTTCTATGTTTCTAATAAATTTATCCTATACAATAAATAACTCACCATAATGCTTTATTTAATATGCGGTATTAGGCTATAAGCAAATTAACATTTATTGTAAAACAAGATACTTGAAAAATTCTCATGAGAATTGTGAAGAAAAATCGCAGTGATAATTAACCATAAAATATATTCTTAACAAATTTTCTTAAATTTTATGCACTATAGATAGATATTAAATTATAAAAATCAGTATTGGAATATATAATAATTGATAAAATATTTTTCATCATTTGAGTATAACCCAATATTAATAAACATTTCTAATTTTCAGTATGTAACCAAAAATAGTTTAAATCTATTTCCATAAACTATTTGTTTTTTATATTTATAGTGTAGACATCAAAAAGAAAATTTTTTAGGAATATCTCCTTAAATTACTTTAAAGGTATGCATAGCAAGAAGAAATATGCATAAGATTATTCTATAAAGACATCAGCTCAAAGAACTTATTAGAGTTAATTAGAGTTGTATATAATAATTCATCATGCTACGTAAAATTGTTGAAAATATTTTTCTCTTAAGTAATATTGATAAAATTATATAATTTCTGCAATCATGAATTAAAAATATTTTTCTTATATTGACATTGAATGCGGTTATGTATATACGTTTGTATATTTATTCAAGTATAGTAATTTATCAAACGACAATATGCATATACAAAGTTACGTTTCACATAAAGAGTATTCTAAAACAAAATTTGTATAGCAATGTCATTTAAGCTTTTGCTTTTAGCATTGCGTCTATCTTCATGAAAAACTATTAACGCAGTTAGAGACCTGTGTGCAGGTAAATTGAAAGTAAAGTGGCTAAGTTCCTAGAATAAAATTGTAACACCTCGTTTTCTTTATTATCTCTTTACAACTGATATCTAGTGTGTTTATTGCAATAAATCATCAATAACAAATGAATGAAAAATTCTATTGTTTGTTGTAACTACTACAGATATGTTATTGAATACATTAAAGGTAAGTTCATTTACTAACAATACTATTTAATTCTTTATCCTAAAATATTGCAAAATAGACTAAACTACCTATTGCACTAGTAAATATTAATACTAATTCACTATAAAAATATATGCAATATTAAGATCACTTGATTTATGTTAGCCGGAGTGCATAACTATATTATAATATATAATGTAAAGTAAGAAAGTAAGATTATTTGAAATGATCCATGTTAAAATATAGAGAGAGAGAGAGAGAGAGAGAGAGAGAGAGAGAGAGAGAGAGAGAGAGAGAGAGAGAGAGAGAGAGAGAGAGAGAGAGAGAGAGAGAGAGAGCTCGCGCGTAGACTACATCCGCAAGCGGCAGAAATTCAAATAATTGCAGTACTAGTAAAAGCGTTACGCGGATCCATAAGAAAACTCTTACGAGGTTCAACGTTCGAGTCGGTAGAAGACCTCATAACTCGTGTAGCACAAATCGAACAGGATGAGATGGAAGAGCGTAATGCCTCAAGGCGTAGTGCTCAGCTGTTGGCGCACAACGTCGAGCAGACGAAGCCTAAGCCGATATCGACGCCAACTGCAAACGCTCAGATATCTCCGTCATATGTTCGCTCTAATTCGACGCGTTTACTTCCACGGTGTTATTTCTGTCCAGGAAGACATTGGAATCGCGATTGTCCTTCAAAATCGCATCGACAGGAAAACCTCAGCGGGTCAACGGAAAATGCGGCGCCGTCCACCCCCAAACCGAACATACGTTAATTGCCGCTTCCGCACAAGTATCCGGCGCATTCATAGGGTACTTACCTATCTCAATTAACGGTGTAGAGACAAATGCTTTAGTTGACTCGGCAGCTACAGACTGCTTTATACGTGGAAAATATGTATCTTGAAGATATTTTCGGGAAAATGTAAATCTTGTTGCGCGTACCGGGTGCAAAAATAAATTCATGCGTATAAACAGGAAGTGCGAAATACCGATCACCGTAAGCGGAATAACGCAGAACGTAACGTTTTTTATTTGTGATGATCTAGATTCGGAAGTTACTCTTGGCCACTCGTGGCTTAAACAACAAAAAGTCGTTCACGACCACGACTTAGACTGCATTTATTTCGGTATAAACTCACGTCGACGGGTATACCTAACTCGCAACGATGGTGCTCAACCGTAAACTATCACCTCCAGAAAATTTCTTCGATCAAGTAAACTACGGTTTTCCCGAGGAACAGAAGCCAGAACTCGCTCGGCTTATTACGGAATACGCGGACGTACTGTTTCCGACCGGACCGTTGAAGCAGACACCGTTCGCAGTGTTCAACATCGAAGTTACGGACGAAACGCCCTTTCGCATCGCTCCTTATCCGACTTCTGCTGAAAAGAAGAAAGCGATCGCCACGAAAGTACGAGAATTATTAGCTGATTGATCCAGCCGTCAGATGCGAATTATTGCTCTCCGATTGTGATGCCGCGTAAACCGGATGGAAGTTTTCGGTTTTGTATCGACATTCGTCACTTAAACAGCATTACAAAGGGGCGAGCACAAGTGCTACCGGTAGTACACGAAGTAATCAAAGACATCGGTAACGCGAAAATTTTCACGACGTTAGATTTGAAAAACGGTTATTGGCAAATACCCTTAAGTGATAAATCGAAACCGTTTACTACTTTTTCAACGTCCGAAGGTGGCCTATACCAATGGCGCGTTATGTCATTCGGATTAAAGATCGCTCCGGGATTCTTTAATGATTTCATTACTCAGCAAGTCCTAACAGGATATACAAATGTTTTTGTAAAATCGTATCTTGATGATTTCGTTATATACTCTGATTCATGGAGCGAGCATTTGAATCATCTTAAATAGTACTAGAACGACTCAGAATATATAAACTCACGTGCGCCGTCGCGAAATGTTTTTTCGGTCGACGCGATCTCGACTTTTTAGGTTATCGAATCACCGATACGGGCAACGAAGCCAAATCTACACAAGTAAACGCTATACTAAATACACCAGTCTCGTACACCTAGAACGGTACGAGAGCGAATCCTAGTCATAGCGGCACTTGTAAGTACCGACTTAGCTTATAGTCTGGTCACTATAAGTTTCTTTTTTGGAACAATCTGCCACCATTGAAATTTTTGCGCGAAATTATTCAAAAGTACGTAAGGATATAAAATAATATAAATGAAACAGCTAAAAAGTTGGGAAATTTTTTTAAAAAATGATGTAAAGTTACGAAAATATGTTTTTTTACTTTTACGAAGAAACTATTAGTGGTAACGAAAAAAAGTATAATTGGTAATGGCTCGTTGGCTATTACCAATTCTCTCTAAATCAGCGTCGTGCTCGACAGCATATTCAACAATATATTTTTATACATTGTATATATTGTATGGTTTAGCGCCTGGACAGGCCGTATGACGTGTAAGTGTGCTCAATCCACACGACAAGCATCATAAACTTTACTTTATAAACTCTTATTATACCAATGTATAGTTCTGAGATGAGCATATTTTATATTATTGGAGTATATGAGTACTACATTTCAGCTTTGAAATAAGTACTGTAATCATTTTTTTATTTAACTAATTATTATATTGAACTATAAAAAGTTGAATGTCCATATAGTAAATTGCCTTTAACAGACATTTTTATACTGTTAAAATGTATGTCTATGAATTTTTTCGTATTCAGAGCCTGTTTCTAGTTCTCATTTTTTAAATTTTAAGATTTAACTTGACAACAAAAATTTTAAAACACATGAATAAGTCTATAAAAGTGTTTTTCTTACAAAATTTAGCTAATTCTTGATAAGTAAGTATACTTGAATTTTTAATTAAAACTGCTTTCCTGAGAAGCAACAATTTACTGAAAAGAGATTGAAATTTATATACTGCAATCAGTCCAACAGGATATTGTAAGATGACCAATTTTCTATGAAATGAAGGCGTCTTGCTCCCTTAATTAGTAATGTAACTACTGTAATCATTATATTATTGTAAAGTGCTCTGGTTAATTAAAAAGAAATAAAAGTAAAATAAAACAAAAGTAAAGACAACATTCCAAATGAAATTTGTTATTTTGCAGGGAAGAAAATCGGTTCACGGAACGAGCTTTTTAACATATTCTGAATCTAAGGATTTAGTCCTATCATGGAAAAATATATCATATGGCGTCGACAAAAAAAAAAGTAATACTTATTTCCGAGATTTTTTAAAAGGAAATCAATCTGAGCGTATACAGCTATTAAATGAAGGTACGAATTGTATAATTATATTACTTGTCTTTCTTATTATTCTTCGAACAAGAGAAGTATAGCCCTTTCAATTTCACATAATATGAAAAATATTCAGGAAGTTGTGATACTATAATAGTATTATCTCCAGACTCTTGTTATGAAAAATTAGTTAATTTTGTTATAATTAGAAATTTATTATATTTTTGCTGACAGCGGTTACTAAGAGAGAGAGAGAGAGAGAGAGAGAGAGAGAGAGAATTTGCCGCTAAAATTGCCCATTACATATATTTTAAGTTTAGTACTTACGCTCAGTCAGAATAACTGTCAATATGTGTACATATATATATACACATATATAACAGGGTGCTTCCTTACCTCGTGTACAACTCCAAGAAGAAGTACCTAGTGTTTGAGCAAACGAAGTGCTCAAATCTTCTGTCCTACCGCGTATCAGCTTCTCCCGGATGCTCAGGTGATGCGCTTGCATTAAGCGCCCAAATCAAGAAGTCGTTGATGTTGAAATTCGCGGGAGGTTGTTAGAAGAAGGAGTTAATTAATTGAATAAATATCTTTTTAAAAAAACAAGATAATTTATTCAACACTGCGATAGTTGGCATTTAGAGACGTCGAGTGCGCGCTAAAACAATAATAACGCGTTGAACACGAGTTAGCGCGCGCGCGCGCGAGAAGGAGCGATTAGCGTGATATCTCGGTATCCCTGCGCCGTCGCGCCAGTGATCCTCGCGGTGATCACTTTGGTACAATATCAAAGGGCTGAACCCTACTTACTTTTACACGCTGTTCTACCTTACTTAGCAGCCTCTCTCTCTAGGTCTCACACACCAACACAGCTCTTCTCGCTCAGGGATTCTGTGAATTTCCTTCTTCTCCTTCTACCAAAAAAACTAGGAAGCAGTGACCATAAGAGCAGGCTGCTGCGGTGTCTCTCTTGCTCTAACTCCCTCGATGTCTCTCTCTCACTCACACTGTCGTTAACCGATCTGATGGACGCGATAGCCGTAAGCAATCTGGTCCGTGTGCGCTTTTCTCTTTTCCACAAACCCTGAATTCGAAACCTCGTGCGCCTCGTTATTACCCCCTCCTAGAATCGACTAAACGTCCCGATGTCGATTCTACATATAAAAAAAGAATTTTGGAGGAATAAAGGAGGAACTAGGTGTTATTAAATTAACACCTCTGTTTCTTCCAAAATTTTTGTTTCATTACGCGCGCCCTTCAGACGGTAACTATCTATGCACCTTATATTTCTTCTTAGCCAGTCGGCCCCTCTTCTTGGTCACAGGATTTTCCTTAATTGCATTGCCTTCCTACCTGTCCGAGTATGAGCTCCACCGAGCTCCGATGCCGCATCACTCTGCTTGCTTGTAGAGGTTCGCTCGTCGCACGCTCGCATCCCTCGGTGGTTGGGCAACGTCATCCTCTTCATTTGTCAATCCTGTGACGGATTCCCTGCTCAAGTCTGTTGCCTTACCTCGCGGCTACTTCTTCCGGCTGCTCAGATGATGCGCTTGTATTAAGCGCGCAAATCAACAATTCGTTGATATATTTATATTCACTATTCGGCATTGGAGGGAGTTTGTTAGAAGGAGTTAATCAATTGATTAAAAACACTGTTCTGTTTTTATTCTTTAACAAATTTGATCATTTATTTCTCTTACTAGATATCCGATCTTTATAGACGCTGAGTGCCAGTTCATATTTAAACGGGTTGTTGTTCTGGCGCGCGCGCGCGTGAGAAGGGAGGATTTGGCGAACAAATGTGATTACCAACTTAAATAAAAATACATGCAAATATTTTTTTTAGCTTTTTCACTTATTTGAAGACAATGCTGCTTGTACTTGTCTTTATAAACGTTGCATAGATGATTTTGACAACATATTTTTTGCCTTTGTAATGAAAACTTTAATAAGATTTCAGCCAGAGTTTTTTGGATGCCACGATTTTTTTATGCCAAAAATTTCGTTTTTCAAAGTATAACTTACGTTAAAATATTGTTAATATATTATTAGTAGGAAAAGATTTGTCATTAATATATATACAACTTTAATGTAGAACATTTTAATATAAAACGTATGTACGTTAAAATCATTTATAAAAATCAGATGTTTTATTCTTAAAATTTGTTTTTGTAAGGATAACTTTTTTTCTAAGCATATTTTGTAGTACATATAAATGGGAATAAGTTATATTTTTTAATTACCTAAAACTTTACCATTCAATATATTTTTGTAGTAACGTAGTATTTAGCTGCCCTCCAGCTTAGTCCTACGTACTTTGCCAAAAATTTCCCGCCCAAACCTAAATTAAATAAATGAAATACTCCTCGGTTGCTTCTCGCTGAGAAGATCCTGTACCACGAAACTAAGTGCTTTCGCGGATACGAACTGAAGATGAATATCGGAGAATGATAACGTGAAATTAAACTCGAACACACTCAAAGTATTTTTCACTAATTATATATTCTCTTAAAAATACACAGAAACTGGCTTGGTACTACTTTCGCTGCTCGTGGTATTGGTTGCAGTCTCGCTGCACTCACCCGTTGCTCCTCGTTGCACCCTTGACTCTTCCCTAAAAAAAAATAACAAAGCCCTTTAAATCACTAAAAATCTTCTCAGTCTTAACTGTTGTAAGCACAGAGAATAACTAGCGTCTCTTTCAAACCAACGGCTTTCCCTAGACGCTTGTTTGTCACACCGATATAAAATCCTCCAATACCTTGGCATAAGCGCGCAAATAGTCGAAATACATATTTCGCATATTATTCGGAGTGTCAATGAACTTCCACACGCATATAATTCGCGTGACGTCACCGTTCTGGCCCCCAGACAATCGACCGAGCATCTTCCCCCTTCTTCTCTCTCTACCTTCGAGGGTCGAGTAAAAAAAAAGCTGTTAGTTTATTCGGCTGCGACTCTGTAAAATGCTTGGTATTTTATTAATCATACAAAATTTGTTTTTAGCGATTTTTCAATAAAATCCATTTCGTATCTATGTATGAGATCGGGCTAAATTTCATTTGGTCATAATGTTGTGCAATAGGGTGCACAGAATGTACCAAAACAATTTTTTCATAATCGGTGGAAATCTCATTGAAATAATCGTGGTACAAAAAAATTTGAAAATTGAACATGGGAATAACGTGAAAAAATGCTCCCATTTTTTAATTTAACAAAATATCAAAAAACAAAAAAAGTCCTAATTTGTATTTTCAAAAGATACGTGTTTGAAAACTATAAGACACTTCCATATGACGGTTATGATTAATAAACGGATGAAAAAGTAAAAGACAGTGCGTTAGTCGAACTGTTAGGCTTACTGCCATTTGAGATGCATGTATTCTCACGCTACGGCATAGCGTCACAATTGCAAATTCTGGCTCATTCGACAACAAAGTCTGGTGATAGAGATGAACAGAAGGAACGGGTTCAAAAAAAGACGAGCTGTAGGCAGGATTACAAAGAAGAAAAAAAAGAAGATGAATAAGAGGAGGAAGTTTCAGAATAAGAAAAAGAACAGTGATAGTAAGGGCAAGAAGAAGAAGAGAACCAGAATTAGTAGAAGTACACGGAATATTTTTGATAATTAAAAATGGCTTTCTTATACACTAATTCTTGTGATTGTCTAAAGTTTGAGCTATCGCTCTTCGATATCCCTCCGACTAAGACAACAATAGAGGGTGCGTACAGGATTCAGTAGAAACCAATATCATATTTAACCGATGATTCACCGATTGAATTTGCTATACCTGGAAATAATAATTTAAAATCGACCATTAATGAGACCTTGATACCTAATGTGGAGGTGGAAACCAGTTTTAGAAGTGTATATGTCAGTCTTGGCTTGAGTATAGCCTAATACATCGACTTCATTATCTCCGGTGTCAGTCCCCAGTTTTTCCCTACTGCTCTTCTCATTTGCCATAGGTTAGCTGTAACTTTACGGTTGACATACTCCAGGTGTTTTTCATGGATAGTTTGCTGTCCAGGATTACTCCTAGATATTTGATCTGAGTCTTTAAGCCAAACACTGGTTTACCCAGGGTTAGCTTGCATTCCCTTTTCCATTTGTATTTCCTGGTACAGACGAGGGTTTCTTTCTTTCCTGGGTTAACACTCAGTCCTGTCTTTTTGAACCATTTTTCTAACTATGTAAGGTCTCCTTACATGATCCTATTAGTGGATCAAGAAGCAGTTCTCTAGCTTTAATTAGGATATCGTTCGCGTATCCGACGGCCGTACATCCCGTATTATTTAGCTGTTTTAGCAATTCAGATTACCAGGCACCATAACAGTGGTGACAGGACTCCTTTAGGGCATTCCGATTTCACTATGCCCTTTAGTGTCGTGTTGCATTTGTTGACTGTCAGATTTCGGTTTCCCAGCATGTAGTCCACCCACCTCACCAGTCCTAAAAGACATATACATAATCATCTATCTCCGCATGGCAGATTCGATTATCCTCCTTGCTGTGTGATTGAAAGCTCCTTCGATATCTAGTAGTGCTCCTACTGCAAAGCCTATTTTTGCCTTTAGTTGTTTTTCAATTGTAGAGACTGATCTAAAAAAGGGTGTTTCCGTTAATCTGCCTGCCCTATAGGCGTGTTGTTCTCTGAGTGGTCTTTTACCTTCTTGTATGAGTGTATCTGTTATATCTGAAGTCCCTTGGTGATTTGTGACCACATTTACCCTGTTTATTTATGAAAACTACTTTGGTTTCTTGCTAGCTCATTGGAACAACACCAAGCGTGATACTAGTCCTCGCCATGCTCATCAGAGCGCCGATAATAACGTCATCCGCTCTTTGAAGCAGGGCCGGGTATATACCATCAGGTCCCGCTGACTTGACTGGTTGAACGGGCCTGATAGCCCACCTAGTCCCTTCCAGAGTGACAATTTTATTGGCCAGGTTATGGTTCTCTTGTGATTCCCCGTTTCTATGAGTTGAAACACTTCTTCGTCATTCGGTCCAGTCTACTGTTCCATAGCATAGTTCCCTTTTTGTCAAGTTCGACTAGGCTGACAGCAATCTTCGTAGACCTCAACTATCTTCTCAGCAAATGTTTCTGCAGCCAACTCCAAAGACATCTTGTTTCTTATGTGCGCTGTGAATCCTATCATTGTCTGTTCTATCCTTCGCGTGTATTCTCCCAGTCAGTACGTTTAGGATCCCTCATACATGTAGGCTGTTCCTCCTTTAGTGTACCGACCGAGAAGTTAATTCAAGAGTGGTCCAATAGTGTAGGTTCAGCACTAATCCTCCTGTTTATCAACTCATTCAACAATCTTGGGAGGAACATCGGACTACCGACAGAGACCAACAGGCAACTGATTCCAAACATGAGTAACACCCCGACGAACAAAATCCATAGCTGAACAAAAACCTTGTTATATGTAATGATCGGATCAGCGCTTACATAGTGAAAGCTACTGCGATCCAGTCGCTTACAGGAGCTGTGGTATGAATGACCACATACAACTCAAGTGTCTCTTAGAAGCCGAACAATGGAAGAAAACGAAGAAAGTGAAGCAAGAAATTATATCATGGCCATGCTTACGATTCTCAGCTATCTAAGGACACCGTTTACCTCATCTATACAACGCACTATGATATACTACAATTTATTAGCAGAGATTAAAATGTTGATACCAAGGTGTGTACTTATCAAAAACAGTGGTCCTTCTTGGAATGCAAGGATAGCTCTAGTAGCCGAGGCGGCCCCGATACTCTCGCTACACGATTTAAGGAGGCAAGTCACCTTTGAAATGCCTTTGAAAAACTACAAATTTTGAGCTCAATCCATCGATCGGTTGACTTTGAATCGAAGGGCCTTATAGAAAAGCTAGACCTTTCCAATTGATGATAAATTATCTCCTCTAATTAAAATAAGTGTAGATTATAATTGAATTGTTGTAACTATTTTAAATTTTGAATTTCGTAATTTGCTTTTCTAAGGTGTCTTGACTCCTTAAAGATTACGTTAATCCAACTAGGTTATGTGTCACCGGCGAACTCTTCCAATTCACAAAAGAGTCCGAAAGGAGGTAATAATGAAGACAGAAACAGAAAGAAGTTGAAAGCAAATAATTTGGATTCATCAGAGGTGGAAAAAGGGAGAAAAGATCCCCTAACAACGCTCTTAAAAGCTCGTACAACAAAGAAAAAAAGTGAGCCAAAAAATATGGGCCCAACAGCAGTGCGATAGACTGGAAGATGTGGTTGGCCCCATCCATAGCCTAAAGTCCTGCCCCAAATGCTCTAAAAAGTTGGTAAAAGAAAAAGGGGGCAAGTAAAACAAGGCACTGCTGATCTCATATTCGTTAAGGCCTCCCATAGTACCAACGCAGATAATGACGGCCAAGTCGCTCACGACACAATTATATGATAGTGGATAAGTCTGGAAGTCGATACATTTCACCTTTGTGCTTTGTGTGACTCCAGAGTCGCTAACATCGCCATATTGGTTCGATAGGAATTCAGATAGCCTCAGATTGTGGCCAGACCTATATCACCCATTATAGAGGGCCCGATAGGAAGAAGAACGGTTTAACCCGTAGGTGCCCATAGAAGTGAATATTATACTAAGCAACCAACCGCAATATAAAGTTGTCCAGATTTAAATTTCTCGACCACGCTAAATCTAGTGACACCGATGAACATCGAGCTTTCTTCTGAAAGTCAGGCAAAGTACTATAACGCGAAGCATTGACATGTAGAATTGAAAATCGGTAACCTTGTGTGGAAAAGGCACTGTATACTGCTTTCAGATGTCTAAACAGATAAAAGTACCCACGTCGTTCAGAGTGATAATGTGCACGTAACTGACAGTTAATTGTAAATTTCGTGTCGGTTAAAGTCAGTCCACTCGTAGCAGAAACGTCTAAGCTAAAAGAGACCATCCTGATCGATAATCCACTATCGCCAGCACGACGTAGGAGGCCCATGGGTTCGAAAAATAAAGAAGTTTAATCGTTTATAAATATAAGTGAAGGTTCCCTCCTTATCGACTGCGCGCCGCCAGCGTAAACAGCAGCTTCGGCCTAGACACGACTGGAGCTAGCGTCGCCCCGGATAGCGGCCATCTGGGAAGCGGAGCGTTAGCGCGGGAGACGCGTGACGAGAGTAATAACTCTTCCTAGTCCGTCCGCTGTATGCCTTGAGGCCAGACGTATCGCATTTACCTCGAGTATTCATCTTACCTGTGTTTATTAATTGTGGAGTGAAGAAACGGATAATACAGTTCATTTTTACATGAGGAGCCCAGTGTCGTGAATTGCCACCTGTTCCACGTCCCAGTGCGGACTCTCCTCGTTCCCTCCTTCTAATTCCAAATATATATCCTGTCACCATCATATAAAATTTGCGAGAGAGATCAATTAAACATTTAGCTATTATACGTGCTGACGTCAGTTACTGACAGAGAGAGAAATTGACGTAGACCCCGAGACGCAGTGCATGTGCCACTGCCGTACTCATTGACGCGTTTCCCAGCTTCTAGTTCGCTGCACAACCCCGCTGTTACTACTCGTCATCGTTGTTACTACTGCCGTATCGCTACTGCTGTAAGTCTCTCTCTCTCTCTCTCTTTCTTTTTCTCTCTTTCCGGTCGTTTTCTCTCTTCCTTAGTTAACCGGCTCGCCGGCGAGGCCGTGTCGGTCAAAGCGCTTTGTATATGTTTTTTACAAATAGGCTAAGCTTTATAACGGGGTGAATCTTACCTCGTGTACAATACCAGGGGAGCTGTACCTGATGTTTGTGCAAACGAATTGCTTATGTCTGCTGTCGTACCGCACAGCAGCTTCTCCCGGCTGCTCAGGGGCGCTTATATTAAGCGCGCAAATTAACAATCTACTGATGCTGAAATGCCAGCTACGGCGGCGGTATTCGCGAGAGTTTGATAAAAGAAGGAATTAGTCAATTAAATAAAGACACATTAGGTATTCTCAGAAAACTAAAATTATTTATTCAATACTCAGATATTAGATATTTAGAAATGCTCAGCGCGCGCGCCAAAACAATAACAACGCGTTTGACTACGAACCGGCGCGCACGAGATGGCAAGATTCGGGCAAATAAATATTCTGCTGCCGATGCACCTTCGAAGAATCTTCACCTCTCATAATAAGGCGTATCCTGGTTACGACGCCGTTATATTATAAAATTAAATGAATCATAAATTGTTCTTCTAATGTACTTTGTTCTAAAGTTCTATATTATGGATACAGAAATGATTTCCTTTTTTATCAATTAAAGATTCATTCAATATTTTTTACTTAGTTCACGGCACCACCAAGTCTGGTACATTAACAGCTATTATGGGCCCAAGGTATGTACTATTTCTGTACGGAAATATTAAAAGAGAAAACGTATCACCTGAATGTACAACATTACATTTTTCAGTGGAGCAGGAAAAACCAGCCTTCTTGCTGCAATAAGTTTGCGAGTTAAAGGTAAGCTACAATTTCAATTTAATGAAAGCAAATTGTTCCGTAATGTTTAACTTCTAACCAGCTTGGCATAACTAATATAAAACGTATTTCTCATATGCAATTCATAATCAAGAAAGGATCAACTATTACTTCTCTTTGTATAATTTATAAATGAAATTGAGTGAAATAACGCTATAATAGAACAGATCAGCCTTGCATGGCACTTGATATTTGCCATGTATTTGTCCAGCCCTATTCCGAGAAATTTACTCTATCGAGACGTCTCCTATCTTATTTAAAGGCTCGTTGAAGCGCTCTTACTGCTCCTTCTGGTTCGACTTGTAGTTATCTGTAGAGTGTATACAGTGTGCTTTCTTACGTCAGCGTCGAACTTAGAGTAGTTCCACTTTTCACAGATTGCATAGAGTGATCGCGCTAAGCCTAAGAAGATAAGAGGCGATAACAAGTGATCTATCGCGATCATAGAGAGCGATGGCTGTACCTCCATGTATATTGGCTGCTCTCTATAAAAGCTATAATTTTTGTTGTTCAGGGCACTTTTGATTACGGAACGATGATGAGATTTTTAAACTGCTTGACTTCCTGACAGCCTCTCAACTAGTGTATGTAAATTAGTTTACCGGGTACTTCTTGTGCAAAGATAAACCGCGATATGTGTATGATTTGAGCTACGGAGTACAATGGATAGCGATTAATTAAGACAAGTGTAAGTACATCGGAACAGTGTCGAGAGACTTCGGGATTAGAGCATGCGACTGACTCTGGATCGCATTATATTATATTCGCAAGAATAATACCTCTCATCCCGTTACCACGGATATGATGAAGATCTTTAAGAAATATTATATACTGATTCATTCTTGTTTAATTTTGTTATTTCTGCTTTACCCTAAGATTTAGTCACTTAATTTTCATCTTGTGCATAAGATAGCATCGTTCCTTCGTCATTAAATAATTTGGGACTTCAGAGTTCATCCTATTAACATATATAATAAATTTAATAATTTCAAAATATATCTATGAAAGATTTTATATTTGAACATGTATTTGTGTAGGTAAGCTGACAGGTGAAATATTAATAAATGGAGAACCAGTTGATAATGAAATTATGTCACTTATATCAAGTTTTGTTCCTCAACAAGACCTTGCGATTGAGGCTTTAACTGTACAGGAACATATGGAATTTATGGTAAGTATAGTTAAAGAATATCTTATAAATATTAAAATCGATTATTTACATATATTTACTATCTTACATGATATCGATATGCGGACGGTCATGTCTCAGCTTGTACCGTTACTGACGGAGTATTGCTGAATGGGTTTAAGGTAAGAGAGATAACTTCGCGGCGCGCGCACAACAAGTAATTTAATTTAGTTTACGAATGAGAGTGCTATAATTCATATTAGTTTTTTCCGCTACACCGTCTTTTTCCTACCACGTGTCGTTTAAGAAACAAGAGGAATTCCCTGTGAACTCGCAGCTTTCCCTGCCGATAACCGACGGGAGTGACGTTTTCGCCCGATTGCAGTGCAATATCTGCCTCTTGTCGTACTCAAGGCCATGATCTCGAACGGAAACGACATCGCTGTATAAAGTATCGATAAACTCGCGTAACTTGCTTGTAAATACGGCACTTTCTCTCTCTCTATCTCTCTCTCCCCTCTCTCTCTCTCTCTCTCTCTCTCTCTCCCTAACTCATAGTTTAGAAAGAGTCTAACGTTCTTTCTTACTCTGAGAAGTATAGCTTGACCGTAACTAGTATACACACTAGTACACATGAGTATACCTCATGAACGCCTGTTCACTGGTGCTCGCATATATGTATAAGGAAGAAACTTATTTGTATGATTGCGAAAGGACACGGCAGGTGCGACTCAACTGCGGTCTTGCTGCGGTAAGAACGTTGAGCGTCGAACGGGAATTGGCTAGATTGTAGGAATGTGTGCGCGAATAACTCGGACTATAGCTGATGCGGTTAAAGATATTTATTCTTTCAGAAATTTATAAAATGATTGAAAACACGTAATGTTACTCAAAATATTCTTAAAATATACTGTCTGATCAACATAAGTTATAAAATGTAATGCATTTACTCTGCATGATTCGAATTTGTTCAAGTTAAAGGTTGATCCGGTCGCAGAGACATGTCTCAGAAAAGTTCTTATGTAGGAATAGGATGGCGAGTCCTGAATCTAGGACTTCTTATACTCATTACTTGGTCTAGCTCTCGTTTTATTCGCATGTCTGAGCTCCAGTATATAATGTAACACTCTGTTTATTAATTTTGTTATGGTTTCTGAGATCATTTCGACTCTCGGCTTTTAAGGCAATTTAGTTCGTGGTGACTCTAAGTATGATGGTTTGTTTGACTATGATGACGGCATTCTTTTTGACAATCCTATTTCTCTTTGACTTGATTCGTATGTTGCCATCAATTTATGATGTCTGCAATTATCGAGGAACTTCATATTTGGAGGTTTTGGCTTATGCGTTTCGTACATTGTTGGTTTACGCTGAGCGATACGCGCGCAGATTTCAAGTAACGACCATGCCATTTGGTAGATTTTTAATCATTTTACAGACGCTCCTTGAGATATTCCTACAGAACAGAAGCACGGCTGATTGCGCGGCAATATTTTCGGTACTCATCGGAATACGCCGACTATTCTCGAACTACTACAACATCTTACAGTTACGGCCAACCAAGAGTAAAAAATATATGCAGATACCAATTGCGTTATGTGTAGCTTGTTGTGCAATTTTATGAACATTTGTCCGCGGTACAAACTATCGTACCGGAAAATGCTTAATTACTCGTGCGATTTATATCGTAATGAATTTGGAAAAAATAAACGAGGCCCTTTGATGAAGGTTGAAAAAAATCACTGTCACTTCGGTGCAAACGATTTCTCCAGCACAGTTGCACTTGGGTTCGACACCGACAGTGTCACATGTTTTGCTGTGCAGGAGTATGAGTTGCCCAGATCGGAACTGTAATTAAATACATCGATTATAAGGGAATAACCGCTATGTCACAACGTACATATTGTTTATTTTTAAATTAATGTTGATTATGGTAAAAAGTAAATGAAACCGAAATTTTTTTTAAATTTTCATAATAAATTTTGAATTTCGAACCAAATCAAATATATTTAAATATTTAGAATTAAATAATATCCTTTGTAACGAGGCGTATCTCAACATGTTTACAACATTAGGTAAGATTTACCTGACATTTGATCAAACAAATTGCTCAAGCCTTCTACTGAACCGCGCAGCAGCTTCTCCAGACTGCTCAGATGATTCGCAAATCAGTCATTATTTTACGCTGAAATGCCCGCGGAGGCGGGCGGTATTAGTGGGAGTTTCATAAAAGGAAATATTTGTTAATTAAATAAATAAGGGGTAATTGTTCTAGAAAATAAGATCGATTATTTAATTAATAGAAATGCGATTTAGTCTCAAATCATCTGAGTGCACGCACTAAAATCTCCGAAGGCAGTATTCGCACGAATTATTACTCTGGTACCGCTGCACCATCGCGATAGTGTTTCACGCAAGGATTCGCTACACTGTTACAAAAATGAAGGGTTTACATTATTTACTATAGCTCTACCTCGCGCAGCACTGTAGACACATAGACGCGCAGAGCTCTTCTCGTTCCTGTGAACACATACAATGCATGAGCTGTGTATGTGAAATGTACATGTAATGTATATTCGACTCGTCTTTTTACTTATGTTTCAACACCTTTTAATGGTAAAGATATTATCAGTTAGAAGTTTATCTTTTTCTACTATCCAAGTTAACTTTGTATTGCGATGATTTCTGATTCTGTATGTATTAATTGTACTCAGTTTACAACAAAGTAATTATAAAATACGTTTTAGAATGATCAGAATATTAATCATTGCTATAGTATACTTTTTTAAGTATTGAAATTATTAAGATCTAACTATACATGGCAAATTTACAAATTGGATTTCAATAATTTTTTAGTTCGAGAAAAAACTTAAAATAAACCTTAAAAAGATTATCTTTAAATTTATCCTATTTTACAGCGATGAATTGATGTAGGATTTGCATTGATTTGACATGGAACCACGTCAGCAATCAGATATAATCAGCATATAAACTGTTAGATTTTTATTAACTAGCACATAACATGACCTATATATTGATATATATATTGATTCGATTTAATCACATAAAATTATACTTTAACAACAAATAAAGTTTCGAACCAAGCCTATAATATTGCTGAATATCGTATAAAAATTTTAAGTCGATGTACGCGTCACTTTTCAAAAATCCAGGAATTAAAAGAAGAAATAGTTGTATTATAGTAATGATCTTTATCGTAGTATGGAATCCTGACACGATCCCAGCATATTAAAGGAACAGCAACATACCACAACAAATGTGGGAACTCAGAATTTTCTCTTTCAGACTCACTTTCTAAGCTTTAAAAAAGAGCTCAAGAGCACCTCTGTCGCGACCAATTTCTAACAACTGAGAATAGTTGTAAAAAAAAATAAGGAACTTGCAGTAGGTACTGTAAAGTGGATTTATAAGACAGTATTCAAACTCAATCTGATATACAGGTCATTAAGCTGGTGGCCAATAACAGTCCTCTCCACGGCAAACACTATATAACCTATGTTCAAAATGTTAAACAGTATAGCATTAAAATAGATAATTTATTTAATATATATATATATATATAATTAAAAAAAAATATTTTTTATTTGTATAGGCAAAAATGAAAATGAGCAGAGAATATCATCATTCTTTCAGAAAACAAAGAATTAATATATTACTTGCAGAATTAGGATTGGCAATATGTTCTTCAACGAAGTTGTCTCAATTATCATGTGGTGAAAGAAAACGAGTATCTTTGGCAGTACAGGTAAAGTAGTCTTTTAACTTGAAACCATATAAATGACAATCTTTACTATATTTTTTTGTTTATTGACTCAAAGTGCATTTTCAATATACGATCTTTTGAAATATCCATAAATTACTTCTGAGATTTGCTAGGTTTTGTAGCTACGTAGTCATCCATAGTAAACATTACGTAAAAAGTTCTTTTAGAATAGGATTTAGGACTGAATAGAGCATGTTTAAAAAAATTCTTTTTTAATGTTTTATACGTATTATGTCGAAGTTAAGCTCATCATAGCTGGTGGCTTAAATAGACCACATATAAAAATATATTAAAATATGACACGGGACCGTCAGAAGACCAGGAGTACCAACCTAAGGTATAAGACAGAGAGAGGTACCACGTGAGCGCGTCGAGCAGCATTACGAAGTATCGCGCCGGGGAGTAGTTTCTGGTTGATCGTGAACCTAGGCACACATGTGACCCCAACTTTTCGGAAAACCCTGATCTCATGTGGACTAGGTAGCCAACAACCCACTCTGTCGGTACCGGGAATCCCTCAAGGCCAAGTTGCTTCCGACGAGACCACTGGGATTTTGCGTATTATCGTTGACGCTCACGAGCTTGCGCATCGTCTCTGAGGAGCGATACCTGGACCTATCTAGACTCTTCGCCAGTGCGTAGATCTCCCTGAGCCGAGGTATCTACTTTGCGCTTGTCGCCTTTACGACTGTAATTAACTTAGGGAACGATATATCTGTCATATTAGTTATTGGATATGAGTGTTTACTTTCTTTCGCGCCCTTCTTGTCTCCTCCTTTCTCCCCATAGGAACCCGGCCACTCATTCACACGGACCCAGAAGGCAAGCCTTCTGGATAATGAAAGTTTTTCCCCCATTTCAGTATATATATCGACGCCGTGGAGGAAAAATCCGCAAATTCAAAAACAGACTTTGAAAACCAACCAACTCAAAATATAAAATAGGGAAAAAATTATAATTACCTGTAATATATTTTAAACATATAGATATAAATCGATATATTTATGCATATATTCATTTATACATTTTTCATATATTCACGAATATATCTATTAAGATACTGACTGTGCAGCGGGGAAAATTCAGCATTCGCGGATAATTTCCGTGTCACTAAGTCCTACGCTATATGTTGCAAAAGTTGCACTGGATGCCTGTATATCCTCAGTTCGTGTGATCCCTCTACTAACATGGTAATATCATCTATCAAATAATATTGAGTTGCGTCTATCAGCTCGTAGCTCTGCCAAACTCTCCCGCATGCAACAGAAAATAATCATGATAAATTCACGGGTGAAGCTCCTCCTTTCATCCAGCCCCAGTGTTTAAACACAATATTGGAAGAGACAGGAATAACAGTGGAAGTCAATGAATTGTCTTAGGAGGAAAAATATAAATATACATTCCGACTTTGCGCTCGGGATTTTCGTGGCGTAATATCCTTATTCAAAGAAGATTAAACCTTTTTTTTAGTACCTTTCGGTCTCCCAGGTTTACGCTGAGTCTTTTCCGCATTTTCCGCGGACTCATTTCCGCATTTTCCCGACCATCTACCCTATCGCTCGCTGTTTCATTAACTATACCATTACTTGTCCTACTCTCGCTCGTATCTACATGAGTTTCATCGAGCTCTTGCTCGAGAATGCTAGCTTGCGAAAGGTCGCTTGTAGGATTTCCCTGGGTGGTAGATTTTCGTCGTCTCGACCACTGCAGTATTTCCCAGTTAGATGGTAGTTTTAAACCTAGAAGTCCCTCCGTTACGTGTCCGACTAAAGCTATCTTTGAATTTGACCGTAAATGTGCTAATTTAGTATTTATAAATTTTTGTGTCCACAAAATAAAAATTGTTCAAGAAGATAGCTGCATAAAATTCTATGTATCCACTACAACGCTCTCTTCGTACCTGAGAGATAGTTGAAAACTATATGGTCAACTATGCAGTAACATCCTTTTACTTAACTTCGAGTATACTCAACCTTAGTCTGAGGCGTGACAGAACAGATCCCTCTAACATTGAATTAAACATATTAACAATTATTGTTCATATGCACATCAGTTCATATGTTCGAACGCACATCAGGAGAAATGTGCGTGTTGGCCCGAATCTGATTTATGTAAGAAGGTTAATTTGCGTGCGAATAGAAGCTTGTTCTAGAAATCTAGGTGGGGATTTCCGCCCACCTCAAGTACTTTCTCCGCCACGCGCATTTAGCCCTCGTTGTTACACTCATAAGTCCCTATGGGAATCAGCTACAAAGAACGCTGAAGTTGCAGTGGGCGAAGTCCGCACTCTCGCGTTAGGGGAAGATGTTGATAGCCGCTGAACTTCTGACACAGGATACTTTTGTGTCCTTAAAGTTCCGTAGCTCTCAGCATCGGCACATAACACATCCTTCGCATCACCAGAGAGGATTAATCGTTCTATGTATTAAAGTATCCTGATGCTACTCTTGCTGATCATAAAGCGAAATGTTTCTGTATTTTTAAAGTTTTGCAAATTTGTATCAGTGTATACTTTTGGACTTTCAACAAAAATAATTGATATACTTGACCTACCGGACAAATAAATCGCCTGTAATATTATTATAAGAATAGTGCTTTTACCCTAAGATAATTTTATTCAACTTTTTTCATTTAAATATTATTAGAATCAGCATTTTCCACATATGTATACTATACATAATATATTTATTAAATTAAATTAATTGTAAAATATTACATCTGAAAGTTATGTTGTAGATTTTTTTCTGTAAGCTCTTAATTCGAAAAGGCACATCCAACCTAAACCCCTGTTTAGATAATTAACTTGTGAGGGTCTGATCCTACCATAAAAATTGGTTAGGATTTTTATGACTGGGAATATCCATTATAATGTGCGTATTGTCGTGTCGGATTGCTCAATAAGTTTTTCAAGCGGATTTATTCACTAGGTCACAACTATGCAGATAGCTTCAAACACCTCTGAAGTTGTCTCAAAATTGTTTAATCAAAAAAAAAAGAAAAGTGCGTAAGATTCCTTCATTACATAGGTATGTTTTACGGTAGCTAGTGGTTAGATTCTTTAAAGGTAATGCAAAACGTGGTACCCCTATTTTATATATATATACTGCCTCATTAAGTTCATGTTGTTCAATGCGCATATAACTAGTCGATATATTGTTTAACAATGCTTTCGTCTTCAAATAAAAAATAACCTTAAGATTTGACTGGAAATCTAAAATAAGAAAATTTTGTTTGAATTTGTAGAAAATTATTAATATTGTTATTCTTTTAAAAGTTTAATTTTAAATAACTTTATATTGAATTTATTCAATGAAATAAACTCAATCGATTTTAGAGTAGATAATATTTATTGACAAATGAAAGATAATATAGAATACATAAAATAACGCAGAACAACTCTAGGAGCAAAGCTGTTGCTTCTTCGAGAGCTAGGTCTGAACTACCTTAAATAGTCGCAGCACACTCGGAACTAAACGCATGCATTTTATGATGAGGAAAATTTTAATGACCCCATCTGGCGCATAGGATGGTCAACGAGCAAGGGTTTTATTAGCTGACATGGGTTTTCTTTAAACTAGTAACAAAACTAAATACATCCTTCTTACTCAAATACATATTCAATACATGCTTACTCACACATTTTTCAACACTCCCACTAATTTTGTAAGTTCGAGAACATTTAATTTATTGCGAAGGTAGCAAAACTGTTGTTTCGACAAAGGTTTGGTAAAGATATCTGCAAGCTGATCTTTTGATTTTACATATTGAATTTTTACCTCGCCGCGACTCATAGCATCACGCATAAAATGAAATTTTATGTCGATATGTTTTGATCGCTTATGATCATTACATTGACTGTTACTTGCGATTTTTATAGCTGCTTGATTATCTGTGAATACAGGAATGGATTCGCATTCTATATTCAATTCATTTAATATTCTTCGCAGCCAAATCGCTTCTCTCACATCATTCGCTAGCGCAACATACTCCGACTCAGCGGTTGATAACGAGACGAGTTTTTGTAACTGACTCACCATGATACCGGTGCACTGTTTAATATAAAAACACATCAGCTTCGCGATTTGTGAGTTTCTAGACAGCCAGCAAAATCCGCGTCGGTGAAACCAGTGATTTTCAGCGAGCTCCCACTGTCTCCGAAAACCAAACAATAATCGCTAGTTCCAGCTAAATATCGTATGATTTTTTTTTACTGCTTGCCAGTGAGAATTATCGTAGCAATTGAGAAACTGACTCGCGTAGTTAACTGAATACTCTATATCGGGACGACATACTCGCGCAGCAAATAACAACAATCCTATTGCCTCCCTATATGGTATTTTTGAATCGATTTCTGCTATATTTTTTTGTAAATACATGCCCGATTCAGCAGGTACACTACTACAGTTTACTTCTGACATATTAAAACGTTTAAGAATTTTATTAATATAGGCAGTCTGAGAAATATTTAATAGACGTCGTTTACGATCGCGTTTGATTTCAAAACCAAGAAATTCATCCGCCCTATCATAAGTGATTTTGAAATTACTTTCCAGGTACTGCAGGACACTCGCAATCGCGTTGTCACTCTCACTCATTATCAATCCATCGTCTACATAGATCGCGAGATACACCTCGAAATTCAATACTTTTCCTATGAATACGCACTTATCACTAGCTATGTTTATGAGGTTGAATTTCTTCAGGAAACTCGTGTCTATCGTTGTCGCATTCCATTTTATCCATCGTGGTGGAACTACTGCGATGCTGGAAACAGAGAATGTAGTTCAGTGCCGTTATTACTAAATGTGGCAGAACAGATCCCTCGAAACAAAAATTTCCTAAATACAAAAATGAATGTTTGTGTGGAGAGATCTTAAACGACTTTCAGATGCGCGGCTCTTGTAACCATGTATATGAATGTATATATATATATATATATATATATATTTGGAAATTGGACAGCGGGAACGAGGCGTGTTCACACCCGGGACGTGGAACGGGTGATTAACGATAAGGTCAAGCTCCTTGTATAATTGATGCTTTATTCGCCACTCTTCAACTCCACGATTTTATTTAGCGCAGGTAGGAAAATACAGGTAAGAAAGCACGTCTCGCTTCGAGGAGCACAGCGGACGGAGTAGAAGGAATTATTGCACTTGTCGCGCGTCTCCCGCGCTTAAGCTTCGCTTCCCAGCTGGTCGCTATCCGGGGCGACGCTAGCTCCAATCGTCCCTAGGCCGAAGCTGCTGCTTGCGCTGGCGGCGCGCAGTCTGTAAGGAGGGAACCTCCACATATATTTATATACATTCATATATATATGCAAATACCCGATATATATATATATCAGTAGATCTCCGTCTAAAAGTTTATGCTAGGACATGCTGTGTCATAGATCAACTGGAGAAGTGACGTAATAACGTATCGAAGCTTATGCTTCTGGCTTATGCGATGTGCTGAAAACGAAACACACGATATATTAATACAAGGGCTCCGCATAATTCTAGGCGTGATTTGCTTATAGTTTTTATGGGAGCCACTTTCGACTTTGCTATGAGCAGCGATGATCGGAAAGCTCTACCTTCGACATTGATGATGATATATACTGCTGCTGTGTAAACAGAGGTGGAGGCGTCGTAAAATCCATACACATAGAATGTGGAGGTCTTGTAAGTTCCTAATCAAGGCGGTGATCGAATTTTCTCTTGGAGCATTGAATCTAAAGTTGTTGCATGTGGATTTTTCCTGTGATATTCATATGTACAAGCTATGTAAGGGGGTCGAAAAGTCGTGAAATTTCTGACAGCATAGCCAATTTGCTGATCTTTGGAGTTTTTGAAGTACATGTGACATTATCGGCGAAACTGTCGCTCATCTAATGTCATTGTAGTCTCAGCGTCGAGACGACGTCTTATTCGTTGATGAATCAGACGGCCCTTGACTCCGAGGTACTCGTTCAGGGAGGGTAATCTTGTTCGAAGACCATTTGTTGAGTTCCATTCCTGCGCCTCTCGACAAGTTGATGAGTTAATTACGAATTTGAAGTGCTTCGTGAATGGTGTGCCAGCGAGAGCATCGTTAATGTAGATGTTCGTTCGCGTTACCTGGGCTGCTTTCGGATGAGTAGAGCCTGTACCTTCCGCCAACTGCTTCAATGTTCTGATAGTTTTATAGGATGCACAGATTGTAATGTAGACAGCAGTGGTCATTCTGAATGTTTTTAACAATTGGTGCGGCGAGTACCTCTTCTAATTAAATTCCAATGAGTGTTATTGTTAGACGATAAATTGGGTGCTAAATCAAAGGCAAACAGACAGTGGCCATTTGGGTAGGCGTCACGTGTAATTACCGTATTTACCGGAGTTACCAGTATTGACAAAAAGATACCTGTACTGGAGAAATGTGTGTAATATGCATCTACGTATGTCTTTGAACTTTTAAACTCTGGCTGTAGTGTTTTCGAGGCTACTTGCACAACATCGACAAATCAGCACAGAATATTAATATTAAAATTTTTAAAATTAAAGGGTTAAGTTTTGGATCACCATTGTAAGCCTTATTTTTAATAAACGTAATAATTATTCCTTTAGATAATTGCCCGAGAATAATATTATCAATAGATTGTCCATGAACACCACTGCTTACAGTCACGTTTTCACTTCAATTCATGTAAGCGGGTACTTTGCTGTGGAAAGCATTGCTTCGTGAGCAATAGAGATACTTTGATTAATAGATACTCCGTTATGTGTACTGTGTATATATCACTAGGATCCATTAGACAAAAACTGACACGCAAACTCAGCATATAATGTGCTATATCGAGATATTCACAAGTACCGGGTATGGTAAATGCTATTGGGGTTTGATCAGTAAGTGATCAAATTAGCTTATATTGCACCCAATGAGAGTTCTCATTTGCTATCTGAGTTGGCGGTATCCCAAACAACGATGACTCAGACTTGAGTGAATCGCAAGAGTCAACGTGTAGGAAAGCGATAATGATCTACTTCTCAAATATATATTTTTTTGATAAATTTGTATTCCTCTTCTTCTGCGTCTGTTGTTTCTGATTACTACTGGTAGGAGTTTGGATTCTCCTTTTACCACCACGACCAAACTTAGAATGGGTGTTTTTCCTTAAGCGCAGTTTTTTATACCCGATACCCTCAATCACTCTTCCTGCTCATCATCATAAATCAACATTTTATCTAATGTTTGACGGCTTTCCTTTTAAGATCTGTACTACTCTCGCGAATGCTCTGACTAAGCGAATCTCTAAAAGGTCGCTTTTCATTGATAACATCGTCAATAACTTTTGTACTAGCGCAAGCAACCTCTTTACCAATTGATTTAGCTCCATGCTTTACTATTGGTAAGGCACTACGATGTAAGCCCTTTAAAAAACTACCAATACCCACACCAGTCTGATAACGTCTGTAATTATAGCTATATCACCTATTTGATTGTCAAAATAATCGTCATACGCATGTGACATTGCTATTAATTAGTTGATGCGTTTAAAATGAAGTGTCACAGTTAACGTACCATAATCAAATGGTATAGAATGTCCTTGCTTACCCTTAATATCGATTTCAATTAACTCAAAAGATAAGGATAGCAGAGGTAGATATCACCAATGTATCTACAATGGTGGGGTAAAGATTTGTACCTGTATTCTACTGTATGTGTGGTCGTGTAAGTTGAAATGTACCGCTCGTAATAGACGAGACTAGACATCACCTGTAACATAAGGCTGACATATACTACTATAAATCATCAATATACCTGGTAAACCATTGATAAGATTTGCCAAATAATAAGGTAGTGCTAATGATGTGATTTTCTACTTTACCGTTACAGATAAGCAATTCGCCGGCATAAAATCCGAGAATCTGACACAATTTCTCTGATAAGGAGAATGAGTGAATATCGTTTTTTCATTCATCCTTGATGCAAATGCATCTGACCTGAATACAGCCATCATGCTGGAGTTCAAACACAAGGTTATCTTTCACGTTGTCAAGAAAGTTTATTTCCTCCAAAAATGTCTTAATGTTACAACGAACGTTATTTTTTATTTCACTAAAAGTCTGTTTATAATTGTCAACACTATCACTATCACTAACAAAAGCAACACAGCGTAAAGTATTATCTCTGTAAGACACAGGCTTGAATGTTTTCACACAAACTACGCCCTCTCTTATTATATTTTAAAGTTATGTGTTTGAATGTGAGAGGTATTTGTATTTCGGTAAGATCTACACCCCAATCCCCATGAAGGCAGAAATTTTGAGGCAATCGTATAGTAAAATGGCTCGACGTATTCCCCGGATAAATATAAAATTGTTGCACGCCATAGTTGCATTATACATATTCACGCTAGATAGTGTAATTTTTATTTCGTTATGCCATGAATTATTTTATGATTATACAATATCATCTAATACATCAATATCTGTATATTTATATATAGACGGTTCTTAAGTTGAAATGTGTAAAGTAGCGCCATATGCGTTCTTTAAATATTCGAATAAAACATTCAGCAACAGCAGCCTTCACATCTGGATTGTTTACAGCCCGATATATTATATCGCGTTTTTTTACATCGTTGTAACATTTAATCGAGTGCCTCAGACACGGCTTTGGTAGTGTGGTTTCGAAGTGGTTCAACCCAAGCGTACTTTGAGAGTACGTCAATAAAAACAAGTAGGTATGTATAATTGTCGTTATAGTTTTTGAGAGCAAGAAAATCGGCAAAATCAGCCTCCCACAACCTATACGGACTGAATATCCGACATGACCGTCGAGAAAAGCGATGTCCCACCATTTTATACACTGTGTGCGCATCCTGGTTCTCGAGCCATTCTCTCACCTGACTTGATGCGAATTTTTTCTTACATGTGGCACGAACAAACCCATCACCACCGGTGTATGCTGTTCCTGCCGGTAGACCATAGTACATACGCTCAAGTTTACTCTCCATTCTGTGATAGCCTCTTATCGACTGTTTTCACATTCCTTCTCTATAGACGTTTTATACCCTTTTTGAATTTTCTCTTATTATTGATTTTTTCAAATTCTTTTTACCCGAACGTATATCTTCTTCTTATTTTTCTTTTTCGTCTTCTTTTTCGATAGGTATTTCACTACTATCGCTTTCGCTAAATACAACGGTGGCTAAGGGTATTCGATAAGCCGATGTGTCTGAAGAAGCAATGTTACTACTAACACTGTTGTTGATGCTATTGGTATAAGAGTCGAGAGTGGCTGCCATAGCTATAACTGTGTGGAGTTTTCTATTACCTTACGCAGTATACGAACAAAGTGATCATAACTACGAGATGGTGGACTTTTTCTACACTGTAGAGTTTCGTTCACAAAATCTATGATTTAACCCCCCGAACACGCTTACCATCTACCGTGATGTCGCCACACTTATTCCATGAAACGCTACCAGATCGACGTAGAATGTTAATTAGACTGCTAGCGGTTACTAGTAAACTCAGTGGTACGCTACCGATAATTTGAGGATCGGTAAAATTATCATCATCTTAGTATAAAATAGTAGTATAAAAATTGTTGTAATACCTGCTGATACCGCGTGTACTTCTCCCGATCATTCGTATTTTCTTGTGCATTCAAAATCTTACTCATTTCATCGTCGAGGATTGATATCTGTGATCCGAGTGTTTGTTCAGTTTTCAGGTTGTCGCAAGTATTCGGTGCACACTTACAATCTACAATGCCTGCAAAGCGCGTTGATTGTTTCAACATTTCTTTCTGAAAAAAAGAGTTGAAAATTTCGAAAAAAAACCTTGCGCTCTTCAACACTTATTGAATCTAGCGTGAAAGTATCGGCAGGAGCTATTTCCCCCACATAATTCTGGTTTCGCAGTCTGTTAAAGAGGTGGAGTAATGTCCCCCATCTCGATACCACTGAGTCCATAAGCTTTAGCATTGTGCATATAATCTAGACTATCCAAAAATTTAATTTGACTAAAATTAATCATTATAATTGTAGTCCCATTGAGAATGATGCTCAGCGTTTAACGATCATCTTTTCTCTCAACTAAATCCTTTATAACGAATTGAGCGTCAAACCCCTGGGAATTGTACACTACCAACGCTTTTCCTACGCAGCAATGCCAAATTAACGAGTTGCTTAACGGGTTCGATTTGAAACACATGCAGACGCACTCCACAGAAATTGCAAGCTTCCTCAGCGTCTGCAATGTGTAAGCATGCGCATCAAACCTGCTGTAACACACACAGATTGACAACATGTATTCGTATTTTATCATCGCTTACCACAGTCTTGGACTGTTGCATCTCTAAGTCATACAAAATGTAAAGAGTCTATTTTTTAGATGAACGATTACTACTACTAGTAGTATTGACTCATTTCGATCCGATGGGTTGCATAAAACATGGGTGACCGATTAGTTGCATAGCTTTATAGACTTTGCAAAATACATGATCACTCTTGGGCGGTGTTGAATTATTGTTAGTTGTAACTGTTCTACAGCATGTCGTGCAAACCTTCAAGCTTTCGCAGACTGAGTTATTTTTATCAAATGAGGACAATTTTACGTGGTTTACGTAACACATCTGTCCAAGAAACACTCTACCACAGTGTGGACACTCTTTTTGACTGTTTGCGGCCGAGTTATGTATGAAGTTCTCACGGTGGTCTATGCAGACAACAGCGTTGTTTATACGAACATATAGTTTATCGATGGTTCTTTTCATTAGATACCTTTTTCTTAGAAGGTATGCAATAACCACGACTACCAGCCGCCAAATTTAGAATAGGGTAATAGTGACGTCTATTATCATAATACATTATTCGTAAGGTGTATCTAACCACATTACCAACATCGTGAGCGTATTTTGATTCGTCAAGCAATGGTTTGTTATCACAAGAAAAACATTGAAATTAATAGACCGCTGTAGCCTACATCTTAGCATGATTAATAAGCAATTTGAAGGCCTTCTCTGTTTGAAATTTACCATTACCTTGACGGACTTTATTCCACGTTTTCTGCAAAGAACACATGCGAACATCACCACGAATAGCAGAGATGTGCATGTAAACAAGTTCCCTAGGTAAACAGAGGTTGTCGATATTTTGTATCGATAAAATCGACCTCTTAAATACGCCCTCGTTAGTAAGTACAACTCGACCTGCTCGTTGAGGCACTGACACTGTATTAACCGTAATTTTCAACGCATGGTCGGCTCTTGAACTATCGTTACTCTGTGCTACGTTCTCCAACATCTCAACGATATTGTTAAATGTTAATTCGCGCACTAACTTATAAGAAATCCACACAGCACCCTGACGAAACAATGAAGTCATTAAGAGCGGTATTTTTACGCACATACCTGTAGAGGTCATTTACAGCATGACTTATCCACTCTGTAACATCTGCATTGACAGGTCGATGCATAATAGTAACAAGTGCCTCCCGCCCATTGATGCTGAGTCGTCGATAACATCTCGATTATTCCCGATGAATTTTTATATATTTCAGTGTAGGTTACGAGCACCACCACCCTCCTGCAAGTAGTTAACTAATTCACCATATGTTATTAATAGTCTGTGATTGAAATAACATTGTTATAAATTATGGGCTATTACATTCGTAACTGTTAGCGGTTTCAACAGCTGCTGCATCGTCCATTTCCATGTCCGATACTTCATTCATTGACGACGCAACATCGGTAGTTGTTAATGGAGTAGCAGAGTCGTTATCATCGCCGGTGTCCGAATTACCATCATCATCACCATCATATTTCGGACAGATTCCCATTTAATGCTGGTTATTCAGAGCTAAACAATGTTACTGTTGAAGCATCTATTGGTATAGACGCTTTCAAACCATTATCACAATCTGTATCAGCTGCAATATTTGAGTTGGTAATCGATGCGCCAGTTTTGCTCGAGTAAAGATGAACTTGTAGAATTCGTACCAGCGTCAACATAATGGTGCGTAATAGTAACGTCATCAAACAAAGACCCCACATTGACACCAACAGCATCATCCGTGTCAATTGTAACATCCAGCGAATTTCATTATCAACAACAATACCGAAATCACAACCAAGATATAAGTACAAAGGACAACACCAGTCACCAGGTCATCTTCAGCTTCAGCATTAGACCATAAGAAAAATTAACGAATTAATATTTTAAGAAAGAACTCCACAATCATAATCATACAAAGTTTCAATAAGTATTTCAAATTTATGCAATCTATCAATTAATTATAAGTAATAATTTAGAATTAATTATAAGTAAATGTAAATTATTAATAATACTATTCACTCATATATTTCAATAAGTAATATAGAATTGTTAATAATATTTACTAATGTCAAAATATCATTAAGCAATCGTTCTTATTTTTCCAAGACACTCAAAAAATTGTAAACGTTGACATTTTTTACTGGCCTAAAGACTTCCGCGATGTAATCATTAGCTTGCAATTTCAATTTCTATTAACGCCTTTTAAATGCTCATGTGTATTTCTTTTGGTTCGCCCAGAATTTAAGGAGATATGCAACCTTGCTTTCATAGACCTTACCTTGCATTTTTCGCTTGTAATTTTTGTTTACGTTGTCACTTGCGAACAGCGTATAAATAGTGCCGTTCGGTTCGATTCAGTTCAGTTAAGTTAAAATTTTAAAGTATATTCAACCTGAGCCAGAGCCAATGAGCTAGAGCCACAGTTTTTAATCAGTGATAAAAGTGTCAACCTCAACAAAACTTAAGAGTGAGTAACTACAACATTATATTATTTACTAATATTTTTATTAAACACTATAAAATTATAAAACCACAGAGTATATAATTTAACTTCAAATATAATTTTCCTATTCTAACTATTAAACCTTCCTACTTTTGTTGTATGTAGTTCTCTGTTTTATGAAAAACACAAAATTCCTACGAGATAAATAATCATATCATTCCCTCATCCCATATCATTGTGGCTAAAAAGGAAAATCACATGCATAATTCTGTCAATCCTGTCTAGGACGTGACACAATATTAAATGTGTCGGTCTGTGTTTTAGTATTTGTACTAATACTAACTACGGTTGTATAAGCAATTCATGGCGCTGCCAAAAGCTGTCGTGACGATATTAGCACTACCGCAAATACTGCAAATACTCATCTTCTGTATTTCTTACATACCTCATGATAATGGTAATACTCGTAAAATCCTCTTATTAGTTGTGATTTCCGACTCTTGCGTCTCAATTCTCTTATCGTCATCGTTCTCCAGATCAATAAGCTCAATATGACTGTCACCATATTGTCACCCATCACTCTGTCAAGATATGCGAAAATCGTATTGCTCGCGTATACACCTACAGACGAAAAATGATTTAAATTACCCAAAATCATCCGGTACTGCTGCATAATCTCTTGAACTTGCTACGCAGACTGCAAACCGCGACTCGCGATACACTCAACAATAGCACGAATAACATCTAACTCATTTTCTAATAAATCGCGTTTGAAGAGGTGCATAATAGTTCGTAAGCTACAGAAAATTAAAACATACTTAAGACGTTTTATTAGACTGGTAGTTGAACAAAATTTTGAATTCTTGAGTCACGTCTCGTTAGAAAAAAGTCGCGCTATCGGCTCACGCATAAGCACAGCACTTAACACTGTAAACACAATCCTTAAAACTGTTGTATGCGGGCGGCTCCTCCGGGGATGACTTTCACGGAGCTCGTGTGCGTATCGATCTCTGGGTTCGGGCCCGTCTTGTGTGGATCGCGGTCACTCACTTGCACGGGCGTCGTAAGGCGGTACAAAAAAAGGTAGCGTCATTAACTATCTCGCCCGTCAGTCACCAGGAAAAGCTCTAGTTAGACTAGCACGTCAGTCTACTAATTACTGTCACGCTCTCTCTGTCTCTCTCTCATTCTCCCCCCCCACCACTCACCTGTCCGGCGGTCCTCCCGGCTGCTCCTCCAACTCATGTAAATAAAGCGTTACATATATAATAGTTGAGACTTGCGAGCCTCGCTGGCTTATGACGGGCGACCATCATAAATTTTTATTATCCCGCGAAATAGTCTGATCGATATTTTGAATAATATTGGCCCACGAAAGTTATAAATCGTGACTCAAGTATTAGGAGACTATAAAAGTTAAAGAGATGTACATGTGGTTTTATAAAAAAGCCATTGTCACGCTTAACTAGACAACTTTTGATTTGCTCTCGATTAAAAGTACGTTAGCCACTTAGCGCTTAGGACGTGTATGGTAGTATTGATAAGAACCGCCTACAGCACTACCCATCTCCTCATGTGTACTCTTTCGCTGACAGAATTAGATACTTTCTCTGCCTTCATAATCGTCTAATAGAATGCGACTGTTTTTGACTAGTTTTAGTCGACTGATCGTCTACGTATAGTTAGCACGTAATATTCAAAGAATAATTTCATCGATAAAAGACAATACCAGTGCGCAATGTATATCTATAATGCTAATAATGTCAACTGCTAACGCTTTATGTAAAGAAATTTCTACGTTTGGCGTGGAAGTATATGAAAAATAGCATTCTTACGTAAACGTAAAATCGGTAAGAATCATATTTTGCTTATGGATGGTGATTTATTAAATATATTTGATATTTTTCCAATTAATCTGAGCTCTACTGGACGCAATTATTGAATTTTTGGTCGAAAAAAGCTAAGATTTTTGAGCATTGTGAATTATAGTTTCACAATTTTGCAATTCTCTATTAAATTAGAGATTGTGAAAATCTGCATTAACAGATTTGAAGATCTACTTGTGAATTAATATAATAGGAGTTGAAGGTGGAGAAGCTGATAATTATGTTTGAGGGATGGATGGGGGGTGAGTTGCGGATATTCTTTACACCGGCATCTTCTGAGGCTTCTCAGACTTTCTTCTCCTCAGAGAAATTTTGCCGTGGCACAGATGGAGTTCTTAGTCAATTAGATGGTACGATATCATTAGAATCTGAAGAGGAAAGAGGGGATTTTGCTAGATAAATGAATACATATTACAAACCTTGATATCAATTCCTTCGTGAAGCATATTTTTAAAAACTGTGCCGTTTGTGGGCTATAATTTATCATTGTTTTCGCTAAAGAAAATTTCCCTTATGGTGGGGGGAATTTTCTTTCTTCAATAACTATGGAAGGAAAATAGAAAAAAAAACAGAAGGGCAAATAAAAAAAGTTAAAATATGGGCGAGCGTGTTAATAGTGGGTAGAGGAAGTTTAATTCAGGGACGACTGAAAAAAGAGGATAAAGCTATTCGATACTCTGATAACAAGTGTAATAGAATACAGGACAGAGGTATAGAGTTAGAAAGCACATGAGGAACTGGGGAAGGTCCAAAGGAGATATATTAAATGAATATTAAATGCGATGAGAGTGGGCTAAACTGTAGAAATGGATTAGAAACAAAAAGATTTAAAATATATACTAAATAAATACGAGGCTCAATTGTTCAAGTTAAAGGCGAGGTTATTGCCGACTGAATGTTGGAAAGTATTAAGAAGATAATAGGAAAATGGAGGGGCGAATAGAAGATGAAGAGACATTAGAAAAATCGAGCTGAATAAATGTAGAATCTCTAAAGAGTTTTACAAAAGAAGAATCGATGAGTAAGAAAAGTTGGCAAGAAATCTCTTGCAAGATAATATAAAATTGAAAGAACTTTATGATGCAGCAAATGAGAATGCCTAAAAAACTAGACAAGCGAAATACTTAACATCGATTAGTGCCATTTCAATTAATAACCGAGTCTTAAAAAAAAGATAATTATCACCCATTGCAGAAAGTGTATTTGCAAAATATGAACTTGTACAGATCCCTTCAATCGTGTATTAGAAGATCTGAATGGTTAAGTGGAAAAATTGGAAGACGTCGAATATCGCAAGATATACCGCGAAAGAAATTCAGTTTACGATGATTCGTATGATCAGGAATATAACAATTCGATGTCCATGTGGAAATATCTCTGAAAAACAAAAGGAAAAAATCCCATGATAAAGAGATTAATGTCGATATCGCGCAATGGAAAAAACTGTTACCTGTCATTGTAGGTAGAAGGTATCTTTATGAATTTTTTCATATTAATGCTCATAGTCGAACCTTCTCTAAACTTAATTTGAAGACTTTGATGATTTGGGAGATTATTATGATCTATATACTAAAGGTTCGTAAAGTATTGTATATATAAAGATTATCTTATTTTATATAATAGTCTGATGTAGCCATTATTATGTTTAATAATAATCTTTAAATTTTTCCTTTACTTAAAATATTTGTATTTTCGGATAAGCATTTGATTTTCGTTTATTGTTCAGTCTTCCATAATTCGACTATGATTTGAATTTTGCATCCGCCGCCGTGAGGTCGCTAAGCGGCTTCGCGATCATCGCAAAGCTGCAAATAAATTTGCGAAAATATCCGCAAAGCCCAAGGAATCGCATGACGTGCTTTGAAGAGACCGGCCTGGGAAAGTTCTTCACGTCGTTCTCTTTTCTTGTCCGATGGTCTGATTGTGCCATTTGTTATCACATATCCCAGGAAGTCCACTTGCTGCTGCATTATCTGGCATTTCTTCTAGTTAAAGCGGAGGCCATGAGCTGCTGCAACCTTCATGACCTCTTCTTGCGAACTCGTAGGTGCCATGCTTACTTATTCCTCGTCCTTCCCATTCTCAAGCAGTTTACGAGCGGCTTCTTTTTCACCAGGAGATAGACGTCTGGGACGGCTAACTATGGGTTTCTTGTCGTTGATGGTTATGCCCAACTTGACCGGGCTTCTCACGTTCTCTGCAGGCGCATAGTTCAGGATGAGCGCTCTTATTATTTCTGGAATTCCTTAGGTATTGTGTTTATGAGGTCACTCACGGGATCCGAGGCCTCTGCCTGCACGCTTTGTACGTACGCTTCTCCAACTATAGGCTCGAAGATCAGTCCTTTCTTCGTTAATCGGACTACTGCCTTATCAAGCACTTAGTCAGCTATAAGTACAGGAGACGGTATGCTGTCTGCTGGAACCACTAAGAAATCGAGATCATACCGTGTACCCGATATCTCGATAGGTAACTCTACACTTCCAAGCGTCTCGATAGGGCCGCCTGATCCTTTTAGGCTGATTTTGGTATCCGACAGCTTCCTTCCGTATTTATCTGGTTGTACGCGTCATGCCTGAGGATGTAACGATCCGCGCCGCTGTCTAGCTTGCATACGATCTCCATTCCTCCTATGTTGGCGCGCACGCGACTGCAGTTATCATCTAGCTGCACGTGGCTGACTTGGCTCTGGATTTTCTTCTTCGAGCAATCTGAAGCTTTGTGTCCCTCTTGACTAGGAACTTCTGTTCCACTGTCTACCCGTAGAGCATGTCGTACTCATCTACCCGCTTCACCCATGCTCTCACTGGTAAAGTGGCGTCTTCCGCGCTGAATTTAGATAATTGGTCTGCTGTCATAACGAAAGGTATGCCAGCACGCATTCCGGTGTCCATGCCTGATCGGAAAATGCTCGATGCCTGTCTGATCCATTCGAAACCACGATGGTCGGTTGCTGATGGAGTTCCAGGTGGTAGAGTTGCATCTGCTTCGCTCCCCGTGTCGGCGAGTGATACTGACTGCTCCCCTAACCGTGGCGTCTCCGACTCGGCTGCAGGCTGCATTAGTCCTAAAGTTGCTGTTGCTGAAGCGCGGCTGTCTGCTCTACGTCTTACTTGACGCTGACCGCTGCTTCTAATCGCCAGCTCCACTAAACGAGTTCGATCCTCTTCGCGCTGTCTGTTGACCATCTCTGCTCTTTCTTTTTCACCGTTCTGCCACTCTATGAACTGTTTACGCATTTGCTCTATTGATTCGAGAAGCTCTTTGTTTTTCTTCCTGGCTGCCTCTCTGGCTGTCTTCTCCTGATTAAGCTCCGCTTGCGTTGGCACTGCTGCTGCTTTTGCTGCTCTCGGTGGTTGGAGGCGAGATGGGCGGTCAAGCTCTTTTCTCGAGGCTGTCTTGCTCGCCGCTTCTCCTTCCACGTCGACTCGCTTTGGGGCTACTGACGCTCCTTTTCCCGCGTTGCCTGCCGCTGTAGGGATGATTCCCTCTCCCTCAGAGTGATGCGCCCTTGCTTCACGCTCTGCCAGTGTTGCGTCGCCACTTGACGCTTCCAGGCTGCGTCCCTCACGCTACCTTCTTGCCGCATTTGGACGCTTCCTCTGTTTACCGAAGCCACGCCAAATTCCTCCTTATCCAGCTGTGTTCACGCGTCGGGCCTTCTCGCTCGTTCGACACGCTGAATCCACAGCGCCGAGTAGATTGTTCTGGATTTCTTTCACTCGTTCACCACGCCAAATACTTAGCGCCGAGCTGCTTCGCTCTCGTTGTCTAGATTGACTTTTTTGTTCTTCTTTTCGCTTTACGTGCCAAATTTCCACCGGACGAGCCCCCAATTGTGGGATTCGGGGCAGGGAGTGAATCAACAAAAGACCACGTAGTTGGTAAAATGTGTATTTATTGAAAATTAATCCTCGATAGTGAAATCGCACTCTGTACACTCTGGGTTCAGCTTTCTTTTTCTTTTGATTATCATACAACTCTCTTAGCAGACTATCAACCTGGATTCCAGATAAATTTTACCACTAAAATACAGGCTGCTTCGAAAAAATACACCATTTTATTTTGTGACAATATGAAATTAAAAATCTCGCAAAATGTAAAAACAAATTTGAATACACTATTTGTATACACTATACATACTATATGTATAAAACCTTCAATTATTAATTAATATTAACGGTCTCGTAATTATACTTAATAATAAATTTGGAATTAAATATTAATGAATTTTATATTTTTTAGTTACTTACTGAACCCAGAGTATTATTCTGCGATGAACCAACAACAGGGTTAGATAGCTTTGCAGCAATTACTGTTACAAAGACTTTAAGAGATGTTGCTACACGAGGATGTATAGTAATTTGTACTTTGCATCAACCAGCATCTGGTCTTCTCGACTTATTTAATGAGATAATATTACTATCTACTGGAAGATTAGCCTTTCACGGAAGTACATTAGAAGCTTTAACATTTTTTAATAGGTTCCTACAAATTTATTAATTAATTTATATAAACTGTTAGAGCATTTTATATAATTAACATTTTTATTTCACAGCATAGGTATGCATTGTCCTTCTACGTTTAATAGTGCTGAATTTTTCGTAAAACATCTCTCTATTGATTGTGAACATGAAATAGAATGCCAAAAGAAGGTGTTTGTTACTTTAAGCAATTAAAGACTATTTTCAGATTACATATATATCTTCGTTGATATTTTGTTACAGATACAGAAGATTTGTGACGAATTCGAAAAATCTAATTATGGTCAAAGAGTGTCATCTACGAGTGATAAAACCTGTACATTGGCTATTTCGACTTACACAATGCATCCTATTTTTTCTTCAAGATTATTACCAGCTAATAAAGTTTCAAAAATACGTGCAGTTACGCAGCTGAAATGGCTTATATGGAGATCATACATAGACTATAAGACAAATATGTCTGTCTTATTTCTAAAATTTTGTTTATACATGGTAAGAAATTAAATAACTTGTTTGTAAATTGAAAAAATAGTAAATTAAAACCTTATAGTACATTTTTCTGTAAATATTTAAAATAGTTTATCAGCATACTGTTGAGTACACCATATATTGGTATTACGCAGGAAATTGATCAAAATGGCATACAGAGTATACAAGGATTACTCTATCTTATAGTTACTGAAACAATATTCACGTTTAACTATGCTGCATTTTATACTTTCCCAAATGAGCTACCACATTTGTTGCAAGATATTTCGAGTGGCTTATATGATCCTGCACCTTATTATTTAAGCAAAATTCTAATATCGGTACGTACAATTTGATATCTTTATATTATTAAATGTATTTAATTATTTCTATCCATCAAAGGGCAGGCGTATGAAAAAGAAGTTGAAATGTAGGAAAGAATAGAGAGTGGAACAAATGGTAGAATTCATAAGGGGTATTTGTATTAGATAGGATAGAATGCACATCCCTTTGTAAAATAGAGTGCACAAGTGTATGGGGTTAGTGAGCCGCTCGTGAGGAGAAAGTTAGCTTCGTAGCACAGAGAGAGACTCAACATTGGTCCAGCGGTCCAGCTATAAATATAATATGATTCCCAACTCTAAACCTTCCTTGTCACTTTTGTATTTATAAAAGGTATCTTCATCAATTTTTCATCTTCATATCCATGATTGAACTTTTTTAAATCTGTATATGAGTATTTGGTTAACTTTCACCAAAGGACTGTGGTATAATTTTAATGAAATAGTGAAGTGGTTGCTAAGTTGCTAAGTTTGGTTGATCGTCAATACGAATTAATTTACAAGAGTCTTATTAGCATAATTACTGCAGTTTAAGTCATTATATCTTAATATCAGGTGAACACATTTTATTATAAATATTAGGGAAATTACTTGATAACTTTAATTCTAGCTAGAAACAAAGTTCGATTCCCAACTTCTAATCTTCATGGACACTTATATATATATATTCATCGAAGGCATCTTCATGAATTTTATTCATGTTAAAACTCATGATCGAACCTTCTCAAAACTGAATTTAAGACTTTGATGACTTGGAAGATTATTATGATCTGTATCTATAAATTTGAAAGTATTTTATTTGTAAAATGTAACTTTTTTACAACAATGATCCTTGTTTTGTTATTAGTGACAAATGCTTATCTAACTAAAGTTTAAAAATGGTTAAAAAAAATGTTTTTGTTCGGTCAATCTGTCGGAGAATGACTGATATATATAATGCGAGATTCTTTATTTCTTCAGCAAATGTGTTTATTGAAATTATTCATAAATTACGATTAATACTCGAACCAAAAATTAAAAAAAAAACTATAAAACGGGTGACTGAGTACAATAAATCATTGGCTATAAAAGAATTTCCCGAAATAAATGTCGGTCAGTATTTTTATCGAAAGTGAAGGTTCAAGATTAAAACAATTACAGTTCGCACGAAAGCTACAAAAAAAAGTCAAGAAAAAATGTATTAATAAAAGCTAAGTAAATTGTAAGATGCACTTTACACGCACTTAATGAAACGGAAAGCGTTAGTAATATATAAATATTGAATTCTCGTGAATTGTTGCATAATATAATAAAAACTTCATTACAAGGCTGGATCCGGATCTTCGATGTCAGTTGTCTTGCAGCTTAGTTTTTAAGAGTAGTTGTAGTTCACAAGTTGAATATAGTAATTATAATAAATTCAGAACGTGCTTATCTGTCTCGAAAAAGGCGGTTTATGAATGGAAAAATGACGGAAAGTACGTTTTTCTAAAGATCGCAAAGTTGGCGAGCATGCAGCTACATCTAGCTCATTAGCATCCGCAAACTAAGCAATAGTTTCTATTAGCATATGCGCGTTCATATTAACTATATGTTAGCGTAAGGAGTGAAAGAAAGTTTTTTTAAGTTTAATAATGTGTTCTCGTTTGTAACTGTCTTATCATATAATATAGAAAATAAAAATATGTAAGGGCAAAGAAAAATGTTGTTTTTCCAAACATAAATCTACATATTAATGTTAAAACCATATTTTCATCTAGAAATTTTCAACTATAATAATTAGATACCAGAATATTTATCATTGAATTTATTTTTATACCTTCATAAATTTAAAAGAGATATAATATACATTATATATCTTGTGTATAATTTTGAATTGTAGTAGTGGTGCAAATATTATTTGTTTTAGATTCCAGGTGCAATCGTTCAACCGCTTATATATTCAACCCTCATTTATTTTATAGTTGGATTTGAAGGAAATGATTGGAATTTTGTAGCATTTGTTATTCCAATTATATTAAGTGCTTTTTCAGCATCAGCTATTGGTACGTTCATTCTTGGAATATCTAAAATATTCTATGAATATATTTTTGTTAGTGGTACTATTTAAATGTTGCAGGTTATTTAATGTCAGCATTTTTTGAATCTATTAATGCTGCATCATTACTGTCTGTGCCTATTGATTTTGTAACACTTATTTTTAGCGGATTATTTTTACAACTTGGGTAAGTTCCATACATTTAATGTATTAAAATTTGACTCAATTTTATCTGAATATACCAGTGTGTCGTCACGTTACAATTAACGGGAAAACTCGGAGGTCTGTACGGCTTTCGAGGATAATTGCCCTCCTTACAGGATACACGTAAATACACAGAACCCTATCATGGATATCTTACTTCTAGGCTCCCGCAATGTTATTTTAATAAGAAATAGCGATAATTAATTCTGCATATTATCATCTTTGTTTCAAAGTGAAAACTTCGAATTAAAACGAACAACATCTTTAAAACATCACGCTTTTTCAACGATCTTGTCGCAGGATTTAATGCACATAGCGGGTAACCACATAAAACGAATAAGCAGATTTAATTTTTCTATAAGAATGTAAGTTAAAGGGAGATGATAGCATAACATACTATACATCAGTCGCGATAAATAAAGTATTTCACGCGTGCACGTCACATTTGATTAAATCGAATCGAGACTTATCACATCAAGACTCGACTCCGAATGTCTTCCAAAGGTATTTTATAAAATACATTTACTCGATACAAAAATTTGAGATATTCTGATATTTCTTTGGAGTGCTACTATTGACAGAACCTCGTTCTGTATAAGACACTTCAACTTCAACACTGAAGTTTTTGTGCGAACTTGTTTGGAAACATGTAAGGATATAAAATATCATAAATAAAAAAGCTAAAAAGTTGAAAAAATTGTTTAAAAAATGATGTAAATTTATGAAAATATGGTTCTTTACTTTTGCGAAAAACTATTAGTGGTAGCGAAATAAGTTTAAACAAAAAATATAGTTATATTTAAAACCTATAAAGTGAGCTACGTTATTTCAAATTCCAATAATTAGTTTAACAGTAATCTGACATGAAAGTCGAATATTGGCCATTATTACAAAAGTTAATAACTAATGTAATAACTGAGTAGATAGGCTACAAGCATTCTGGCTCACTCGGAGGTGAGCAAGTATTCCCCAATGCTTTAACATAAGGAATACTAGCTCACTCCCACTCCAGCAGTGAGCTAGTATACCCTGTATGCGTTAACATAGGAGAATACTAGCTCACTCACACTCTAGCGCTGAGCTAGTTACCCCCGTAAGCTTTCACATGGGGCCAGCACAGAACCCACTCTCTAGACCTGAGACAGTATCCCTCACATGCTTTAGCATAGATTCTATCATCACCCTTTCCGTTGGAAGTGGACCCGTATACCTATGTATCATATTATCTTATCTATGTAAGCGAGTATATATGCACCAGTATGCCTATAGCATTATCTACTTTTCTTTCATTTATTTATTTAATGATTTAGGTAATATAAACATGATGAAAACATTTTTTCTTTTTTATTCAAGTTTTTTTTATATCTCCGCTGATGGGATTGTATTGTACAATAAGATCTTGCAAGATTAAAAAGAATGCGCTAGTATTATTGGGTAACATTTGTTTCGATTCAAATTCTAAACGTACATCTACAGGGGCATTTTTCAGAGATTCACTTTGTCGTGAACAATCAATAACAATTAATGGAAATGAGTTGATAAATTCGAATTCCGTTAGTACTGGTTGTGGATCATGACCATAGTAACTTTTTTGTAAATTGACAAACATATCATAGAGATTAGAGTGCTGATTGTTTGTTATGTCTAGATTTAAATTACTATATGGATAATATTGCGAGTTTAAGAAAAGTTTCACATTATTAAGATCACAATTATCAAATCTACTTCTATTGGCAGTCATTATATTCTTTTTCTTCTACTGCAATCCAAGAATAACAAAGCGTGTTTTTTCCAGTTAATTTGGCGTTTTTACTGTCCAGACATGTTTATTTTTAGTTGGAAGAAGATATTCAAATAATTCCCATGAGCGAAAGCACATTTAGATGGGATTATCTCTTCGAAGAAAATTTAACATCTGAATTTTTCATTTGTCAGATGCAATAACATATGGCATTAACCACTCCATTTTTGTTAAATTTACTCTATAATCTTCGTATGTAGCCACACCGCGATATGCGATTCCTTCCTGAATGATTGCGTTCACATCGTTTCTCGCTCTTGTAAGAATGAGTTCATGTTTCACATTAACAACAATTTTATAGTCTTCAGCAAATCCTAAAACCATATGTAGAGGGATGTCGACATCAAAATTACCGTGATCATCCACGAGCGTTCTGGATGTTTCTTTATTGGCAACCCAGCCTGCGTTCTCAAGAATGTGATTATGAAATGAATTAAAGGATACCCATTAGGGTGACAGCGCCTGCATCAACGTTAAAAAATACAAAACGTGTCCCCCGCAAAATGTAGCCAAGAAATCAAGGAATCCAACGCACTTTTCCTCTTTTTAAATAAACAATTTTTAATGTTGCCGCCGAGCGTTTAAAGTTTTCTTAATATTTATGACCTAGAAGGAGAATACCTGAAAAACTTAATGAACAATCCCACATGACAATGCGAATGTTAGTATCGAAGATACTGCTAATAAATATCCTTACCTATTTTTATGGTTGGGTTAACCTGTCAGAGTTTACAGAGGGTTTAAGGCGAATGAACCTTTTCGGGTCACGAGGTTAAAGAAAAAATTCTACTACCGATATTTAAAATTAAATATTATAAAATATATTTGATTTCATAAATATATTCTACAATTTTATAATCTATAAAATACTGATTCTAATAAAACTTGAATGAAAAAAATTGAATAAAATTATCTTGGAACTGATAATATAACAAACAAATTACTTTTCCAGAAAATAAATAATGCTTTGATTTTCATCGTTCAAATTGAACAACAGATAATTTTATGAAAAATACCATAGTATGTTCTAATAAAAAAATACAAAATTTTAAAAATCCAGAAACATTTAATAATACTAAATGTTTTGAGAATAAGTAAATTACATTTGGTTTTTTCATTTAAATTTTATTATTAAAATCATTATTATGAATAATACATCAATAACAAATACCAGCGCTCGTTGCTTTTAAATAATTTTAGATTCGACTGAAAAAATTTCTGCACAAATTAAAAGACATACGAATACGAATTAGCTCGAAACCCAAGTACCTACACGAGCTCACTATATAGTACATTTCACTGTACAAGATTTTCAGAGATTTTGAAGACCTTTTCAATTTACTTCGCCAAGTATACTGAATATCATTTTTGTCCCTAATCCTATTTGTTTTGAATATTCAAGTAGAAATATAAGGTTGTCAAATATCTCCATTCCGCCTTTTTGTCTTTTGAATTGCGCGGCTATGTACAAAGGGCTACGGAGCTCATATCTGGAAATACTATACATCATTTTAAAGGCCTTGACATAATCTACAAAACGACGCTATGCATGATTAGTTTGGATATTCAATTCAAAAGTTATAGATGTGTAAACATGGAGTTCACTAACGCCGAAATTCGCGCTATTTTAAAGTTTTCCTTTGTTAAAGGCAAATCCGCTAGAGAAACGTTCCGTAAGATTAATACTGTTTTGGGGGATGGTCCTCTATCACTTCGAACTGTGGAGGAATGGTTTCGACGATTCAGAGCCGGTGAAAACGACACCATGGATAAGCCAACCGGTGGAAGACCTGTCACGATAAGTACCGATCAAATCCTAGAAAAAATCGAGTTAGACCAGCATAGGGCATCTCGTGACATTGCCCAAGAGATGGGAGTTAGTCACCAAACCATTTTAAACAATATGCAGAAGGCTGGATACAAGAAAAAGCTTTATATTTGGGGCCGCATGATTTGACGCAAAAAAAAAATACTAACGCCTGTGATATGCTGCTGAAACGAAATAAACTCGAACCATTGTTGAAGCTGATAGTGACTGGCGATGAAAAATGGATCGCATACGACAATATAAAACGAAAACGGTCGTGGTCGAGGGTCGGTGAATCGTCCCAAACAGTGGCCAAGCCGGCATTGACGGCCAGGAAGGTATTGCTCTGTGTTTGGTGGGATTAGAAGGGAATATCCACTATGAGCTGCTCCCATATGGCCAGATGCTTAATTCTACCATCTACTTCGAACAACTGGACCGCTTAAAGCAGGTGATCGACCAGAAACGTCCAGAATTGACCAACAGGAAGGGTGTAGTGTTTCACCAGGACAATGACAGACCACACACTTCGTTGATGACTCGTCAGAAGCTACGAGAGCTCGGATGGGAGGTTTTATTGCATCCACCATATAGCCCGAACATAGCGACAAGTGATTATCACCTGTTCCAGTCCATGGCAAACGCCCTTGGTGGTTTAAAGTTGAACTCAAAAAGGCTTGTGAAAAGTGGCTGTCCGAGTTCTTCGCAAAAAAGAGGGGGGCTTCTACAAGGGGGGTATTATGTAGTTGCCGTCTAGATGGCAACAGATTATCGAACTAAACGGCGCATATTTGAACTAAATCCGATCACTGCAACACTTTTTATAACGTATTGAATACAGAGCAAAAAAGCGGAAGGGAGATATTTGACAACCTTATATTTCGAATTTTCTCCACTTTGTGAAGCTTAACTGTAGTACATCTTCAAACTTTCTCTCAGATACAAAGCAAACATTTCAGCAGATACATCGTTCTTATTTTGTCTACACAAATAAACTTTCTTGAAGTCTCAATGAGAAAATCGATCGCAAAATTAGGCAGCTGTAGTAGACTCAGCAGTATTAAAAGAAATACCACAAGAAAATTGCAGTTATGATTAATTAAATACTAAATTTATAAAACAAATTAGATTTAAAATTTGAATAATACATATAACATATATTTTCAGAGTTTCTTTCCTTGTCGTATTTAAACCAAGAGTTAGTTGCTTTAGCGCTCTTTGATAATTTGGTCTCGCTGGATTGTAAAATTTCAATATGTAACGCAATTAAATCTACACCTAAACTCATTGGTAAATGTTTACTTAAAGCAAATTTAAGTTCAGTACAAAAGCTTGCAATAAATGATCTAACTCTTGATCATTTTGCAAGTAACGAAACATTAGAGTTTTTTAAAAAATTAAATTTAAACGTAAGTTTTTTAAACATTGATCCGCAATTGTGGGAAGAAAATGAAGATTTCATTGAGGACAAATCAATTGTTCATTCTTTGCAAGTTATTAATGATTACGCCGAAAGAGTTATTCAAGTGACAACGGAATATAACAATTTTTTGAGTAAATATGAATACACAAAACAATTTTTATGCAAATCGTTCGGAAGCATCGAGACCTTTTTACGAATTGCAACAAAGAATCATTAAAAAACGAAATTTATTTAATGTTGTCATTGATTAACAATATTCGCGAATAAAATTGTTTAAAATTATACTTTGTAAATATGAAAAAGAAAATACAGTTGCGACAATGTATTGGGGAAGAGAGAGGCATACCGATAACATGTGTTGGAGTTTCTTTGCACGGGTACAAGGGCCATTAAAGTATCATGTCAGTACTTTCACGTACTTTTTAAACTGAATACTCCTCAATCATTTAGATATTTGACAATAATAGACTTACAATTTTTTCAAAATTTTTTTTTAAATCAATTCTACTAGGACATAAGGATATTGTGTTAAAATTTTGTAGCTCTACAAGTAGTAGAAATCACCTAAAATGAACTTCAAAAACCAGCAATTTCGACGAAATTTGCACCTGTTAGTTCGTTTAAATATTAACTTTTTGGGCCAAACGCACATAAATCCATTGTTCTATACATATTTAAATGGATTATGAAAGAAAAATTTTGATAAATTTATCCAATTTACGTCATCGTCGAAAAAGTAACTCCACCTACTTGACCCATGGTACTTCCCCTTTAAAAATAAAAGCTCCAGCGATTATTAATATTATTTAATCAAAAAAAGGAAAAGTACGGTGGATTCCTTGATTTCTTGGCTACACTTTGCGGGGGACACGTTTTGGATTTTTTTAACGTTGAAGCAGGCATTGTCACCCTAATACCCATCCTTTTATTAGATTGGTCATGTCAAAATTTTACCATTTATCTATTTCCACAGCATTAATTTCGTAACGAATTTCATCAAATAGATGACAAATTTCATTGTTAACAAAATTAGTTTTAGCTAATGCTTCTCCATTTGATTATTGTGATTTACCATAAATGTCTACAGACGAATGTGTTGTATTTTGGTTATCTTTTATAATTATATTTCACTTCATTCACATTAAAGTATAACATGAAATCAACGGATGGATTCAAATCACCAAAACCATAAAAATATGTGATATCTTTACCGTTTTTTCGATAACACATACAATGTGTGCTATTATTTTGAAAATCATCCAAATTATCTATCGCAGTTTTATTACGCCATGGACCATCAGAGGGTAAATTATTTCTCATAAAAACACCTCGAAAATTTGGTATTTTCAATTTTCTTGCATATTTTATGAGATCATAGTCAGTCAATGCACGATTTGGTAAAGTTAAATCGAAGTTTTTTTTTCCTTTCAAACCATATCCAATGGGAGGAGGTTTTATAAATAATCCCATTCCATTTTTGTATAGTTAAAGATAGAGACCTTTGTTAAGGAGCTATAGCTTCCATAGTCTTGTTATGCCTCGTACTTTCTTCATAATCTTTTGTTTCAGCAGCTTTTGTTTCGTTTACAGCCATAGCTATTCCAGCAGCTCCTCCAGATAAAGCTCCAGTCACACTTAGACCGGCTAATCATGGTATCAAAAAAGAAAGAAATCCTCCAGTTTTTGGTGGAAGAGGAAGAACACGTGGAAAAACTGCTTTTCTCTTACCACCAGCATTTTTAACTGCCTGACATTTAAAGCAGATTGTATAACTTTCCGCGAACATGAACTTGGTTTCATTGACTCCTTATCGGCAGTCACAAATTTGTTAAATTTTAGTCCCATTCCTGTTTTTGTTTTTCATTTCATTGAATTTGTAACAATAAAAGCAGATACTTTTTCTCGAATACTACCATTATTTGCTCTTAGCCGTTGTGAAGCTGCCTCACCAAGTTTCTAATCTGCTTATTTGCGATCGACATTTTGATTTGAATAATCAATATCATGTGATTTACAAGCTTGATCAAGTGGATTGATTCCAGGATCACCTCTTTTCAATCGCGTCTGTAATTTAGTCCCAGGACCACAGTATTGATACTTAGGAAGATGCATTTCAATTGGTAAATTGTCGATTATTTTATCAAGAAAACCATATTTCGGGTTGCTTTTTCGGTTTGTGAACAATCATCTCTCATCGAGTGATAATATACGACTGACGATAGAAATTACATAACATGCATTTTTATTTCTTTTAGCTCAATGTTATTTTTTACTTTATCACGTAAACATGGAATTTACTGAACAAAACCTTAAACTGCTCATTGGAAATTTTGATTTTGGAAAAGTGGAGAGAAAAAAGCGACATGGAGAATTACTTCCAGACAGTATACGACCAGTATTCTGCGGACCACAAACTGTTGGAAAACAAAAAGTTTATTAGCTCTTATTACACATCCCAGGGGACTTTGATTCGAAAATGTTTATGTGTACTCAAAATCTTTAGATCAATCCAAGTATCGATTTCTCAGAAAAGGCATTAGAACCAATTCAAGGTATATCAAATTTGCCTTTTAGCGAACATGAGTCTGTCGTCTCTCCAGATGAAGCTCTACCAAACTCCATTATGATTATTGTTGATGAGGCATGTGAAAAGCAAGATAATGTTAGAGCATTTTTCTGCATGGGGAGTCATAAAAATGAAGACAGTTTTTAAATTTGTCAATCATATGCTCACATTCCAAAACATCTATCATTAGGGATAATATTAATATGACGGTTATTTATCGACAAGATGATGTTAATCTTAAACATATTTATAAAGATCTTGTGAATGCCGATTTATCTTTCAACGAATTCCGTAATCTTTGTTCAGAATGTTGGAAAAATGATAAGTATGGTTTCGTTGTAATTGTCAAAGATAGAGGCATATTCTCAGAGAATATTCTCAGTGAGCTTGTCCGAGCACGTGAGGCTATTCAAAAAAAAAATTCTGTATTGAAACGTGAAAAGGATGATTATGAAAAAACTTGTTGGTCATACGTTGAAACCAGTCATTACGCCTCTTGAGAAACTTGTTCATGTGAACGCTAATAATAACAACATCATCAACGACATTTCACCCATTCCTCAGTTGAAAACCAATATACATAAAAACCTATCAATATCGAAAAAAACTGATAAATGATAAATCATCAAACTTTAATAATAATTCAGATTCTAATCATAATAATGATAATGGTGATGATTTTTATAATGATGAATTTATTTCATTAGATGGAACAGTAAGGAATTCTACATTCAAATCTGAACGGACAAGCAACGAAACCGCTGCTAATTATCTTTCTTTACTAAATGATAGTCGCAGTACAACTGATAATATTTACGGTGCAGGAAAAGTCAATGGTGTGTATGTGTTAGGAGATTTTGAAATTCAATTTAACAATAAATTAGTACTAGTGAAAAATTATAGTTATCCTATAACCGATGGACTAATGGAATTGCTCTTCAAAAGGCGCCCTGTAAAAGACGTAGCAAAAATGGAAGTGTACGTAATTCGAAAAGTAATACATTTACAAATATCATAGCACCTTTATTCCGCACTACACGTAAAAATAAATCAATCGGTGGAGGTTGTCTATTATCTAAATATAAAATAGCAACGAAAGATTTTTCTATTGATTTAATTTATTGTAATGATCCAAACGAGCTTGTGGACAGACTTCGGTTATTGATTGCTGCGCGATCTGCTCGAAATAATAATCATGATAACGAGATCCATTCAATTGTCGAGGAATTACGCGAAGTTGAACATAGTTGTACACAGTTTTCTAATCAGTTGTATCATGAGTCTCGACGAGTTTGGAAGAAAACTTGCGGACTCGCAAGTGAGACGCGGTCCTCCAGACATTGGTTTCAATTTTACGCCTGAAGGCAATTTTGATTTAGAAAGTAAACGTCTCTGTAATGTGTAAAAACCAAATCATCCTAATGATGCCATTAGTTTACATTCACTAAACGTAATTCTACAGAATGAAGTAGATTATTTATCTAAGAAAATTATTGAAATTGCTAAAATTGCACGAGAAACTGAGAAGAAAGCTGAAAAAGATCGTTTGGAAGTGGACGCAATATTAAAATATCTTTACGATACATCTTAAGGACATTCCAATACCATTTATTATATGTCTAAAGAATTGAATAAAAATATGCAAGTTGGTGTACTTGATATGGCAAATGAAGCGACAAATAATAGCAGCAGAATTACACAATCCTGCACGTTGCAGATACCAGAGAAGGAATTATGATATACGCGGATTAAATGAAACTTGGCAAGCCGATCTTGTAGAAATAATCCCATATTCCAAGGAGAATGAAGGATTCTCCTATTTACTCAGTTAGAATTATTTATTTTTTATATGTAAAGTATATTTTCCATATTCAACTGAGAATAAAACATACCGTCCTGGCAGATAATCATTATCTAGTACTGCAAGTTTTTCACCTCTTATTGGTTTTCGACAAATATGACAAACGGTTGATCTTCGAAATTTCATTTTTTCAAGATCAGTTAACCTCATAGGTTTCGGATTTTTGTAAAGTATCATCAATTTTTTCACTAATTATCTTCAATTCTCGAACAAACCATTCGGCTGGTGATTTTTTGTTGTCAGTTTTTTGTCTGTATGACTTGTAGTTGCACAAATTATTATCGAAGCTACACTTTATATAATATCCAATGCTGAAGGCTTCATGCCGTTGAAAAGCATTTTCATTGTCTATAGATTTTAATAAACATTCAAAATCAGCCGCATGAGATTTAGTGCAGAATATGACCGGAGTATGGCACGGCTGCTCAGCAAGCGACGAGAAAAACCCAGCGTTGTAACTGGCTCTCAACTATGCTCGCTTTAGAGACCCTTTTTTCTTACGATACAGCTAAGACGATCCATAATTAGCCTGAAGCGTTTAAAGATAATTTAGAACATGAAATTAGAAAAATCTAGGAAATTTTGCACGAAGTAATATAAGTTAAATAAGGCAGTAAATTATAAAAATTCTAAGAATGCGATAGTTAAGAAACCGAGTAACTCGGCAAACAATAACAAGCCCAAATTAGTCGACCTATAATATAAAAATTGCAGCGAGGCACGATCGGTATCTAAAATAAGCATAACCAATGTCAACAAGTCGCTCATTCGGACGAATGAAAACTGACGAATCAGAAGCGGGAATCACGCTAAATGTCGCCAAAGAAGGTCATGCTCGCAGGATCCGAGCCAGTCGCAGCTTGCCTAGTTAGTAAGCAGCACCGATTCAACAATACCTATGATTATACGTATAACTGATATTCCGAAGTTATTACCGTTGACAAGCGTTAAGAGTTAGCAATAAATATTATAATTTAATTATACTCTGTAATCTATAAAAATAAATATGTATTAGTACTGACAAAAAGGTAAGCCGAAGCCGAAAAAATTATCATTATAATCATATAGAAATTTCAAAAGTTGTAGGTACATACATGAACGATGCATCTGTTGCTGCACTCATAAAAATTGACAGAAGGATTTTTAATAATAGAAGAAACAGAATAATCAAATTCATAACAGTAAAAATAAAGATACACGTGAAAATATACAATACACAAAAATTACAGATACAGTTATACAATACAAACGCTAAAATATGCTAAAAGCAATAAAACACTTATGTATTTACAATAGGACATACGGACGTTTAAATGTTGCCGTAGTACATACTAATAGAAATAGGCGCTATTAATAAGTTATAATTACTTATACTTCGAAGTAAGTAATCTGGTTACATGCCTGATACATGGAGAACCGCCAGGGTAGTCTTTATACCCAAGGCGGGGAAATCGAGTCACACCACGGTGAAAGACTTTAGACCCATCAGCCTGACCTCGTTTGTCTTTAAGACACTGGAGAGACTGGTCGACAGGTACATTCAAGGCAAGGTCTTATCAATATCACCATTAAATCCGAACCAACACGCCTACAGGGCAGGGCATTCAACAGAAACCGCCCTGCACTCGGCGGTCCGGCAGATCAAGGGACAGTTAGACAGGAAAGAATATATGGTATGAGCTTTTCTGGACATTGAAGGCGAATTTAATTGTACCTCCACAAAAATGTCCAAGAAGAGGCATCAAAGCAGGGGGTACCGGCTTCGTTGGTTAACTGGCTAGGGAACATACTGAGTTGCAGGAAAGTAGTCTCCACATTGGGGGCAAAGACAATAACAGGTAGGGTCATCAGAGGTTGTGCGCAGAGGGTGTTCTGTCCCCTACCATCTGGTGCCTGGTGGCCAACGGGCTGCTAGAGGCGCTTGATAGGGAAAGGGGGGGGGGGGTAATTGTACACCTCACCATTATTAGTGAAGCGGCGAAGATGGCCTACAGACTAAATGCCCAGGGCAAATGGAGGCCAGGTACACGACACACCCGACTACCCAGGGTGTTGACATCCGATCCAGAAATCAACATGAGGACGGATATTATCACTCCAAGATTTAACCTTTGGAAGGAAATATACGGTGGAAATACCCAGCAGGGAGGACTGGAATATGAAAAGGGACAACCTGCCGGGTAGCGGAGAAATCTGGTATACAGATGGATCCAAGACCAACAAGAGAACGGGGGCGGGATACTACTGTCGCAGGGATGGAAGGGGTACTTCTCTTCCACTAGGGCAGTACGCCACCGTTTTTCAATCTGAAGTTGTAGCCAGCATGTCCTGTGCTCAGAGGATGCTAGAACTCGAGACACGGGACGAGCATATCAGCATCTGCTCTGACAGCCAGGCAGCGCTGGGGGCGTTGGAAACTCACCGAACTACCTCGGCGCTTGCCTGGGACTACAAGTTAACGCTCAACAAGCTGGCCCTGTACAACAGGGTTAGGCTATTATGGGTGCCGGGACACACTGGTATCAAGGGCAATGAGGTCGCTGATAGACTAGCCGCTCTGGGAGCAGGAACCTGACTTTCGGGACCAGAACCCGCGGTCAGGGCGCCTAGGTGCCTAGCCGCGGGGATACTGGAATGGGTTAGGGACGAGCACACCGGAGGTTGGTGGGAAAATCGTGACTGCAAATACTCCAGGGCAGTTAATGGCCCGATACTGAATAAAGAGTGGAGCCTCTGTATGACTGGCAACAGCAGGAGTAACTCCAGATGTTTAGCTCAAATCATATTAGGTCATGGGCGACTCAAGCATTTCGGCAGGAAAATAGGAAGAATCGAACGCGTGTAGGTGGTGCGGGTCGGAGGAAGAAACTCTGGCTCACATCTTGACACGATGCCCGGGCTTTTGCATCCTTAGGAATCAGCTACTAGTGGACTTCTTCATTGACCCACAGGAGATAAGGCTCGTCAACTCGGGCGCCATCCTCTCGTTTTGGAGAATGGCTGGCCTACCGGAGTAGCATGAGCAACCTCAAGGGATGGTACAATGGGCGCACAGCCTACGTGCCAGGGTCATCTGCCCCCCCCCCACCCAGAGCAAAATAATAATAATAAAAATAAGTACTCTGATTCGTAAGTCAACGATCTATGTCTATGAATTGCAGCAGTCGTGATTTGAAGGCAGATTTGGGGGCTGCTGAACGCACAAACTCGCGGATTTCATGCGAGATATCGTTTCAAAGGCGCGGTGCGATGATTCTAAATAAGAAAGAATAGCGATCACAATGGTAGATTTTTTTTAAAAATGTGAACCGCTACTATCTGAAATATTTGAGTTTTGATCACCTAAAGTAATTACATTAGTGTACAATTGCATCAATTTGGATGGTATTGAAAAGAATTTAGATTAGACATAAAAAGAAAAACTTACATGCTCCCTAAGTGGAATCCAACTATTTAAAAATCGGTCTTTATCTATATTATCGATGATTCAGTTGTGTAGAATTTTAAAACCAATACATTTTCTACATAGTAAAATTCGTTAAAACCCACTTCTCCACCATGAAACAAACGTGATTTTTTAAGCATTTCGATTTGATAACGTAGGGCCTAGCTTAGATAGTGAGAAAGAAGAAGAGTAGGCTACATCTCACAAACCAAAATAATCGACAGATGGACAATAAAATTGAAACATCGAAAAGGCAGCTGCGAAGAGAATTCTCGTTTATATACTTTATGCATAAAAAATAGAAGGCAGAGGATCCCGCGATGATGGCACAATTAAGTTGATGTTGCGTGTCGTTCTATCTCTAGTTTTCTTGAAATCGAGTAAAAAGTCCATACCGTGGCGCAGCAAGACAGTATTCCGTTTCTTAAAGAATGCGGATCAAAGCAGTTATTTACATGCAAAGATTTACTGCAATTAGCGCAAAGAATAATTGGGCCCGATTTGAGATTTACATTTAAATGTAACAAACATTATATATAACATGAAGTAAGGACAAAGTATAGGATGCTTCATATGTTCATCCCACCTGATATCGCGAAGCATCTGTAATAGGTGTCGTCATTAGAAAATAAACGGTACGTGACCGCCATTATATTTTTTAATTATAAATTAAACCTTTGGATTCATAATCTTTTGGATTTGTGGACTCAATAATAAGTATACTTTGTTATCTGTATAACTATATACACCAACAAATATAAAATACCTTTAATTTCGACTTATTAATCATCAATAGATGATTACACGAATATGAGGTTTACCTCATACAAATTTTCAACTTTACTTGCTATTTGACGCATATAATTTACGTAACTGCATTTATATATTTACTATATTAATCGTCTTTGGACCATTGTATTCGTATAATTTTAATTTACCTGCATTACTGCTATTTGATTAAAATTGCATAATTTTCTTTTTCAATTACAGAAATTTGCCTTCATATATTATATGGATAAAATATATCTCACAATTTTATTATGGCGTTGAAGCTGTTTCACTTACGCAATGGCAAGGAATAAACAATATAGGTAGTCTATCATTGATTATAAACCATACTCATTGCACTTTGAATAACCCAAGCAGTATACTGAAGTATCTATATTCACAAATTTCTTGTACTAATTATAACCAAGAGTACAGACTGAAAAATAAGAGTATAATACCGCATTCGTTTGTAGGTCCATTTATGATTAATTTTTTCTTGATTTAGTCTTCTTTGCTGCCAATCAAAAATATACACTCAACAAAAGTTGCAACAAGACTAGCCTACAAGACTAGCCTACAAGTGCACCTAGAAACCTAATTGAGAAAAACAATTAGTTGTAAATTTTAATGATACTTAATGTTTATAAAAAAACTTATTCTAAAATTCGCATCATCACATTTCCTAGGAGTGGCTACTACAATATTATTATTGTCGATATTGACCAACGAGCGGTTGGTTTCCCTAGAAATATTCTTTTCTACATCGACGGCGAACGGAATTTAATTGTTAATGACTTCGGTATAGTTGTTGATTTTGACCCAAATCAATTTGTGTAGCGACTTCAAAGCCTTAAACTCGGTTTTTATTATTGGCATAAAATGTCCTGAAATAACGAAAAAATATTTCGACTTGTTAATTATTTCGGTTGTCAAAAAAAATCAGTTTTTATTGTTATACTTGATGAAATTGTGGTAATAAAGTGGAGACGGACATTCAAATAAGAAAATAGTTTATTGAATATATTGATACCATAACGAGTATAAGCGCGGTGCTTTTCTGTACGGCATCTCATGCCTCACTGTCTCGGTCCGGCAAAACCCTTTCATTAGAATATAAACAAACCTCTACTTGAGCTCTCCTTCATGCATATACTCCTACACACACAAGTTGCGCCCATGCGCACTACATCAGCATACGCTCAGTATATATATCGTATGATATATATGTATAATTCCAACAATACTATGTGGCAATTCCCATCCAAATTGCTTACCTTATAAAAATTTAAATAGGAATGCGCGTAGAAAAGAGTGACAGTTGCCGATTAATCATACTTTTGTGTTCGACAACTTTGACCTAGTAGTAGTTCGCGAGGCAGGTGCAACTTACATATAATATTACCGCTGGAAAATAATTTCAGTCTGAGCTCCAAAAAATACTTAAAACGAAAAAAAATTATAATATTATTCACATTTATCTGTCTACAAATTTTATTTCAAATATTGCGATTAAACAATTTTTTTGTATGTATTTTATAGAATGCCCAAAGGATAACGAAGAACCATGCATTTCTTCTGGAGAAATGGTGCTTGAGAAATATGGTTACACTAATGGTCAGTACATTATGGATTGCTTTGGATTGTTTATAATTTGTCTATTAAGTCATGTCGCTGGATACATTACTATAAAATATAGGAGTCAGAAGCAGCCTGTATATTAGAAATTATTGCGATGGGTGGAAATAGATTATTAACTCCGGAGTTAACAGTCAAGAAAATAAATTTTTAACAATAACAAAAAATAGCATAATATTAAGTTTATAAAGAGCTGTTATAACAATGTTGTTAAGAGCACTTCTTTGTAGTCTTATAATTATTAATGGGAGTACAAATTAGTTCGGTCCGTTTTCAACAGATAGCTCCAGCTGTTACGAATGGTTCACAGTGACAGCTGATTTTGGCGGTTTCAGAGAGGCTAGACATCTGACAATAATATTCAGTTTATATCGCTTTGAGTTTCATTCAAAAACCTTATTTTTTACAGTGTTGAAAATGTCGAATTTCGTGTTAACCAAACAGCATTTGCGGGAGGTTTTAGTTTTCTGCTTTAATTGGAAAAAAAGTGCAGCTCAAGCCCATCGAATGCATGTCGAAGTTTATGGTGACGCTGCTCCAACTGATAAATCATGTAGGGAATGGTTTCGACGTTTCAAGGATGGAGATTTCAGCGTCGAAGACAAGCCTCGCTCTTGACAGCCAAAAAAATTCGAGGATAAAGAATTAGAGGCATTACTCGAAGAAGATCAGAGTTAAACGCAAGAAGAGCTTGCAGAATCATTAGGAGTGACTCAACAAGTCGTTTCCGTACGATTGAAAGCCATGGGAATAATTTAAAAACAAGGAAATCGGGTGCTTTATGAACTGAAACCGAGAGATGTTGAAGGGCGATTTTTCACTTGCGAGCAGCTGATTCAAAGGCAACAAAGAAAAGGTTTTTTGCATCGGATTGTAACTGGAGATGAGAAGTAGATATTCTACGACAACCCCAAGAAGAAAAAATACTACGCTAAGCCCGGTCAATCGTTGCCATCGACCTCAACATCAACATCAAAGCCGAACATTCATGGTTCGAAGATCATGCTCTATATCTGGTGGGACCAAAGGGGTGTTGTTTACTATGAGCTGCTGAAACCTGTCGATTCCATTACGGGCGATCGGTATCGGCTACAATTGATTCGTTTGAGCCGTGAATTGCGAGAAAAACGTCCGGAACACGAGGAAAGACATGATAAAGTTATTCTTCTTCATGACAACGCTCGGCCTCATGTCGCAAAAGTCGTCAAAAAATATTTGGAAATACTCAAATGTGATATTTTACCACACCCGCCGTATACCCGAACATTGCTCCTTCTAATTACTGGTTGTTCCGAAGGATGCAGCACGATTTGGCAGATTACCGGTTTACTTCTTTTGAAGAAATCGAAAATTGGCTCCAAACTTGGATCGCCTCAAAAGATGAGTCACTTTTTCGAGATGGAAATCGAAAATTGCCTGAGAGATGGGGAAAAGTAGTAGCCAGCGATGGACAATACTTTAATTAATCTGTTCATTCCTTTTGTTTTAAAATAAATGTATTTTTGAACACAAAAAAACGGACCGAACTAATTTGTACTCCCAATAAAATTAGTAATTCTATTCCTTTAATATTAAAAATGATTTACATATGCTGTTATGGCCAAAACTACGTATAGATTTAAGTTGCATACATTTTGTACATTTCTTTTATCTTTTGTGTAGTGTTAAGAAAATAAATAATAGTACCTATATTTAAGACTCGTCCCGAATAAATATCCTTGCCCAAATCGTTTGGTTAACATGAACGTTTCGAGTGAAACCCTCCTAATGTCACCTGCTATAAAATTTATTAACCGATGCACATAAAAATTCAGCTATTTCAGTGTTTCCCCAAGTAAATTAATTTTTAACTATTGGTTTTCCCCGCTTAGTCCGCACCTTACCTAGACCATCACTTTTTTCTCAATCTTAAACTATATTCCTTATTATTGGTCCTTCAAAAACTCCCTTGATCCGCAAATCATCCAATACGTAAAAATATTCATTCCTGCCTACCCCTCCCTTACATCGTTCCAAAACTCGATGCATTCTCGGTGACAAAGTGCACTAAAATAAGTTTTAGATTCTAAGCGACCACCGCGCAAGCAACAACTCTAGTATTTCAAGCAACTCATGTGCGTTGTACTGCTGAAGAAAATATATTGAATACGTATCAACCTTATTACGCGTGTTTTAATTTTAAGCAGTTGTAACGAATTAATTTTCGTTACAACGCCAGATCGTCGACTACACCTTCTGACGACTGAACATATTCATTTGTATAATTATAATAAAAAAATATTTCTTCGAAATATCGATAAAATAATAATAACCAATTCATGTAACTTTTTAACACACACCAAAATGGGAAATATCCTTATGGGCCAAGGTATAAAAATCTTAGGTGTTGAGGTTATTGTAAGTAAAACACTCGTGGAACGATATATAACAAAGAACGATATATATATTTTATAAAAACTTTGGATTACAGAATTTATGATAAGTTAAACATTGCGTATTGTGCACTGCAGTGGTTCTGTTTAGTCTAAGCTGTGCAGCATGAGATGATGCGTTTTATACTAATTTGGTAATGGTCACCTTACATCCCCACTACGTGCGCCAACACGTGTACAGTTCTTAATATTTATGATTAAGGGTTTATTTAAAATCCCAAAATCTCTTTATTAGGTATAATAATCGTTAAGTTATTGTTAGGAGATGTGAAATAATTACTTCAATATTAGGAATATTCAGCAAAATAACTTTGAAATCTATATATATATCTTCTACTCAAGTGCCATAGCATGAACTAAACTTTCCAAGACAGTTAGTAACTTTTTAAATATTTTGCCATAGTGTTTGTATTTAGTCAATGATATTTAATTTGAATGCTATTGTACCCTAATTATTTAATAAGATCAATAAAATCTCACCAAAGAGATTAACAACGTGTTCATAAAAAATATTTATAGAGATGGAGGGACAAAAATAGAGGTTTTTATTCTTGCTCACGTTCACGCACTATTATTATTATAATTCATGAACCCCGCAAAGTCTCTAGAATTGATCATGACTAATTCTAATTATAGTCCTTTGCACAAAAATATTATTTTTGGCCACATCAATGCTCTCGTTGCCTGTGTATAGAAATGAGATTCAACCACTTTTATCTCGCACAAATCCCTTAATTTTCGGGATTAGTAAATCTTTTTTAAAATCCAACGACCTTTTATCTAGGAAGTTTCTCCCGAACCATTCCTTCTTTCGGCATGATCGCCTGGGTAAACTCTGTAGAGGTATTGCGCTATATGTGCATAATTCTGCGAGTCGCAAAATAGTAGCTTGCTCAACTAGGCCTGATAATTATGAACAGATGCCTGAATTTATCATAGCTGAGATCACACTCGATCATCTCAAATTTTTGTGTACAGTAATTTATAACCCACCTAAAGCCGGTTACTGGCATTTAGTAGAAGAGGCTATAATGGACAGCAATTCATTTTACGATCATTTAGTCCTGATTGGTAATATTAATATTGAGTTGCATATGCAATCGGCTGTCTGGAACATTATATTACAATCTTTTTTCACCCTTAATCTTGTTCCTATTCCATTTGAAACTACTCATCATCTTGATAGTTCCGACTCTCCTATAGATTACGACTGTATTTAAATCTATGCATGATTATGATTATTGGATGTCAACACATGATACAAGTTTCGTAAATTTAAAGCTAGATATTAATTCTTCGCCTGAGACCGCAGTTATCCATAAGCGAAAGTATAATAATTTTAGCCTTGACTTGCTTAAGGATGATCTGCGCGTGGTTGATTGACACTCTATCGCCTCTCAACCTGGCCTGAATGCTAGAGTTAAAATACTGACGGAAAGACTATTGCGACTCTACGATAAGCACGCTCCTTTTTTTACTTATATTCCAAGACGTAAACATCTGCCTTGGCTAACACCTGAGTTACGTAATAATATACACGAACGTAATAAAGCATATCGTAATTTCAGGCGTAACAGAACTCTTATCAACAAAGAGAAATATAAGCATTTAAGAGATCTTGTAAAGCGGTGTTTTGAAAGAGCTGCCAATGAATTTTATGGGCTGAAAATAGGCAAGTGCCATAATCCTAGAGAAATTTTCTGTGCTTTGCTGAATGGGGAATTACAAACAACATTCATGTAAGCGAACATTTACCCACTACTGTTGATGCTCTGAACAAATTCTTTATTTGTACCGGCATTCCTGCTGCTCTACATGATCTGCGCCCTACTGTGAGAATCTCTCCAGATAATCGCTTCTTATTTAATCATGTATCACCTACGGATGTGATCGAAGCTATCAACTCTGTTAAATCGAACGCAACTGAGTATGATTAAAGATTGTGCAGTTCAGCTGATTCCCATCCTAATCAATATATTTGATGCATCACTCCAATCAGGACTTTTCCCAGATTTGTGGAAATTTGCCATCGTTAGGCCAATACCGAAAATTAAAAGCCCATTAAGTTCTGATAATTTTTGCCCTATTAACATTCTCTTTCCCTTAAAGATCTTTGAATACGTTGTTGTCAGAAAATTTGAATCATTCATTAAGAAAAATAACCTTCTGAATCATGCTCGATCTGGTTTTCGTATAGGTTTAGCATACATACTGCTCTAACAGCAATCAGCGATGACCTTCGTCATTTGATTGATAAGGGAGCAATAACTCTTCTAGTTTCCATCGATCAATCTAAAGCGTTTGATCTGGTAAATATTGGCCTAATTATTGATAACCTGCGTAACCTTGGATTCTCAAATTCAGTCTGTCAAATCTGCGTCTGGTGAGCTGCCTCCCTCGCTATTCGGGTGTTTACAAGGATCCACTATGATTTCTGCCTATATATAAATGGACCTTCTTCTGAGGTAAATAATATTGTAAAAAACATCAATCACACACTGAATAATATCGTTATACGGGCGTCAAGTAATGGTTACGCATTATAATCATATATATATCATAGCTCATGCGCGATGTCGCACTTTACTTGCTTGCGAGTGAGAAAACCTTTTTTCTGAAAATATATGTAAGGGAAGTATTCATTCCTTAATTTGAAATTGCCGCGCACCGAATGTAATGTAACTAGAGGGAGCTACTTAAGGGAGAGAAAGGCCCATGTGCAAAATGGAATAAAGTAATGGAAAATGGAAGTGATAATGTGATTAATATAATCACAGACATGGAGAATAGACCTTAATTATCATTTCTCTTGGTTCTTAGGTAAATTTTTGTCTTACTTCGTTATTATAATATAATGTGTTGTTTTAATATAATATAATATGTAATTATGATATATTATTATAATTGTTAAATAAAATTAAAAAATCTCTTTGTTTTTAGAGTAACGATTAACGACGTATTCCCATTTTTCGAAACCCTTACTAGTGATTCTAATATATAGACTTATATACAGGGCTATCAAAAAGTAACGGACCACCCCCTATCTCAGAATCTATGTATCATAGGGTAAAATGACCCGAACAAAAGTTTTATGGTTCATAAAGTTCTGTTTTTTTGTGACCTCAAATTTGACCTTGATCTTGACCTTGAAGGTTTTTTGAAGGTTAATTTACGTTTTTTAAATGGGAATTGCTATTTTTGACCCCGGATTTGGAAAGAGCGGGAAATTTTACGTTCAGATATGTAATCATGTGATGGTAAAAATGACATCCTAATCCTACTTTTATCCTACTTTTAGCGCTATCTAGGAACAACGACGTGGACGTAGTAGAATTCTGTTCCCTTTGGGGTGCTTGATTAACGTGAGTCCTCTCGCCTCTCACGAATCGGGGTGCTTCTCGCGACTCATTATTTAGATTGATTGTAACATCTTACAAAAAATGTTCGAATTGTTGCCCTTGAGCTGTTTGGCAATGTGCTAATCTATGATAAAACCCTGAAACCGAATTCCTGTAAGTTTCCTCTGGTATGGCATGTATTTCACGGGTTATCCTATTCCGCAAATCATCTAAATCTTCAGGCTTCGTAGTGTAGACTTACCCTTTTAAGTACCCCCAAAAGAAATAATCTAGAGGATTCAGGTCTGGAGATCTAGCTGGCCATTCAATGGCACCCCTACGCCCGATCCATCTATCAGGAAATGTTTCGTCCAAATATCGACGAACGTTAACTCCATAATGTGGAGGAGCCCCATCCTGTTGAAAGTAAATGTCATCAAAATTACCATCTGCTAAATTCCGTATGGCTGGTATAATTTGTTCTCGAAGCATGTTTTCATACATCTGAGCTGTTAAATTGCCCTCGATGAAAAATGGCCCAACTGGTCTACCGTTGAAAATACCAGCCCAAACATTAACTTTTTGCGGATGTTGGGTGTGGCGAGGGGACTCACGTTAATCAAGCACCCCAAAGGGAACAGAATTCTACTACGTCCACGTCGTTGTTCCTAGATAGCGCTAAAAGTAGGATAAAAGTAGGATTTGGATGTCATTTTTACCATCACATGATTATATATCTGAACGTAAAATTTCCCGCTCTTTCCAAATCCGGGGTCAAAAATAGCAATTCCCATTTAAAAAACGTAAATTAACCTTCAAAAAACCTTCAAGGTCAAGATCAAGGTCAAATTTGAGGTCACAAAAAAACAGAACTTTATGAATCATAAAACTTTTGTTCGGGTCATTTTACCCTATGATACATAGATTCTGAGATAGGGGGTGGGTCCGTTACTTTTTGAAAGCCCTGTATATAACAATTTTATTTTACACATAGCAGTCGGATATTACTGTTCCTGTTCCCTACAGCTTCAGCATTACCGTACTCGTGCAGAAACACTATCGGAGCTAGGCTAGCAGAGTCTTCTGCACGGCACGTACCTAAGACATGATCTTAAAAAACGCGACTTCATTCGAGAAGTCGTAGTTGTACACCGGCGTACGAATTCAGGAGTCCCGCGAATCGATCGCCCGTTAGAATTGAAACAAGCTACGAATACTTTTTAAAAAATTTTAATTAATCTTTCTAACATCGTTTGATGCAGATAATTTTGGGCCTATTTTTTCTGCAAACTTTGATCCTATAATAATAATAAACATAGTGACAATAAAAATTTAATAACTTTAAGCACAAAAACATATGCAATCATACTTAAATAATCATACCTTCTTCATGTAACTGGATTGTGAAGAAGAATTTCTGAACTTTAACGAATGTCAAAACACTACTTAATACTTTATTGCAAAATTGATATTCTTCCCATTATCTTATATCAAATTGGATTACATCGTCATCCATAAGTTCAATTCCTATATTGTATAAAGAGGTCTTTATAAAAATAAAAATGTCCTCATAGTTGAAAATAGAAAAAGTATGCCATTGCTGAACATCATCTGTGCAAGCTTAAAAAGACAATAAAATAAATAACACATACATTTCTCCAAGTTCTCGATCTATTGTTGAATGCTCTGTAAAATAAGTTGCTAGAATATGATTAGAATCTTTGTTTCCTAATTGACATGATTTTATGTATTCTTCTTTATTTCTTTCTACCTCATAAACAAATAAAAGATTTAAATATCCTTTGCCTCTTATAAGTTGTACTTAAAGGTTATTTATTCTTTGTGCATTGCAGTTATAATGTTTACACTCATACTTACATACTATACGGTTTGATATGGTATGGTATGAAAATAACAGGAAACGCACACTATTTAAATACTTTATAATTTAGTATAATTATAATTAATATAATTATAATACTTACCCATTATAATTTAGTTAGTGTATGCTGAAATATAATACGTAATTTATATATTGTTATATCTTAATATAAATATTTATCAAAGACTAATATTAATTAAAAAATATGATATGTTTCGCATGGAAACATTTTAAAATTCGATTGAATATTGCCATCTAATGTTTATTATTTGTTCTAAAAGATCACGAACGAATCTTTAAAAATATGTCTGGTTCGAATTTTTCCATTGTGATCTTAATAAGATATGAATCACCAACAGCTGTGTATCACGAGTGGCGTTCTGTATATATCTCCGCAAAGTAAACTTACATAAAGGCAGGGAACGAACAAATTTAACATGTTTAGTCTCAGAATATCGCAGTTTATTGAGTATATTATTTTTCAAAAGTCATTGAAAATTTCATTCGTTTAAAAAACGTTTGTAAAACCTAAAAGAAAAGTCGAAACATGTTCATAAACTACAAATGTTATAACTGTTGCCGGTGTTACGCGTAGAAGATTGATACTAAGACCCTTATAAAAACCACGCCATCCTTCATACCTGTAAAAAAATTAAACTCATTATTTTTATCAATTATAAATTTACTAAAATAGTTAAAAATCAGATGATTTTATAAAGAAAGTTTTGATAATTGATTTTTTAATTGTTATAAAAATTATATTATAAAGTAGACTGAAGAATGGAATATATATTTAATAAGTTTCAATAACCATTATGGGCTAGCAATTGATATGTTAAATACATTTGTGGAAGATTCACCTGTACAAATAACAAAAACTATGACAAAGGGTGAATATTTTTTATTCTTTAAAATTGAGCATGGTCAGATTATAAAGAACCCCACCGTCTCCGAGGGCTACTGACATAACAGCATCTATCCTGTGCTAACCGTGCCGTCAAGTACATCGTTATACGCTATACTTATATATTCAACAACAGTTCTAAATTTCCAGCCAGTTCGGAAATGGGTTTCAAAAACCATCCAACTCAAAAAATAAAATGCGTTTAAATTTATATTACATATATTTAAAAATATATAAGTTGTTATAGTATTGTTAACAAAAAGGTCTTCGTAAAAAGGAATAAACTGTTATTTGTTGCTCTGAAAAAAGAGAAACGACAATTTAAGTTTATTCTTTATCTCTATAATTATATTAATTTTTCTATCACTTTTATTTTCAATCACTTTATTTTTTGAACGTGTTTCTCTCTCTCTCTCTCTCTCTCTCTCTCTCTCTCTCTCTCTCTCTCTCTCTCTCCAGTCCTTCCCTCTAGTAACTCTTTATATTCGGTGCGCGGTAAATTTCGAATTAAGCAGCGTATACAAATCGATATATTCACGAATATATTGATTGATAAACTGTCGAACAAACGTAACAGTGGTTATACGAAGTGCACTATGCAATTATTGCGTACGTATATATTGGTGGTTACTGTAACAAAAAAAATTTGCAGTTGCCTTTATCGGGTCGTCTCAATAAACACCACTATCTGTAACGGCAGTTACTGAGCACGTCCTGATACAAATGAACTAAACGAAAATTAATAGTATTTCCAATACACACGTTCAAACAAAATACACCAAATAACATTAGTGTAAAATTAAAATTTATTTTGCTATACTTTAATTACTATCATCTAACGTGTTAACAAATACATTAAAAGAACGGAGATGTCCTACTATTATAGCAAAGTATTAAGCATTATCACTCGTAACAGATACAACAAGGGGTCAAGAAGCCTTTAAACGAACTCATAAATTAAATATTACGTTTTTACACTAATGTTATTATAGTTTACACTTTTTCAATAACATACACTGAGAGAAAAATAATAAGAAATTGTACTATACTCGCCAATAATGCGAGGACAGACTCACCGTTTGAACCTAATTTCTTATAATTTCTTTTTTTTAATCTTAAACCACGTATACAAAATTATAAAGGGACGTCAATTTTACAAAACCTATAGTAAAATTTGACAATTACAATATACTTGTAAAAAGTATTCGACTTATTATTAACTTTCTCGTATTTTATCTCAAAACGTTTAGAGGAATTTGCTAAAAGTATAGTAATAACTTGGTATACTGGATAACGTATGCACGCTCCCTATCGGTAAATATGCATTCCTTATAGCTACGCGCGTTTACTTCGCTAGGTGGCTACAATCAATTAACATTTCTTGCAAACGGTTGGAGATAGTCTCAGTTAGTATATAAGGTTGTTATGAAAGTTACAAAATTATACGCGAAAATTAGCATGCGTTTAGGATATATAGCGATTTTAATGAAAAATATAATGTAAGCGAATGCGTTGCGTAAACCGAGTGAAATGGAAAATTTGTAATAAATCGAAGAAAAGCACATCGAAAATATCATTTCTCATTAAAAATCGTAAATAGTTGACAATGCTCAAGAAAGAATTACAAAATGGATCCTAATTATATACTTCATATTTTTCGTGAAATTCTACAAAAAAAATTATTATAATGATTTATAAATATTTGTTAAACACCTTACAAAAAAGTACTATACTTTCTTATAAAATTTACTACGCGTGTTAATATAATATATATAAGAAATATATTAGTTTTTAAGGCTAAAAATTTGTATTTACTACTATAAACACAAAATTACTATATATCCTAGTAATCATTACAATATGTCAAGTCTGTCTTAGCATTACTATACTTTTTTAAGATTTCTTCGTATATAATTTCTCGCAGTGTAGGATATAGTTCTACAATTGATTTAAGACGTCAGCCTTTTCTGTAATTTCCTTCAAGTAAAAAATTCACATTCTCAAGCACCCGATGATATATAGATCACCCTATAGATAGGATATGTTGAGCTCAATATTAATAGTAGCACTCTTTAATATACAACTTTTTGTATAAATAAAGGAATATTTAATTCAATTGTCTGAAAAAATGTATCATAATTTAGTTTAATGATTAAAAGACATCAGTTATTAATTTATTAACTGATGTGAACAATTTAACTGCGAATTCGTATTGAATTCCTACGTTCATACAAAAAGGAATAAATCAAAGGTCATTACTACTATATATGCTCGTTATGTTAATCGTTACTAAATACGAGCATGTTACTGCAATTATAATAATAAGGTTCTAGTTGTGTACAAATACCGCAGCCCCAGTGGTGGTTATTGGTACATTTCGCAAACCTAGCAGCGGTTATCGGGACATGTATGCAATTTGCTTCGAAATAAGTAGATAACCATGACATTACTTTTTCATTGCACACAAATGTGTGCGTGTCTAGTGTGAACTTAATTTTCCTATATTATTGAACGATCGACAAAAAGTCGTTATTGAATATTTTTATGACTAAACTCTATTATAATGGCCTGGTATTACTAACAAAAATATATTTCAAGATATCGATTTAAAAATCTCTTATCGCATTGTGCCGATAACTGTCAGTCTGTGTATTGACATAATAGTGCACTTCGTATAAAAACAAATACGTTAAGACGTTGCACTATAACATATGAATATATTAATTCATATTTATAAATTTATAAATATATGTTTTATAAATTTATACACATTTTATTTTTTGAGTTGGTTTATTTTTGAAGCCCATATCTGAGCTGGCTGGTTTTCAAAGCCTGTTTCAGAACTAGCTGTTTCTTGAAATTTTTTTTGAATTAGCGGGGTTTTCATCCACGACATGGATGTGATATCTATGCTTGGACAGTAGATTGTGACTTATTCATTCTAAAACTGGGTAACTGCTCTTTCACTATAAATTCCTGGTGTATAGTAGATTTTCAACTCACCTGAAGGCTAAAAAATGCATGTGATAAATTATATAATTTATCACTATTTCCATATTGAAAATATGTATTTATATTAACCAATATTGTTTGTTTATAGTCTTTCGATGACTTAGACCTCAAAAAAATTACGAAAAATATCGCTTCTACTTGTTCTTCTACAGTCTTGGTTTCGTATTCATCACCGACTGTACTTCTTCGCCGGATCCCTTTTGACAGTTTTTAACCTTATACTAGTACTCATAATATTTAACTATATGTATATCATTAGAGCATTATAAAAATAGTCTATCTGCCTTGATAATCAGAAGATGATATTTGATATTATATATTTAAAGGGTATCACCATTTTAGAGCCCTATAAAAAACCTGATTTTCACGATTTTTCTTAGCGATTAGGAAAGAGGAATTATAAATCAGTAAACGGGGATTAAAAAAGTACATATGGAACTATAATAAATATGGTTTATTAAAAAATACATTCAAATGGCGACTCTGTAACTGGATTTTAAAAAAAATTTTGTTGATGATGGCTCTATTGGTGAACAGTTTTCGGATTATTTATGACTGCTGTAACAAAAATAAAATGATATCATTAACGTACATATTGATAGCTTGGGAAGTACCTAGGATTTTTTTATCAATTTTTAAAAAAGTTATGCACTTTTTAACAGAACATCGGAACGTTTTTTAAAATCTATGATTTTCAGCTAAAAAGAGTACAAAACTGTTTATGACAAAGGCTATTATCAATATTTTTAATATTAGCTACTTACTTCACTAGGGGACGATACTAGACAGTTGCTGTTTTAGAAGAAAATAATTATTATATACGTGTAATCTCCGATGCCTGTACTATATATATATATAGTACAGGCATCGTAACACTTCAGTAATGGCACTTACCATCCCTTAGTATTGTATTGAATCTCCTACTCTTCCTCCCTGCTGATTTCAAATCCATCCTGATTTCTCTTGCACTTGAGTAAATAACCACCTCTTAATTAGGATCTAATATTCGTGCTTTGGCGTATGAGGTTATTCTGCTCTGAATCACACTATAATCCGGCAAGATGACCCCAAAAACTGGCTCTACTTAGGCTTCTATATCTGTTACGCTGTCCTGTAAACGGGTCATCATTGCTTCTAAGGAAAAAATAGCAAATATGGATTCTACGGCCTCATACCACTATTGAGCTTCTAAACCTCCACTTACCTGTCCTACCTCTACATATCTTATTTCTGTTCTTTCTAACTCAGTATAGTTTACTACATCGGTTGCGTGTTCTTACATTTTTGCTCTGTGTCACCTCAGAGTGTCCCTTGATCTTTAATTCCATAGCAGGTCATATTGTGATCCTTAGGCTTGTCCGAGCATCCCTTGTATCACATTATTTATTTATTACTGTTTCTGAAATATGGTTAGATTACAGAATCCTTGATGATGTTTTGGGCCTTAAGGGATATTACCTCTTTCAATGTGACAGACATCAAAATAGTGAAGATATGACTCTGTAAATTCATTCGTCCTTGAATGCTGCATTCATCGATTCTTTAAATGCCAAAAACTAGGTAGACTTTAATATCTCCTCTGTGAGTTCTCAGCTCGCACTACTGCCGCTATGCTTGCAAATATGATCTATTGTCCTCCTTATGCCCCTTTTCGTGGAATAATCTACTGAGATCGTGAGGGACTTTGACGCAAAACAGATCTATCATTCCTCTAATGATGCAAAAGTCATTTGTACCTTAATTGGGAAACTCTCTACAGTTCATTCAAAGTGAGATAATTCATCATCGCCCTGAATCAGATATCAGGTGGGAATTACCTTGTCAACGTCAATAATCGTACTCTATCTCACTAAAAAAGTGATATACCAATCTTCAGCAAACATGAACTTACACCGGTTGGGTTCACACAAAAACTATGACGCTCCTCTCAGAGGGTGGTTCATCCGCGCTTATTTTGGTATATCAGATAATGCGGCAGACTGTATAAAAAGTTCTGCAAGAATGGTATGCCGTATGACGTTCTGCACACTAGATTTTATATTATCTATTCTCAATCGCCAGTTTACTAGAGACGCTTATGACCCTGATACTTTTGAGATTTGATAACATTAGATTCAACTAGCCCTCTGGACATTGAGTTTGGAGTAAGCTTTATGTTGCAATTTGGTGACAATAAGATTTAAGTATAATACCAGCGTGCTTGGATTTAATTGCATAGAATAACCATAAACTAATTATGCATTATGACGGCCGTCGTGTACATTAAAAGCACACATACGCGTCATACGGCTTATCCAGGCGCTAGCCGTACAATGTATTCCAAGAATATATTGTAAGCGCGCCGTCGGGAACGACGCCGTATAGAAAGAGAGAAAGAATCGGTTAATACCTACCGTGTTACGCGTGGCCCCATGCGCGACGTTGCCGATCAATTAGACACAGTTGTCAAAATTGACAACAATGTCTAGTAGGGCAAAACGACGCTTAGCCCAACGCGTACTAATCAGTCTATTGCCAACGTCCCGTGCAAGCAGTCCTTCACCGGCATCTCCTAACGGCCACTGCTTGCACGCGTTCCAAGTATTCTACCGCGGACGGACGAATCCTCGTGACCGGACGATTCCGAGCCACGACGAGCTACGAGCGAGCGAATCCCGGTTACTACGCTATCTGTAACGGTTCTCTGTCTCTCTCTCTCTCTCTCTCTCTCTCGTGCGCGGTGTCGCACTTCGCTCGCTTGCGAGTGTGTACACTTAACTGCACCAAATAAGATCAACCTTTTTATATATATATTGTGCAGTCTGACTTTACTATCCCTGTTCCCTGTCGCCTCCCCAGTACCTTACTCGTGCGGGAATTCTATCTGAGCAAGGCGGGCCGTGTCTTCTGCACGGCACGTACTAAACTCACTCTTTAAGAACGCGGCTTCGTTCGAGAAGTCGCGAATGTACACAGGCGTACGAATTCGGCGGTCACGCGAATAAGTCGCCCATTACAGCATATATAGCTACATAAACAGCCTAAATTCTCAAGAAGTAGAAATATTATACTAAATGACAACATAACCTAATACATTAAATATGGTATACCAGTTACATTGTAGAAAAATTGTTCAAAGAAGAAACCTATCAAAAATAGGTCTACAAATATTGAAAAATTCCATATAATATTTGTAGTAAATGCAGTGATACTACCATAGAAATTATAATAGTCGTGATACACACTGCAGAAGTGAAAGAACTAATTTGGAGACGTTAATTGTGGTCATTATTCTGACAGACTTAATGAATTTAATTTTAGAATTTTTTTCACGAATCGTTTTCAGCTTGTAAATACTTATATTTTCAAAAATTTGTTGATCTATAGGAAATAACTTATCACTAAAAAATACGAAGAATTTTGTTTTTTGTAAAATTCGTTGACATAAATAAAACATTTAGTTCACGGTAAAAGGTAAACTATCGAAGTTGGAGACAAATTTTGAAAGAGTTTAATCGTTTATAACAGCGACAAAAAATTCATTAAAAAATATTTAGTGACTATAAAACCGTCTATATTTAAGATCAATTTTGGAATCTGGCTGTTTCTAGTTAGAACTAATGCAATCAATTCGATTATTGCAAATTATAACTAAAATGCCTGTAATAATAGTAATGCGTGAGATTGAATACCATAGCATGACTAGAAATTATAGAGCTTATTAATATAACTGTAAATGTAGTAAGTGTACTCAGTTAATACAAAGAATTGTACTAATAAAGCACTCCATATCCCTTGTTTAATGACTTGAAGCACAATCTTAGTTTCATAAATTTTATTATAAACGAATATGTTGATTCAATCGATAAAAATTTAATGCAGCATCAAATAAATGATGCGGATCGCATCTCAACATTTTTCTTTTAAACACAATATAACGGTATGCGAGCTGTCATGCCCCAGCTTATACCATCACTGACGAATACATAATGTAACAAACACAGAAAGGGAACTAGCGAGAGCAAACGCACCTAAAGAGAGAGAGAGAGATCTACGCGGCGCGTAAAACAAATAGTTTGATTGACAGCACGAGCCTGAGCGCAACTCTGAAATCGGCACTTACGCTTATTATAGGCTGAAATCGCGTTGATTCCTCGCCCGGTGTATTTCCTTACAACCGCGCTAATCGGCTCTCCTCGCCTGTGACCGACGGACCTACTCACCGCCCGAGACAACCACGAGCTTCCTGTTGCAGTCATCCCGGACCCAGCCGAGAACAATAGCGATATCGCCGTTCTGATCGTTGATCCGTTTGAGTAATTCGCCTGTAAGTACCGGGTCTTTGTCCCTCTTGTCAGCTTCGCCCCGTTCCCTTTCGTACGGTGTCTGCGTGCCGCACGTCAGAACGTACCGTGTTATTGAAACTCCCTCGAATAAATTTATATTTACATCTTCCTTTAAGTAACCCAGTATGTTTCTTTCATCCCTGCCCCAGCTATCTTCCTAACTATCCTTGGACCCGCAACTAGTCGCTCTTACACGAAGAAGGTTCCTTGATTGTAAGGGATTAGCCACTTCGTGACAACAATTTTTATTTATAAAATTTTAAAGGGTATTGAAATGGTAATGAAGACAGGTGTAATCATATTGGTACAGTCTGAAGTTGGTCCTGGAGTTAAGGCATATAACTGTTGTCGGAACAGCTCAGGATCGAATCCCGATTTTCGAGAATATTGCTGGATAATTATTACGAATAATGCGCCTCGTCCCATTACAAATTAAATAAAGTCCATCTCAAGGCAGTTTTTTAGTTATAAACTGGTAAGTAAATTCTTACGGACGTTTGGACCAACACTGAAATATATCTAATATCTGAAAGTGCTTGTACAATGAAAACAATTAAGACGTTCAAAATTATATTTTCTATCAATAATTTATACAAAATTAATAAATGAATACAGCCGTCATTCTGATAGATTATTGTAAATTATGTTTATAAGCTAAATAATATACTTCGATTATTGAGTACCGTGCATCCCACTGTCTGCGTGATATAGTTAAACGCGAACTGAAAAAATTTAACCCAAGAAAATCTATAAAAAAAAATGGTTAACGTGAATACACGGTATAGTCGGAGACTAACATATACGTATGTATTCTTCTAATGTCTTCGAACTATTCTTTATCTAAATATCAACTTTTACGAATATTTTAAATTTTTGTCCTCAAAACGTTTCATAACAATCAAGAGTAAAATTTAGTATTTTTGACATTTCATTATAATTTATATGTATTCTGAATCATTTCATTTGAAATATATGGGTAAGATGCCTATTTGACACGTATAATCGTGAATTTTACTGTACTTATAATCACAACATTCTATACAGCCGTAGCTGATATTATTTAAATAGTAATTATCAAAGTTTGAAGAGGTTTGTAATTGCATTATGAATTCTAAATCTGTTGCTAATTATGAAAAGAATAATTATTGTAATATTATTGAATTTGATTTAGAACTATAAATATTTTTAGATATTCAGGGAGGATTGATTAGAAATCTTTCAGTGAAATTAAATATTGTTATAATTTCGATTACTTGAAAGCACGAAAGAAGCAATATTAATATGAAATTTATAATTATAGCTCGAAATGTTTGATATTCTGCGTGTTGTTGAACGTGTGTTATTCTGAAATTTCTAGTATTTTTTAAAATGACTTATACTAACTAAATTGTCTCTTGAATGTTCAGCATGATATCCATGATGACATTCCAGAAATGATATTTTACTCTACAAGCAATTGCTGACATATTCATATACGACGTAAACTAAACAAATATTTGGTAAAACGTGCATGAGATACGGAGATAAACCTTTATAAAAGCCACCAAAGCCTTCTAACCTCCATGTACATTGAATGCAATGAATTGTTCCTCGGTAATTATGATGATGATCCTGCAATCTAGCTCTAAGAACTTGGTACGGATAAGTGATAGCTGCCGCAATCAATTTGGAAATGGCTGCGCAAACAATGTATTCTGTTGTTACCTATAAGAAATGGTTTAAAACAATATATACAACTATTATTATTTAGAAACGTATTCATTATTATTTAAACATAAAGTTTTAACAATAGGTTATACAATTAGTGTCGTGAGGTGAGATGACAACGTAGAAAACTGAATAGAGTGTACTAACAATTACTAAATTACGTCCCTTATCTACTTATCATAGTGTCGATATGATTTGACCATTATTAGGCACGACCGTCATACTGGAGTAACCTTGTAGTTTTATCATCGCAAAATCACGTATGCTATATCAACTCCTTAGAGGGAAAACCAGGCAGCTCAGAAATATGCTTCGGAAACCAGCCAGTTCAAAAGAAAATTTCAATAACCAACCAACTCAAAATTAGATTTCAAGAACCAACCAACTCGAAATCAGATTTCAAGATCCAGCCGACTCAAAAAGTAAAATATATATAAATAAAAATTACATATATATTTAGAAATATATAAATAAAAATTGATATATTCATACACTGTCCTGCAGTCACATTGGGTGTTTTTACGAATTTCAATATTTCGTTTTTTTACATAAAAATCTTCTCTTATATATACAATAATATCTGAAAAATATTAATTTTAATAATGGCAGGTAGATCATAAATACAGAGTAAAATACTCTCTGTACATATATATAAGCACAGTGCCCCCCGTATAAATACTAATACGCTTGCATGATAAGACATGAATATATTCGTAAATATATCAATTTTAATTTATATATTTCAAAATATATGTGTTCACGAATAAAGAGAGTAAGGTTGTTAGAAATCAAACTAAATAAAAACAATTACACAAATGAAATATTTTGTATATAAACGTATATTAAAACAAATAAAATAATAAACAAATTAAAAACACGATAATGAAGATATAAATTAAATTCAAGACGTGAAATACCTTAACTTCATAAAATACATACGAGTTAACAATTAAGATATTTTTCGATCTTCACTGAACGGAGAGCGAGTGAAGAGTGCATCGTGTGAGCTATGTCAAACACAGCTCTCGCACAAACTCGCACATACCTAATCGCCTACAAGAAAAAACCAGGACAATGCATCCCTTATTTCCAAAAGCCAGAAACGGTTCGTGCACGCTTTCCAATATACTCAAATTGTGTCTGTGCACAGTCAAGAACGCCTCCTATCGACTCTCTAGCCAGGCAGTCACAAATCAGTCCGTCGGCCTCTCCGCACTGTAAAGTGACCTACACGTACCATGGAGCGCACTCACAATTGAGGTCTAAATAGTCTCAGAGTAATCATAAAAATTACTCCTAACTAGGGTGGCTTGACGCCACGAATCGTAATGCCGATTCGCGCAATGAGAGTCAAATAGCGGAGGAACGCTCGCTACTCAAAGATATACATACATTTGTACAAACGCGCTTCGTATCATTTCAACCTTCGAAAATACTAATTCTATCCGTAACAATATGTAATATAAATTTATAAATATTTTATTTTTAAATTTATATTACATATTGTAAAAATCATAAATAATTCTCTGATTCTTGGAATAAATTTTTCACTTTTTTCCGTGTTAAATAAACAAATGTTTTTTACTACGATTATCTCAATGAAATTACAACCCAACATTAAAAACTTTGTTTGGAACATTCCCCTCATCCTAACATTGTAACCTATTGAAATTTAGCTAGATAGAATACATAGAAACGAAATGCAATTTTATTGAAAAATCGCTAAAAGTGATTTTTATATAATAAATAAAATACTAAGCATTCTATAGAAATATGTTAAATGGAAAAGTTGTAGACTATCAACAAATAGACTTTTTCTCATTCACATATATTTAAAAAAATTCATAGAATTAATTAATCTGCTACTCATAATAATACATTTTTTCCAGCATTTAGAACAAATTATACTTAAAAAATGCAATTTTTAGCATAAAAAACTCATCATGGCCAGAATAACTTAGTGAGATTAGGGCCAATCTAAAAAAATTTTTTAAATTTTTGTATATACATAGAACCAAATTACGATTTTATTTAATAATCATCGTTACCCAACCAACACCATAGAAAGTAATTCTTCTATATCAACTATTGTGTTCCAACATCACACTATTTTCTAGTTTAGAAATTTAAAGCAAACTTTTATATCTTCTTTTAAAAACATTGCGAGTGTCCAAATAGATTTTCTTATACTAATATATTTGGTAGCGAAAAAACAGGGTCTTATATATAAAAAAAATTTCAATATGCTTGCAGATGTGAATAGTAGAATTAAAAACATATGAGTATATTGAACTTCTCATCACAAGCACAAATGATCTACGAAATTTGTAAGTGGTTATGTTAAGCCTATCATCAGGTTCTGCTATGTCAGGATTCCTACTACTTTTCTTGAGCAGTACATTACAGTATTTAGTTAACAATTCTGGAGATTTAGTACTACTGTTTGCTGCCTTAGTAGCAGAATTAGTATTAATAAATATTCCACAAGCCTTATCAAAGGCTACTACAAAAGATCTGTCATTATTATTTGATACAGGAAATAAAACATTATATTTCGAATCAATTTTATGACGTATGCGGACCGTCATACCCCATCTTGTACTGTTACCGATGGATACTTGCTGTAACAGATAAAGTAAATGAACCAGCAAGACGAAATTACGTAGAGAGAGACAGATCTACGCAGGACGTGTAAAACAAATAGTTCAATTGAGAGTACGAGCATGAGTACAACCTCGAAATCGGTACCTTCGCATATTACAAGCGTATATCGCGTTGGTGTTTCGCCTTGTGTAAAACAACCGGTCGAACATTCCCCAGTACTTTATGCTTCACGTATTACCAGGGCTTCTTGTGACCGCGCAGATCTGCCCTCCTCGTCTTTGACCGCCGGGACTTACTCTCCATCCCAGATAACCTCGAGCCGTGAACTGCAGTCATTCCGGATCTGGCCGAGAGTAAAAACGACATTACCGCCCCGATCATTGATCCGTTTGAGTATATCGCCTATAAGTATCTGATCTTTGTATCTCTTTGTCTTGTCAGTATCCTCTGTTATCTTCTACATGTCGGAACGTGCCGTGTTATCTAAACTCCTCGGAATATACTTATGCTTCTAGCTATCTTTTAACACAATATAAATATCTTAGAAGGTCTAACCGTCGTATAAAAGACAATTTGACGTTTCAAAAGCTGTATCGAATAGTAGTGAGGAGAATATAACCGTATCTTATAGCTCTTTGAGACAATGAATTTTGTGAAAAGTGGATATTGAGGATTCGGATTTAAAATTATTGAGTATTGGATATGAAATAAATTAATTCGTATTATCGGCCAATAATGGAAAAATTTTACGCGCGAAAATTTTTATTATTTTGAGCAAACCCTCTAAAATGCTTTAACATTTGTATTTGAAATTTATCCTATATACGTTTTTATGTATTTTAATATATGTACACATCTGTTTAAAACTTACAATTGTAATCTCTAACAATCTGTTGTGGAGTTATAATTGTTACACTCCGAATAATGAATGGTAGACAGTTTTTTTTGTAAAGGATCTTTAATTTATTTAAATTCAAGAAATCCTTAATTATGCTTTGTGAGAGCATATGATTTCGATGCTCTCTGTTTGAGTTTTTGTTAGATTCTAATTACAAAGTTGGAGTTACTTATAAATATAAGCTCGGTTTACTACGAAAGAGGGAGTCTCAAAATTAAGACATTATACTATTGGTTCGTATTTAGAGTAGGCGGGAACTAAAAAAGTGATTATAATAACGATGAAAAAAAGGTAGAACAACAATATATATATACCCTTACTTGGGCGCGGACAGAAATAGACGAAATAACAAGGGCTAGGATTAAAACCCTTGAATAGATGCGCATATTCAGGTAGAGCCATAATATGTATCGACATGATTTCGAACAGGAATTATCGCGGATGGGTTTTTCACATCCTTAAAGGCTCTAAAATATATTTAGTGTATTGTAAAGGAAAATATCAGAGATATGTACACTGAATAGAGCAAAGAATTTTACAATACAAGAAGGTAGACATAATATACTTTTATACATTTATGTTAGACGCGCACTTACAATATCTACAAATACGTTAGCTATTCATGCATGCAGCTACACAATCAATTGATTACATAATCTTAAACTGTTCTTTGGCGTGATATCTACCTTCATGAACTTTTATTTTGAACTGCACTAAATAGATCTATACCTATTGTCTTTGAAATTTATAAGTTAATCCAGTTAACATTGAAGTAAACTGATCAATCACTATACTATTTAGCAACAATAACACCAATGTCTTTTGCTTAAAGTCATTAAAGTCATGAAGTTTATTTTTCAAATAATTCTATCATTACAATCATTAGTCTCCTAGCACACACTGTTAGTTTTCATTTCACGTAAAATGTCTGCGTGATAATATATTGCAACGTCACTGGTTGCATGTCGATACATACCGCGGGAAACGGCGTATGTACTACGAAAACGAAATAGAAATGGAATGTAGAGCACGCGACCAATTAGGTAAGACTGCCCACTGGACCTGCCACTTGGAGGGCGGGACTTACCCCGATCACGCGGTTCAAACGACGCGTGATTTACACGCGTTTGAACCAAAACTCTTGTTACTCTTGTTACTCTATCTGCAAAGCTCGTCCTGCTGTCCTTGATCTAACCTCGCTAACGCTTTGTAAGGCAATTAGCGAAAACGATCAAAAAGCATAGAAAAATAAGAACTCGCAATATATATATATATTATTGAATTCAAAGTTCCTTAAAAAGTTAACTACTCACACTGTGCTTGCCTTCATCGTTGCGATCGAAATTTTTTAAACGGCGGGTCTTTCCTGCAAGGCGTCGATGTACTGATTTATATCTATGAATGCAACGCTGCCTCATTTTTTCAAAATATCTCTGAGATAAATAGCAGACGAATAAAGCATTAACTTTACATTTTTATCGCTTTATATCGTTTTTTAACTTGGGAATTACTAGGAAGTATGGAGTTCTGAATTTTATGGATCAATTTTAGGTACAACCGTCATACGGAAGTGCCTTATAGTTTTATCATCGCAAAGCCCCGTATCTCCTACAACTATCAATGAGTCAAGCTGAAATTTTACACATATGTGTCTTTTGAAAATATAAAAAAAGGACTATTTTGTTTTTTTGATATTTTAATTAAAAAATGGGAGCAATTTTTCACGTTTTTCCAATGTTAAATTTTCAAATTTTTTTGTACCACGATTATCTCAATGAGTTTTCAACAAAACATAAAAATTTTTTTTTGGTGCATTCTCCACACCCTAACATCGTCACCTACTGCAATTCAGCGCGATCAAATACTTAGAATCGAAATGGGATTTTATTAAGAAATCGGTAAAAACTATTTTTGTATAATAAATTAAACCCTAATTTTATACAAAAAAAGTTGTAATCTATTAATTATAAATCTTTTCCTTCTAATAATATATTTTTAACAATTTTTTAACGCAAGGTACACTAAAAAAGGCAATTTTTAACATTAAAAACTCGTGGTAGCCAGAATAACTCTTGTCTTCATCATAAAGGTAAACGATCCATTCAATATATAAATATATCATAAACAATCAAGTTCATCTTCAGTTTCAACACATCTAATCATACATAAACAATCATATCTTCTTTATGTCATTGCCAAAAATCATGTATGCCAAGTTTAGAAAGACAAGTACAAACAGGTTTGTCCTCAAATAAGTAAAAAACCTAAATATATATTTGCATGTATTTTTGCATATATTTTATTTAGCTTGGTAAATAAATAGAAAATAGAATAATTATAAATAAGACATGCATGTTTGCAAGTTGTTGACCGATTGTTGAATACAGTATAAAACAAACTACTAGTATATGATAACAATCTTTGTTTCCCAATTAACTTAATTCTTTATTTTTTTGTACTTCATACGTGAAAATTCAAATTATATAACATTCCTTGCCTCTTATAAATTGCACTAATAAGTTATATATCCTTTGTATACACTGCATTTATAATGTTTACAGTTGTATTTATATAGTATATACTATTTCATATTATACTATTTCATATGGTATAATATGAAATTAGCATCAAACACAAATACTTTTTAAAATTCGATTCAACCGCGCCATCTAATGTTTATTATTTGTAACAAACCCTGTACATTAAAAATCTACAATCTACAATCATAATGTTTGACAGAACGACTGGATACAAAACTTTTAAACAGTTCCTCGGCATTTTATTTAAAACTGCACTAAGTAGATTCATACATACATATTGTTTTTGACACTTGAATAAAAAATATATAATATAATACATTGCAGTTTTTATTGTTGTCGTTTGTTTTAATCTTTGATGTAACAAAAAAGAAATTTGTTATACAATTATTACCACTGGATGGAATAATTGTATTAAATGTTTTTCTTTAAAGAAATAGAAATATCTGAAATATTTTTTTTTTTAAATTATGAAAATATTCTTCATCTGTGTATTAGGTCATTATCTGACTTAATATTTTTTTGAAACATTAATAAATATGTGGTTTGCGAGTGCGAAGCACGGGCATTATCTTAACAGGCGATAGCGAAGCGCGATCGTCGACGGTTGTGCCTTCAATACAAAACTCGAAGCGATTTGCATGCCTTGATTACGTAAGCGAAGCTAGGAGATAAACCACCACGGACCTTGGGCCGCGTGTTGTTCGTTAGTTCAACATTATCTACAGTTTCTGATCCGAGTACCGATTACATTAACATTTTCAATCCCATACTTCTCGAAAGAACATATATAAAAACAATATATTCAATAATTTTTTATTGAAAATCAAGTGTAAATAATTACAATTCACCTCATCTAATTTTTTTTAAATGTTTGTGTTTCGAGAAGAGCCACCTTAAAAGTAGTAATGCGAAGACATTGCCGCACTAAGCATTTCATGATAATCGCTAGAACTATTTCGTGGTACAAATTAGACTTTTCTCAACAGGACTACTAATTTGGTGCAAATGGCAGGTCACAAAAAAAATAAATATGATGAAGATATTCTACCTTTTAAATGTTATCTCTACAAATGCTATAGAAGTAATCAAGAAATCAAGGGTTAGTTGCAAAAATCAAGTTAGTTCAACATTTTTATCCAAAACTGCTGTAGATTTTAAAAAATTTGCCAATGGCAAAATATCTCAAAATTACTTAAATGATATTCTCTAATTTTTTTTAAGGTGATTTTTTTATTTTTTTATTTTTTTTTAAATAGTATACTTATTTACAAATTCACAGCTACCTTTTTGATTAATGAAAACATTTTCACAGTTAAACAAACAGAGCCATGTTAAGATTAGTCAAAGACACTTTTAAATAGATGCTGAGTGGATAAAAAGAATCAAGCAAAAAAATAATTCTAAAAAAAATTCTGTTATGTCAGTTGTCATTTGATTTGTTAGTGGTCAAACAACTTTTTTTTTAAAAATGCCACCACGCTAATAGAAACTATTTATCCATACCTAAAGAATTACTAATTAACTATCTTTCTACGTTTCTCAAATTTTTTTTATAAGTGTAGTGGATTTTTCACAGACAATGACCCGTGTATATTGGTCAATTCATTGTCTATCCTTACAAATCTATTTTAATGAATTATTTTTAGGAAACTGCATTTTATCGCCCTTCCGGTTGAAAAGTAAGTAATATACCCGCTTATGCATCCATCGACTTCCTTGCTATATTCATTTGCAATCAGTACTTCAAACTACGAGACCAAAGAATTGTGTTGCAAATAATAAAGTAGAGGTAAGTAGTTCAAAATTTTACGATGATTTTCCATTATTAAGGTTTTTTAACTTTGATTCGCGGTGATCGACGATGGCCAACTACGATCCACTGATACAAAAGCGCTTTCGTTGTTCTGTCGGTCTACGATTGGCTTATAGGCGAACAATCTTTGAACTTGTCGAGCTGTGAAAGGATTATTAATGCATCTATTATATATTATTCATTGTATTTGTAAAATGCTAAAAATACCGACACAAAATATAACACTAAATTAATATACAGTTCGAAAACACTCATGTAAAACAGCTAGCACATGCGTTGTGGTCAAACTGTAGACACACACACACTACCATAGAAAAACCGTTTACTGTCGCTCAGCGAAAATAAGCAATGTACGAACGACATAAGCCACAACCTCCAAACATGGAGTTCCTCGATATTCTAAGGCATCATAAATATGACGGTAACGTACTAGTCAAGTCATAACGGAATAGTATTCCCAAAAAGAATGACGACGTCTTAGTCCCACGAACCGTCGTCCTCAGTGTTACCACGAACCAACACTATCGCAAAAGCCAACAGTCAAAATGATCTCAGGGACAATAAAAAACCGATAAACAAATTGTTGCATTATAAAACAGAAGAGCATATACATTAGAACAATTGGAGCAAGACTAAGCAAAAAGTATAAAAAGGCCCAGATTCAGGGCTCGTGCTTTCACTCCTACGCAAGCACTTTCGCGAGACACGTCTCTACTTGAACGAATTCGAATCACGCGGAGTAAATGCATTGTATTTTATAACTTATACTGAACAAACCGTATATTTTAAGAGTATTTTGAGTAACATTACGAGTTATCAATCATTTTGTAAATTTCTGAAAGAAAAAATGTCTTTAACCACATCTGCCATAGTTCGAGTTATTCACGCATATATTCCTACAACCTAGCCTATTCCCGTTGGACGCTCAAAGTACCTACCACAGCGAGACCGCAGCTGAGACGCACCTGGCGTAGACTTTCACCGTCATACAGGTAAGTTTCTTCCTTAAACATATACGCGAGCACCAGTAAACGCGCATTTGTGAGTACACACACTAGTTATAGTCACGCTACACTTCTCAAAGTAAGGCAGAATTCATCATTAGCCTCTTCACAAACAATTGGTGAATATTCTCATTTATCACGTTTCCCGACAGTTGTGAGCCGTTCCTCATTAGGATCGCCACGACTAAATACCAGAGATACAAGGCGCTCCGACGGTCGCCTTTAACGTCGCCCGTGTTCCCTCATATACAGATAACCAACTCTACGGTTGCTCATCGGTCGGTATATTTCTATCAATTCGGGACGTAACATGTTCAAAGAATTTATCGAAAACTTCTTCAACATTACTATCTCTAACTATATTGCATTACATTATTTCAGTTTATAGAATAATATTATAGGATAACGGATAGATCATTTATAAAATATAAACCTTCTAGGGTTGCGTAAATTGAATAAAAACGTTAATATAACGGGAACTTATTAAAAGAAAAAAAGTGTTTTACTAATTATTATAATATATTAAAATGAATATTTTACAAATATTAACAAGTATACGTACTAGTTTAGTACTTATTGGCTTATTCCTGTACAAGTTATATTTCACTTTCATTTCTTCGTACGCCATAAATTGTATAGCTCCGTGGGAAACGCCAAACAAACCCGGAACGAAGCCCTGCATAAAAAATGTAAATAATTATCTTTATTTTTAAATTTGAAAAGTAGATGTCATAAAAAGCAATTTATATACAAAGTTAATTTAACGGTGACTTTCAATTAGAGCACTATCTTGACCTACGAAGTCGGGAGACGTAACTGTGTGACGACGCAGCTGAACCCAGAGTGTACAGAGTGCGATTTCACTATCGAGGATTACTCTCTCTCTCTCTCTCTCTCTCTCTCTCTCTCTCTATTGTATTGTGAAATTGCAGTTTTCATGCTTATAACTTTCGATGTTGTCTTATGATGTTTTCGTGTATCTCTTTTGAATTTTGAAAGAGTTAATTAAGTATATCCGCGTAATATAACGTGATCGTAATAATTACATTTTTATTTAAGATTATCAAAAAGTTGTAATCTATTATCATCATAGATCGTTACACTAGTGCCGACAGACATGGGGATGAACATGATGATTTAAATTAAATTAAAATTCCTTGGCGCGACACACATCAAACATATAGCTGAAGTCAAACCAAAAAGGGTAATTATCATTCACTTACCAATATCCCACCTAATGTCGCTAGTTAATTGAATCAAAGCCTATTGATTTCTTTCATTGATTTTCGGTAGTAGGTCTTAAGATAAGGTTAAATATCTGGCGAGTATGAGTTACGCATTGTTCAATACCAGATAAAAGAAGTTCATTCGCAGAGAATCGAATAATAGGATATTAGGATCAGCTAAGGAAGAAAGACGAAAATAATAATACTTGAGATCTGCGGGTCCAACCATAAGCTAAATACAAATTATGTATTAGATTTTTAAATAAATATAAATTAATTAATTCTTAAATGGTATTTCGAATATCTTCTTCAGATAAAAATATCATATTCACGTATTTCATCCAATTCATGTATTCTTAATATCATACTTTGTGAAATATTTTAAATCTACATTGCACAATATAAAATACTGAGAAAAAATAGAGCAAAGACAAAGAACGGAGAGTACCCGCTATACCAACTACATTAGAGTGGCAAAATGGGAGAGGGAATTCTTAGAGCGTTCCGAAACCAACCTAACCCAACAAGCGCGCAATCAATATATGAGCGAACTGTCAACTTGTCAAATGACTGATAGCAACTAGTCATCAAACTTCAATTTTTATCGAAGTAATAACCATAAATCGGTACTTCACCGTATATGAAATTGGAAGCCAATACGCTCATTTCAGGAACATCTACAGGAGACACATCTTCACGAATCTGATTAACAATGTAGATAAACCTCTACATTGATATATAAATATATTTTTGTACAATTCCGAGTAACATCTTATATCAAAAAAGTATCTTTGTCACTTTATTAATTAATAAATATATCTAATCACTTAAGTCGAAATGTAAATTATTCGCGTATTCATTCTTATATTCTAACCCATCTCCAATTAAGAATAAACTCACCGCCGTAGCGGAACCGTAGCTGTATTACATGTGCCTTTACATCAGTTCAGGTAAGTAAGTCTGACCAACCAAATAATCGGCAAAACCGCATATCTATCGCATTTCCCAAAAGTAGCGAGCAGTTCGACTCTAGGATCACCACAATTAACCACCGGAGATAACAGCGCGTCTGATGTTCACTCCTACCATCGCCCGTGTTTTCCTATATTTAAAAAGCGACACTGCTGTTGCTCCATGGTTGGTATATTTCTGCTGATTCGAGACGTAATAATTCTCATTCGTTCGACATTTCTGTTCTGCATATTTACCTAATGTTTGCAATACACACCGATGGCTACTTTCTGAAGTTTTTGGAGAATCTCCACTGAGGTTTTATAGCAAAGTTTGTAGAGTAATATGAGAGAAATATCTGAACAGATAATTATATCACGTCCAGTAAAACGTGTATTTAACCGCTATTTCAATTTTAACTTTTAATTATTATTGTGGAAATAAGGGAAAGCTAATGATTCATTCTTACAATATTTTATAAAGTCCCCCGTGATCAGCATTGTTCTCTACACAAGGTGTGTAGTTGTGCGAATAATTGAAAGAAGGCAAGGATGGAAATTAAAAGGTGAAATCATTAATATCTCTTGGGGAAATATATTATAATATTCATCCAATATTCCTCACTTTAATAATTTTCTGTACAGGAGCACGAAGTGAACTGTGTCGTATCCTGATTAAAACTGCCTTGCTCCTCCAGAGCTCCTCACAAATATAAGGTTGTCAAATATCTCCCTGCCGCCTTTTTGTCTTTTGAATTTCGCGGCTATGTACAAAGCGCTACATACTATACACCATTTGAAAGGTCTTGCATAATCTACAAAACGACGCTATGCATGATTAGTTTTGATATTCCATTCAACAGTTATAGACGTGTAAACATGGAGTTCACTAAAGCCGAAATTAGCGCTATTTTAAAGTTTTCCTTCGTTAAAGGCAAATCTGCTAGAGAAACGTTCCGTGAGATTAATACTGTTTTGGGGGATGGTACTCTATCACATCGAACCGCGGAGGAATAGTTTCGACGATTCAGAGCCGGTGAAAACGACACCATGGATAAGCCAACCGGCGGAAGACCTGTGACGATAAATACCGATCAAATCCTAGAAAAAATCGAGTTAGACCGGCATGTGGCATCTCGTGACATCGCCCAGGAGATGGGAGTTAGTCATTTTAAACCATCTGCAGAAGGCTTGTTACAAGAAAAAGCTTGATATTTGGGTGCCGCATGATTTGATGCAAAAATCCTACTAGACCGAATCAACGCTTGCGAGAAGCTGCTGAAACGAAACGAACTCGACCCATTGTTGAAGCGGATGGTGACTGGCGACGAAAAATGGATCACATACGACAATATAAAACGAAAACGGTCGTGGTCGAGGGCCGGTGAATTGTCCCAAACAGTGGCTAAGCCGGGATTGACGGCCAGGAAGGTTTTGCTGTGTGTTTGGTGCGATTAGAAGAAAATCATCCACTATGAGCTACTCCCATATGGCCAGACGCTTAATTCTACCATCTACTGCGAACAACTGCATCGCTTCAAGCAGGTGATCGACCAGAAACGTCCAGAATTGGCCAACAGGAAGGGTATAGTGTTTCACCAGGACAACGTTTAATTGCATCCACCATTTTATCGAACAAAATAGCGCATATTTGAACTAAATCCAATCACTGTAACACTTTTTATAACGCATTGAATACAGAGCAAAGAAGCGGAAGGAAGATATTTGACAACCTTATATAAAAAAAATATACGCTGTCACTTTTCGTTACTTATTTTCGCCAGATACTTATTAATAACATTTTTTTCAAAACTCTTGAACGCTAACGTGCGCATCATCTTTCCCCTTGAATACAAATGGTCCACTTTTCTGAGCGTCTCTCCTTCCAGACGAGACGTCTCCCACGGGCGACAAGACTTAGAAAATTTCAAATACTTTCGTTACCGAAACTCACGTTGTAATCAGTCTTTGATCGACTGGGATGAGTGCACACAGCGTTGGGTCGAGAATTATGTCAACATGGCGCATCCCTAGATTTTGGAACTAGATGCATGTATATATGTTGAAAGCCATCGCACCGATACGCCGATTTGCCGAAATCATGTATCTAGAACTGTTCATATTTCGTGGTTGAGCAGAAACTGTACACTACTGGAATTCAAGTTTTGGCGACGTCTGCTACTGTGTTGGTATACGGTAAGCCTTGAAAAGGAGAATAAAACGTAATTTTAAATCAATACTTTAAGATTAATTAACTGAAAATTACGTTTTATTCTCCTTTTCGAGGACACCAACATAGTAGCAGACGTGGCCAAAACTTGTATTCCAGTAGTGTACAGTTTCTGCTCAACCACGAAATATGAACAGTTCTAGATACATGATTTCGGCAAATCGGCGTATCGCTGCGATGGCTTTCAACATATATACATGCATCTAGTTCCAAACTCTAGGGATGCGCCATGTTGACATAATTCTCGACCCAACGCTGAGTGCACATCAACGAACGGTCTCTCTTGTACCGCAATGCAGGTAAGTCTACGTAGCGCTATTAAAACCCACTTACGTTGAGACGCTTGTGTTTAGATGGTCGTATTCTCAGCTGATATGCGTCCGTAACAAGCAAGCTGGAGTAATCATGTATATAAGGTTATCACTGAAATGTAAACCATATTGAAATGAGGAATGTTATAGGTGATATATCGCTGTAGCAATGATAGATGAAATGCCAGCAAAGGAAACCTCCAAGTCACGAGATTCTGGTTTACTTGACTTCCAAGTTACCGTCATAGAATCGTCGCTGTAAGTTAATAGTAAATATAGTGGTCAACTTATTCACGATTTTTTGCTATTATCCCATACAAATAATTGGCTTTCGCTTAGGTTATCAATGTTCTCGACATTAGAATTGAGTTAAATCTTCATAACTGTAATGATGAGGGAAAAGAGGCGAGACGAAAAATACTTGAATAATAAAATTTAGTAAGCTGTTCCTGCATGTTCTGCCTCAAAGTATCTTCATGATACGGACAATATGACTAAATGTTTTTGTGGTAACACATAAGTAAATACTGATGCACAATGGGTGACAGATTAATACATTTATGCAAGTATAAAACGAATAAACGTAGAAATTTAAAATGAACCAGAAAATATGTTCATTTATGGTGATTTGTGTTTTATTATCAAAATATTATAAATCTAAGTAAACCCCTTTTTCCAAAAAAAATATTCTCAAAATTCTTAAATAAGCTAATGACTATTAATCATTCAATATATAAACTACGAACCTTATAAAGACCAGTAATCCCCTCAGTCATACTAATTTTTCTTAATGCATCCATCATTCCTGAATACCTTTTCGATTCAGAAAGATGAATGTCCTCAGTGTATTGTAGACATAATCGAGTTTTTACCACCCATATTGGATTCGTAACTAGAAGTGTCAAAATCCCTGCATCCGCAGCAGCTACCATGTGCAACCATGGTCCGAGAGGTTCAGTTGTATTTCCATCTTGAATCCAATTTTTTATACAATTATATCTGCATTAAAAAACATTATTTAATTACTGTATTATCTGTACTTCATATAAAATTTTGTTTATTTGAATACCATACAAAAGAAAATAGGATCCCCAAGAAGTCCCGGATCCTAAAACATTAGGAACAATTCCCCGATATAAACCAATATAACCTTCAGTTTTTATAATTTTTCCAAATGCATTTATGGATCCACTGTACTGTGGAGTTGATTTAGTATGACCGTCATTCACTGAAATAAGATTATAATAAAAAATTCAAGATAATCTAATTACGTTCATATAAAAATATTAACTATACATTATCATATCGGCCCAAGGACCGCGGTGGCTTATTGCCTTGTATCGCTTCGCATTTCGCATGTTAGGCACGCCTGTCAAGATAAAGCTTGTGCTTCGCACTCGCGTACCACATGTCTATTAATGTTTAACAAATGCACAGATGTAAGTGTATATTAATAATTTGAAAAATAAATATTTCAGGCATTTCCGCTCTTAAAATTTATTTGCTACTTCTTTAAAGAAAAAACGAATCTTTTTAGTGCATTTTTTAATAAAATTTCGAAGAACAATTAAAAAGTATTGTAATCGATCGATGTCTTAAAGATTACGATTGTCGATTGTCGATTGTAGATTTTTAATGTAAAGGGTTTGTTGTAAATAATAAACATTAGATGGCGCCGTTGAATCGAATTTTAAAAAATATTCGTGTTTGATGCTAATTTCATGTAATAAAATATGAAATAATGTAGTATTAACGAAGATAGACACGTTTAAGATTTTACTATAAAAATTAGTGTAGTAGGTTACGTAACTGATTTTTGATCATTTTGAACAGAGTTCGAATCCCAGTAGGATTTTTTTATCTAGTTAAGCATAAGTGTTTTGTTATTTATTATATAATTTATTTAAATACATTATAACGAGGCGCGCGAGTTTTGGTCCTACGGTCCTGCGCCTCGTACGAGGTCCGTGCGTTCCACGAATACGGCCCTAATTCAACGAAAATTCGAAGTTCGTGGAAAATAGAAAAGCGCGCGCGGACCAGATTGTTTCCGACTATCGCGTGAGAATTATCGTCGTGAGTGAGAGAGCAAGAAAGTGAGGAAGAGAGAGAACATAGCGGCCTGTTCACCCCGGCACCAGCACCTTCCATCCCCAGAAATGTTTCAGCCGAGGAGAGGAAGGAAGGCCACCAGGAGAACGTGAAGAGCTGTTTGTGTATGTGTGAGAGAGTGCGCTAACGTGCTGTTTTCTGCCAGCAAAAGTAAGTAGGACTCAGCCCTTTAATTGTGTTATACGCTGATCCTTGCGTGGATCACCGGCACGAAGGTGCAGCGGCACCAGGATATGTGTTCGCGCAAACCTTGCCTTCTTGCGCGCGCGCCAGTTCATAGTCTAACGCGTTGCTGTTTTGGCGCGCGCACTCAGCGTCTACGAAGATCGAATATCGTGTTAAAAGAATAAACGCTCTTATTTGTTGAAGAATAACATATGCGTCTTTATTGAATTTACTAACTCCTTCTTCTAACAAACTCCCGCGAATACCGTCGCTTCAGCGCACATTTCAACAAAACGAATTGTTGATTTGCTTAATACAAGCGCATCATCTGAGCAGCCGCCTTGAGCAATTCGTTTGCTCAAACATCAGATACGCCTCCCTGGTGTTGTACACGAGGTAAGAAAACACCTGTTACAACATCAAGATATTTATTATGAGAATATATACAGACGTATACGTTTATCATTAAAGGATATTTTAAAAACGTTAATGAATCACAAAATATTTTACTATTCTACTTAAAAATTTCAGTTATAGCTTGCAAGCACTTAGCGTGCATTTTTTCACAACAAAAAAACACATGGAGAAAAATTGCTCGTATTTTTTAAGTTAAAAAAATATAAAAAAAATTAAAAACAGTACTTTTTTGTTTCAGCTTGAATCATTGATAATTCTAAGACAACGGCGTACGTGGTTTTACGTGTAGGTAACTCAGATCGTCTGTAGTACGTACGCAGTCGGCAGAATTATTGAGGTCTAGGTCAGTGTTACCGTTGATGTTGTTTTTTTTTTAATTATAACATTCAGTATCTTTTCTTTTTCTTTTATTAGTAGTTTATTTAGTAGCTCATTCTGGTCTTGTAATTCCTTGTTTGTATATTTAAATAATTTATATTCAATGTTTTGATTTATTTATTCTACTAATTGCACTATTAGCTGCCATATTGTAATGTATGAGACTGTAGAGTTTAGTGCAAGATTTAGATTCTTGACAAATAATACGAGTTAGATAGTATTGTGCTTGTACTCGCCGAATTTAATCCTGACATTGAATGTATACCTTTTTATTATTCAGTAGGACACTATACAAATGCTGTTTAAGTCTGCAGACGATGCAAGCAGTAGTCTTCGAGAAAAGTGTACGCCAAGTTAAAAAAAGCCGGTTCGAGAAAAACGCGTTTAAAGTTTTAGAAGCATATTTGCTATTGTTCCATGATAATTTTTGTCAAACAAATTTTTTTTCCAGGTTTTTATCGAAAGGGACAGAAATAATTCATCGAAGCGAATCTTTTAGGGTTTGTAGCATTATATTTCAGTTTTAAGAAAAATTTTTTTTAGTGAAAATTTTTTAAAACGAAGTCAAAGTTTGTATGTCCAACAAAGCATATAGTGTAATAATTCTTCACTAAAAACCTCTTTGTATATTGGACAAAGCTAATTTTTAATCATTCCATCAATAGTTTGTTGGGTATTGAAAACACACTTGTGCTCAATGTCTTTCGGGGAATATCCATGGTGAGAATTTGTCAAGTCATTAGTAGAGCAATAATGATATTGCCATTATTGCTCTCTTCAGGTCTTCTACAAGATATGAGTACTCTACGAGAAAATGTTTGGATGGTTTTGAATTTAAAATATTTCTGCCATGGACAAAAAACTAAGAGATTTAATGTCTCATATATAAGAAACAGCTCCTAAAAAGATGAAAACCATGGAAACCCTGGTACCATAGAAATTAACAGAAATCCAAAGATTTCGTTAATATTCATCAGTTAATTTAATTTAAAATAGCAAAAGTATATATATTCAAAATTTTAAAAAATATAGAAATATTTTGGTTTATGATCAACAATAGTAGCATCAGAATACTTGAAGTTCTATTATTAAGTGCCATGAATAGATTAGATCTCTCTGGTGATGAAAACACAACATAAACAACTTGCATCGCCATATAACAGTTATCAAATAAAAAATGAAACCACGAAACAGATTATTATATAAATCATGAAAAACCATTGAGACCTTATTACAGATTCATAAAAAAAAATGTTGAGACTTATAATTTTTTTATTTGAAAAGGAAAACACAGATGCAACTGAGTGCCTGGGAAACCAATAACATGTGTTGGAGTTTCTTTGCATGAGTGCAAGGGCTATTAAAGTATCATGTAAACTACCTACTTACTTTAACGAAACATAACTCATTTATTTCAAAATTTTACAATGTTATAAATCATTCTAATTATTTTAAATCAGTCATACCAAAATGTCAGAGTATTGTATTTAAATTGTACATTACAATTGTATATTAAAAGGTTGTAAATATTTAATTTATCCTTATTATATTTAAAAATAATATTTTTTCATGTTTAAAGACTAGTTTATTGATTTATATTTTTTATTTTTAAATTTTTTATATGGACTGTACCAATGATGGTCCTATTGAACTAATTAATTAGAATTACTAAGAACTAATAATTAGAACATTAAATTATTCTATTTAACTATATAATTATTCTGTTCTTTACTAATAAATGATCAATGACCTAATTTTCTGAATGCAAAAATGAAATAATATTTGTCATTACGTATATTAGTATTTTTCCCCTGTTAGTAAGTACAGTCTTATTTTCACTAATTGATAATGTATAAACTTTTATGAATTACTATAATTAACCAAGCAAGCTCGACCAGAAAGTCTTTCTTTCTGTAAAAAGTGTCTATATACGCAATAATAACTTAAAATTTTGTTAGCATGAATCTCAAACAAAAAGATTTTCAATATTTTTACAAAAAAGAACATAGTGAAATATACAATTAATTTTTACAGATTCGAATTCAAAAATCTTAGAACATTCAAAAATAAAAATATTAATAGTGCAATTACAAAATTAAGTGTGAATGGTTAAAAAATTGGTTAAACATCATACATTGGTGTTATTATTTAACAGAGACTTAATCTAGGCAAATATAGCTGTACAAGTTTCCTCAAATTACAGGATATGAGTGAAATAATTAATAAATATTTTGATAATGTAGAAAGAAAATTTTTGAACTTTTGGAGATTTAGTATATATAAAATGAAATACAAAAAGAATTTTCATAAACGTTCACTTAACCTAGAAATTTTAGTTTGATAAACTTACAATTCTGATACTGTTAATGAAAAAATATTGGAAATTGAGTGTGATAAATGTATTTTAATGTAGATAAAAAATCAGTAATGGACTAGTCAGCAATGAAATATTTAAATGTGTTATGCTAGTTCATGATAATCTATTCAATGTGCTATAACAGATAATTGGCAAAGATTGGTCACAGTTGAAAGAGTATACACTTTTTTTTTAAAACATACCAGCAAATCGAACTTTTATAAGATCTAAAGGATGCAACACCAAAGTAGAAATAGTTCCTCCAGCCACTCCAGCCAAAAGATATTCATATTTTAGGTGACTAAAGACAAAATAATATTTATTTTCTGAATCCGTAGATTTAGTAGCATTCATATCAGTTCGTTAATTATAAGCTTCTCCTTTTAATTATGATTTCCTTCCAGTTTTGTGAGATAACATTATCGACAGTGGCAGCTATTACCGTATTTCAACAATTGTCTGTAATGTAAACAATTCTATTTATTAGAATTTTTTTTTTAAATTCTGAACTCATAAATGCAGGTAAAGTTTAAGAAAGAAATTTTATCAATTGTACTTTATTTTTTATTAATTTTAAAATATATTAAATTGGAATAACTAATAAAATAATCACATAGATCAAGATTCGAATTTCGTAATTTCATAATTGAATTTGAAAGTACAAGAATGAAAGAAACGTCGTAAGATCAAGAAAGCAAGAGCATTCCACCCCCACCCGCCCCCAGATAACATTGTGGTAGATTTAGAATCGCACGCTGACAGTATCCAATAAACATTGTGTTATCAGAATGAAAGCACAATGACGGCGCACAAGAGCAGCGTCGCGTCAAAAATTATGTCGACATGACGGATTTTTGAATATTCTAGATTTTGTCACTAGATGTATGTATATATAATATTGTTGTATGCAGCGTTGAGTATAGAATTATGTCAACATGGCGTCGATTTTGGCTTACTCCTAGATTTGGAACTAGATGCATGTATATATGTTGAAAGCCATCGCACCGATACACCGATTTGCCGAAATTATGTATCTAGAACTATTCATATTTCGTGGTTGAGCAGAAACTGTACATTACTGGAATACAAGTTTTGGCGACGTCTGCTACTGTGTTCGTATACGAAAAGGAAAATAAAACGTAATTTCGAGTTACGATTAATCTTAAAGTACTGATTAGCAGACTTGTACGAATGCCGTAGTGTTTTAGCTGTTAGTAAAAGTTTGACAACTCGTGTCAATGGATATGCTTTAAAAGATATCTTAGAAAATTTTTGCGCTGTGAATTCTGTTGGTTAGTTTTGTTTTGTAGCGTTTAATTATGGTGTTTAAAATTGATTTTCATTATTGAAATGCAAGAAAAAATAAATCGACTCAAGAATTTAGATGATTTAAAGCATTGCTACGAGTTGGTAGATAAATTCAATTTTTTTTAGAAGAGAGTAAATCATCTAAATTCTTGAGTCGATTTATTTATTTATTTTTTTTCAAACATTAATTAGCTGTATTTTTTTAATTTCAACTTTTTGGAATATCTAATTAACGCGAAAAAATTGCCCTTAGGTCGATTTAATTTGCCCGCTATAAAAACACAACAAAAACTAATGAATTATTCTTTAAATTAATAATTTATTGCTATGAAAAATGAGCCTGCAATTTGAATGATTTGTGCGCATGTGCGGTGTGGCCAGATCTCCGGTACGTGCGACTGCAGTACTTACAGCCAGTGAGTCTATATCATAGCGGGTTCTCGAGTCTGCGCAGTGGCGTATTAGATTGTGGTGCACTCATTGACTGTATAATCGCGCGCTATTTGATCAGTAGAGAAAAAAAAACACTGCATATTGTTTGTTATATGCAGTTTTTCACATTGTTTTAAGCACAAAATGTTAGTATTATATGTAAATAATGCTTCAGAAACAAATAAATACAGTTTTAGTCTTGCAATAAATAGTTAAAAATTATAAATAAATAATTATTTTATGATTTAAATATTTGTTTTGTTACCAAAGCATTATTAACGTGTAATACTAACATTTCATATCTAAAACAACATGAAAAACTCGTAATTACAAACAATGTAGCATCATCCGTTCATGATACTATTGAAAAGCCGCGCGGTAGTGAGAGCAAATGAGCGCTCGATTGGGGTATAAATCCTTATTTATTAATATACTATAATACTATTAATAGTAAAATAATAATAACAACTCTTTTAACTCTTGTTATGTAAAATCATTTTTTTATTTATTCAAATTTTAAAAAGTTTACATGTTCGCACACGATCGTAATAGTTATTATAAATTTGGCGTTTCCAATTTGAGTCTTCAGTATCTGGAAAAAAATATTTTTAATAAAAATTACTCATTTATCAATTGAAACCTGCGATTATGGATAACACTACTTCTACATTAGCTTTTGTAAAATCGTAAATTTTTTTGTACTGAATTTGTCAGGAATTCTTTTTTTTATATAAACAATTAAACTTGATTTCAGCAATATGCCTCATTCTTAGAAATAAAGTAAATTATAATTTATATTCTTTTTATAACCAATTTAACTCGCAAATAGTCTCAAATCTGTTTGTAATTTAATCTAGATTAGTATGAATTTTAAATTAATGTATTACATTGCATGGAATACATAAAGATGTGTGTATGACTTAAAAAGTTCATGATTTAAAATGTCTGTTTAAAATGTTAACATTCATATGCTTTCCTAGGTATATTGTAGATACTCTTTAAATGTATTCAAAACAGTATACAAGTCTTCACAATCTTTACATCTAAAAATTTGCCTCTAATGAATTTAGAATCGTCATTTACTCGAATATAACGTAATTTTTCATCTTTATTAAATTTTTATTGTTGAAAAGGTATTTTTATGTTAAACAATATAATTTTGTTTCATGTTTTTACAACTGTTTAAAGTCTTATTCTATTGTATTTTGAAAAGCATCTAAATTTAATAAATTGATCTAATATCCTCTTTATAGATATAATTAATTAATCTAATCATTTTATTTTTTAGGGTTATAACTGAGGAGCAAGTTAGTCAAAGCATTATTAACCAATGAGCAATTATCGATCGATAATCGAGCGCTCATTTGCTCTTCCTACCGCTCGCCGGTTCAATAGTATCACGAACGGATGATGCTACATCAGCGTTGGGTCGAGAATTATGTCAACATGGTGTATATTTTGGCTTACTCCTAGATTTTGGTAACTAGATGCATGTATATATGTTGAAAGCCATCGCACCGATACGCCGATTTGCCGAAATCATGCATCTAGTTACCAAAATCTAGGAATACGCCATGTTGACATAATTCTCGACCCAACGCTGTGCTACATTGTTTGTTATTACGGGGTTTTCACGCTATTTTAGATATAAAATGTTAGTATTACATGTTAAAAATACTTTGGTAACAAAACAAGTATTTAAATCAGAAAATAATTATTTATTTGAAATGTGAAAAACTGCAAATAACAAACAATATGCAATGTTTTTTTTCTCTACTGTTCAAATAGCGCGCGATCATACAGAGACAATGAGTATGTAGGGACTAGCCGCCAGGCGGGGTGCCCTACTAGAGAGAGATAGAGAGAGAGGCTGAGGTACCCACGCAGCGGCGTGCAGGTAGTCTCGTCAGATACTCGCCGAGAGTCGAGCAGTGCACACTGGTAGGGAGCTGGACAATAAAGCTCATATATTAGACGACACGTGCCTAACTTCACTTTACCTTCACATCGCACAATCCCGACATTGGTGATCCCGACTTGATCGACTTCACCCGACGTGATCGACGTTCCTGACGTGAATCCGGCAAACACTCATCGTCACCCGACATTGGTGACCCAACGATTTCTCCAGCAGTCACCGACATTGGCGACTCCGACTGGAAAGGCAACACTACGCAGTTTCGCAGTGACCGGAAGTAGCAAGCCACGCTATATAATCAAGGACACGCAAAAGGGATTTCAACATCGAAGCTATTCTCTAGTGAAGCGTTACGTCTTGCGAACCAACGTTCGCCCACCAGCTCGTCTACAAGCATCACTCCTCTCGAGGGCCCACCCGAGCCTAAAATTCACGGAAGCACCGCTTCCCCGCAGGTGCCTTCTCGCATCACACGGTGACGCGGAGCTACCCGGACCATCTCTAGGATCGTCGCCGAAGCGCAAGGACCACAGCACCAGGAGCCGAAGCAACAGGAAGCCCGGCGAGCCAACAAGTCAACCCACAGGGAGTGCTCCAGTCCCGGCACCAGCTCCACCTGAGGTCCGGACGTCCAGCAGCCACAGCGGACGCAACATCGCGTCCACAGCACAACTACCTATACGTATTTGTAAGTAGGAAGTGTTCCCGAACACGCTCAAAGAAAAACATTTTCTTTCCTCTTCTCGTGCTCTCTCTAAAATTTTCATATGCGTGAAATATGTCCGCGGAAGGTTCGGTACAACCAAAATTTCATTTTTTCGCCACGTGTTCGCGACGCCATTTTTCTTGAATTGAAAACTTTTTCTTGAATTCACGTTGATAATATTGTGCGGATTTTAGACGCCCGGGTTATTTGAACAACGTAAAGTCCATTCTAACCCCCTCGTTACCAATAAGTGCGTTAGATAAGAGCGATATAATTTAAGAAGAAACCTTGTACAAAGTAAGTTAACCTCACTTTGCTGTGCTCCTTCTGCAAACAGCCAACAAGGCTTTAGTATCTCCTGGCACTGCCAGCCGGAAAGCACTAGCCTGGTGAGTCTAAATTACTTTAATTACATTTAAGTGCGAAAAATAGTCTTTAATAGCGGCATTTCCAGGGTACAATACGTGAAGAGACCTAGTGCGTCTCTCTTATATTTCAATAATTTTTTTTCATTTTATAAACATATTGTATTCCCTCACACATACACACACACACCAGACCTAACGCGTCTGTGTTTCACTTACAACAAACACAACTCGTGTAATACTCCGCGTCGCGATTAACTAAACCTCGCGATCAACAATCGGAAAGACGGTTTCAACTTTCTTTTCTTTTTCAAGTCATTCACAGGTCATTCTCAGTCGGCTGTCGGTAGCCGATCATCATAGCACTTGGCTTCAACACTACCAAAGTTTCAGACGCTGTCCCACACGGAAGTGACTAAGCTAAGGGACGAGAAGCCAGTGCACAACCTGAGCGACTTCGAAACGCATACGGTTCCGGTTAAGGAATAAACCTCAACGTGCGAAAATTCCGACTCTGTCCCCTGGGCTGTTGACCCTTTTGGAAGAGCCAGTTCTCAGCACCGAGGCGGACTCCGATTTCCAACCGGCCGCGTGAACAACGAGGTATTTATTCAAATCTCATTTCACTTTTATCGCGAACACTCGACTCGTTCGCGGCGATCTACTGTCGGCACAGCTCGCGGCGAATGTCAGATTCAATAGAAAATCTTACCGCCCTCCGCTCCGGGAAACTCCTTCCTAAATCAATTCAACCTCCTCCTCGTTCCTTCAATAAAAGATCAACCAAAATGGTTCTCAGCCACTCCCCCGTCAAGTCCAACCCCAACGCGGAACAACAACCGGAAAACACCTCAAATCAGTTAGAATCAGATAGCTCGTCTAACACTTCAAATGAAACAGTTACGGGAATCAATATGGTCACTGTCATCGCAGACAGTGCACAGGCACATGATTCAGGCACACAGCCTACTGCTCCCCTAGCCCATTACGCGTGGCCCGACTAGCCCAGCCTTTCAACAGACCCCAGCCGCCCAAACATTTCTCAACTTGAGAACGTTAACTCTCGTCTCCTGACGATGGAGTCCACATTAACGGAACCCAGGGACCCTCTACGAGAGGTAGACACCCTCCACGCGGAACAGGTCGCACAAAGGCAAGAGTTCGCTTCTAGGCTCACAGAGCAACAGCAAACTCAAACTAGCATCCAGCAACAGCTGGAATATATCACATAGCTGCTGGCCCGCCCTCCCTCTCCCGTAACAGCTCCAGAGCAACCTGCTCCGAGCAATTTGTCGCTACCACAGATCACTTCCGATCAAACAGCGACACAACCGTCCCCATGGCACAGTGGTCCACCGGCAAATGACAGGTCACCGTTTTCACGGACTAGGAACCTGTCATAGTGGTTTTTTCACAAATACGATCCGGCCGGCCGGTTCCGCCAATTAGAAGACCTTTTCAACACCGTGCAGGTCACGGACGACGAAGCTAGGTTCAATTTCACATGCAGATACCTTCAGGAGGATGTGCAGAGAGACATCCGGTATCAGCTCAACTCACTAGACCGCGGAAATAAATACTCCCAGTTGAAACACGCACTCCTCGAACGTTACTCAGAGAGTCCTCAGCAACGGCGCGTCGCTAGGTAACAAAAAACCGTCCGATTTCCTAGCCGAACTCCTCAGTCTAGCGGGTGACAGAGTTCCACGCGAAACAACGATATGACCACTCGGGCCGACATGGCATTCGAAATGTCGCAACAACTCAACACAAACGCGGTAAGCTCCCCTCTAAACACGGAATTCGCGCAGCCGCTAGAGCGAAGACTCGAAGCAATCGAAAGAGCCCTGGCCCTGCGCAGCCAGCAGAATAAGCAACACGACTCGCGCCGCGATTCCATAGATAACCGACACAATTTTGCAAGAGCTCGGAGACGCTCAAACTCACGCGGACGCCTCCACAGGAGTGCGTCCCCTAACCGCTTAGGCTCACCTACTCGCTCGTTCACAACATGTTTCTACCACCGGAGGTACGCGAACGCAGCACGAAACTGCATACTCCCGTGTGACTGGGTCCGCCGGCACCAAGACTCGTACGTAGTCAGAAACGCGAGTAGAGCCACGGCGCAGGAAAACTAACACCACCCGCTCCCGAAGAGGCAGGCAGACGGGCTAAGAAATCCCTGCGCCTCCACGTTCGCGACTCGCGAACAAAACAAATGTTCCTCATTGACACTGGAGCCGACATATCAATTGTCCCGTGCTCCCGGTCTGAGAAGGCACAGCCAGTCGCCCTTAAATTATACGCGGTCAATGGCACTGCAATTAACACGTACGGTACCGCGAGACGCGTACTCGACATAGGCCTACCGTACAAGATTACGTGGAACTTTACCGTCGCCGACGTTCCCCACGCAATCATAGGCGCGGATCTGCTCGCGGCCCATCACCTTCTTCCGGACCTTAAAAAAGGCTTTCTGGTTGACGGCAACCACTTCGCCCGAGATCAAGATTTCCTCTTGGAAGCCGATCCCGCTCACATATCGTTAGTCGCTCCAACGCACAAATTTAGCGACATAATAGGCAAATACCCTCAAGATTTCGGTCCAGACCAATTTCGCTCTGCCAAAAAGCGAGGAGTGTTTCACCACATACTCACGAAAGGCCCACCAGTTTGGCAACGTGCCAGACCCCTTTCAGTCGCGAAACTTAAAGCCGCTAAAAAAGAATTTAGGAGATGGGTTGAGCTAGGGATCTGCAGACCCTCGAACAGCCCACGTGCTAGCCCCCTCCATCTAGCTCCTAAAAAAGACGGCTCCTGGCGTCCGTTCGGAGATTACAGGAAGTTGAACATGGTTACCACTCCAGACAGGTACCCAGTCCCGAGACTTCTCGACTGCATGTCCTTCCTTCACGGTAAAACGATCTTTTCCGCGATTGACCTCCGCCAAGCATTCCATCAAATACCGGTCGCGCCAGAAGAAATTCCGAAAACAGCGGTCATTACACCATTCGGACTGTATGAGTTTCCGGTCATGACGTTTGGTTTCCGTAACGCTGCACAGACCTTTCAGCGTTACATTCACTCTGCTCTCGGCGATCTAGATTTCGTATTCGTCTACATCGATGATATTCTGATAGCCTCCACCTCAGAGTTTGAGCACAGGGAACGCCTCGACCAGGTACTCCAGCGGCTTGTTGAGTATGAACTCCAAGCAAATTTGGAGAAGTGCAGCGTAGGTGTCCCAGAACTGATCTTTCTCGGGCACTTGATCACTCCCACCGGCTTTAAACCTTCTCCCGAAAAAGTTAAAGCGATTTTGGACTTTCCTCGCCCCAACACTATCGAGGAACTTAGACGATTCGTAGGGTTGGTAAATAGCTACCGCATGCTGTTACCCCATGCAGCAGAATCACAGATACTCCTGCATGCACAGGTGTAAAAAAAAAGACAAAAGACCAGTCTCCTGGTCGGACAAAGTACAACAATCGTTCGACAAATGCAAAGCTGACCTAGCTCAGCTCACCCTCACTGCCGATCCTAACGATCAAGTCAAACTTCGGCTCATTTGCGACGCCTCTGACACAGCCATGGGCGCAGCCCTGGAGCAGAGCGCCAATGACAAATGTCAACCAATAGCCTTTTTCTCTCGCAAATTCACTAACGCCGAAAAAAGTACGCACCGTACGACAGGGAGTTGTCCGCGATTTATGAAGCTATCAGACACTTCCAGCATCTTCTCGAAGGGGTCGAGTTTGACACTTTCACCGACCACAAACCACTGGTTTACGCGCTGCATCAAAACGCCAAGAAAATGCCTCCACTTAGATCGCGTCGACTTTCGTATATCTCTCAGTATAATACTGAGATTCACTACCTCCCTGGCAAGGACAACGACGTCGCGGACGCGTTGTCTCGTATCAACTCAATTTCTATTCCATCTTCCATCCAGGTAGAAGACGAAGAAGCTTTTCCCGGTGATTTTTCTAGTAAAGCACGGATTAATATCCATGCTTTTAAACTACCCACACAGTTCACTGCGCTGGAACTTAGCTTAGAGCAGGCAAACGACGAGCAACTAGCTCGAATTTTAAGCGACCCATCTCACCCCATGAGACTCAGGAAACTTTCCTGGGGGGCGCAACACGCAGAATTTTACTGCGACTTATCAAACGATTACATCCGCCCGTACATTCCGGAAGCTCTCAGAAGGTCAATTTTTGACACCATTCACACTCCAACTCACTCAGGGGTTAGAGTGACTAGTAAGCTTATCCGACAGCAGTACATCTGGCCAGATATGCACAAAGACATTGCCAAATGGTACAAAACGTGCCTGGCCTGCCAACAGGCAAAAATCCATAGACACAACAGACAGGTTCCCAATCACTTTGAAATTCCAGATGGTCGATTCGATCACGTCCACTTAGATATAGTAGAGACCTTTTCCACAATCAAACGGATGCACTCACATCCTAAGCATCATTGATCGATACACGAGATGGCCAGAAGCCATTCCGATTCCAGACACGACCGCGGAAACCATAGCTCGCGCATTTTTTGATCACTGGATCAGCCGCTATGGCACACCTGTCAAAATCTCTACGGATCAGGGCGCACAGTTCGAATCTCGTTTGTTCACATAAATGCTGCAGGTGATCGGTGTTCACCGCATTAGGACATCTCCGTATCACCCAGCCTCCAACGGCATGGTAGAGAGACTCCACCGCGAAATCAAAACAACTCTGGCGTGCTACGCAGACAACAGAGACTGGACGCGCATTCTGCCGAACATTATACTCGGCCTTCGCAACAGAATTCGCCTAGACTCTAACACGAGCCCGGCTCAGCTAGTCTACGGCAAGACACTAAGAATTCCGGGTGACTTCTCCCCGTTCACAGGAGAAGAACCAGACGTGCGTGCATTCTATAACGATTTCAAGGATTTCATGCAGAGAGTCCGTCCCGTCCCGGTCGATCATAAGTCCGCGACGCAGCCGTTTGTCCACAAAGGCTTACAAACGTGCTCACACGTCTGGTTTCGCGATAAGCCCATCAGACCAGTTCTCACACCTCCGTATACCGGCCCTCATCTAGTTCTTACTAAGAATTTTGCCGACCACACGTTCGAGATAGACAAAGATGGCACGCGGAAAACAATCAGTATAGAGCGGCTAAAACTAGCCTTCTTACTTCATGAAGAAGCCGACGCCGCTGAGGAAGGAGACACACCTAACTCGGCGAGAACTACACCGTCTCCTCCTCGCTCTCTCACCGATGAGAACTTAACACAACCACGAAACATTTCCCAGCCGACCCCACCCAGTCCCAGTCGAGCCAGCACCCCGTCGACGCGAACAGCGTCCGAGGGCTCTCAAGCTTCTCAAGAGGCGTCTCCTGAGACTCGGCAGTGGTGGCCTCACGCTGATGACGCTCTCCCCACACAGCCACAGGCTCCGGGGAGACCACTTCTAGAGGCCAGTTTGCTCACGTCCCCAGTTCACAGAATCAGGCACCTTCACCCGCTACCCCAGTCTTTCCTAGACAATCGGAGGTCCCGGGTACTCAACAGCCAGATTCACAAGCAACTGACGTTAGAAGCACGCCTCAAGCTAATTTCTGCAACCTTCCTACTCAAAACCAATCCATTCGCAAAAGATTCGTCCCAAATATCCTAAAACGCAGTAAAAAAGTAGACCATATCAGCCACAACAGCAAACCGCAAACGAGTCGAGTACTCTTCGCAAAGCATCAAGAACACGTCAAAATCATTCCTCGTTTACGCAGGTATGGAAGAGTTGCAGAAGCAAAAAGACCTCCTCAAGGCCAAGCTTAACAAAAACAAAAGCTTGAGACTGTGTGCAGACGCACGAACGTAATTTACAGATACGAGAACGGTACACTTACACTGACACACAGACACTAACACCACATCCACACCTTACCTTACCTTTGTAAAAATCCAGAAAAATATATGTACAATTATAAAAATAAAAAGAAACATTCCTCTGTATGACATTAAGTCAAATTGTATTTTCTTTAAGCGAACCTCAAATTGGAATCATATAAAATAAAATAAGTTCCCACATGTAATTAATAAAAAAACAAATAAGGTCACGGTTAGAAACCCAGGAAAGCAACAACAACTTGTAAAATGTTATCTTAACATTTAGTAGTGGCACTACAGACTGCAATAATTAACTAGCTCATAAACTACAAAACTTCGTACAAAAATAACCTCTCTCACAATCTTATAATTAAATAAAGAAGTTGAAAAACACGAAAACCTACCTTCCTTCCTGCAAAATGTCCTGTGAACTTTTTCAACCATGGGGGGGGGGGGGAGCACTGTAGGGACTAGCCGCCAGGCGGGGTGCCCTACTAGAGAGAGATAGAGAGAGAGGCTGAGGTACCCACGTAGCGGCGTGCAGGTAGTCTCGTCAGATACTCGCCGAGAGTCGAGCAGTGCACACTAGTAGGGAACTAGACAATAAAGCTCATATATTAGACGACACGTGCCTAACCTCACTTTATCTTCACATCGCACAATCCCGACAAGTACACCACAATCTAGTGCGCTACTGCGCAGACTCGAGAACCTGGTACGATATAGATATTATAGAGTATAGACTCACTGGTTGTAAGTACTGCAGTCGCATGTACCGGAGATCTGACCACACCGCACATGCGCACGAATCATTCAAATTGCAGGCTCATTTTTCGTAGCAATAAAATTATTAATTTAAAGAATAATTCATTAGTTTTTGTTGTGTTTTCATAGCGGGCAAATTTAATCGACCTAAGGGCAATTTTTTCGCGTTAATTAGATATTCCAATAAGTTGAAATTAAAAAAATACAGCTAATTAATGTTTGAGCTAAGTCTTAACTACTAATTTATTTTTTCTAAAAAAACTAAAAGCGGGCAAATTAAAATTTTTACATAGTTTGAAAGGGCAATTTAATATATATAACCCGATATATTTACTTTTTTTAAATTTTTATACTTGCAGACTGGAACGTGGGGGGTCATAATACTGTTATCTGGGGATAAGAAGTGCATGGAGCACTATTTTTATGGAAGAAAACAAATAAAGTCTATAATAAATTAACGTTTATTATGAATCAATCTAGAATTTCCAATCTTGTTTCAAAATTGAATTATAAAGTACAAGCAAAACCTAGGAAGTTAAAAAATTTTAATGGTCCAGAAGGAAGAGTACTTAAATTACAGAAAACTTTAACAGCTCTACTAAAATATGAAAGAATAGAATTGAATTACAATCGAGCTGATGAGACTAGAGGTTACATTGAACAAGTAAGTATTGTTTCCTTGGCATTTTAAAGAAGGAATTTCAGTATTTAGTTTATATTGCTGTATTTTTGAGGTTCTTCTATTTTATATTTAGTTTTTTTATATCATAATATTAATTTAGTATATATGCTAAATCATACCTGTGAAAATATGCTAATTTCAATAAGACTTTCTCATAAATATTGAATTTTCAAAATAATCTGTTTGCAATCATTTTATATGCTATTCTTCTACTTCTTATTATTATTATTAAGAATTATTTGACACTTATTATTAAACTCATTGGAATATATCGTATGATCTACTAGTTTTATCCATGAATTATACAATCAATTGAAACAAACAAAATATACGTGTAAATTGTACATTTTTATACAACAACGTTTTCAGGATCATGGAATTATTATTAAGTATTAATTTAATATTTTTAAAATTAATAATGTTGAAGTATGCCTGAGTTCAACTTTACAAAAATACATGAAAATAATGATTTATTGATTACAGAAAAATGACAATTTTATCTAGGTAACTATCATTGTTAATATGTTTAGTTCACATGTAATACATAATCTATGTAGACTAAATTAATTCATATGGTTTCCCACTCTTGTGATTGGGCAATATGTCTTAGATTAAGTCTCTAGAGACTTAACTTACATTTAACCTAAACCTCCATTGGCTCTAATGCTTCCATAATTAAATAATTTGTACCAAACTATGTTTTCTTTTCAAAAATAATTTTGTTTTAATTATTTTTATAACTATTTTAATAATAATATATAGATAAATCAAATGTAAAAACATTTAATAATTGAAAGTGTGACAATATCATGTTATTATAATATCATGAATTACTTCATGAATTAATATACTTGTACTTAAAGAATTAAAATCATTATGACCTAGGTGGAATTATTTTTTATCGTTTTTTTTGTAGCTTATATCCAAAGTTATTCGGAATGGTGGTGACAAAAATACTATGGATTTAGCAAATTATTGGGTCCTAGAAAAAAATTTAATTTATAAGCTATTCAATGTGTTGCCTCAAAGATACGATGGGTTAACTACATATACTAATTTGTATTACTCTCCACGAATATATCCTGGAATTCATTACAAAAGAGTAGTATTGGAATTAAAAGGTGCGTGGAACTCTGAAAAAAGTATTTATAATGTATTTTCATTTTTAATTGGTAGAGGTAAAATGATGGACTGTAATTAACTTGAATAATTTCTCTGTAAAAACGAAGAAATAATATTAAAAGTTATTTGTTCGTCCCTTTTGGCAATTGCACAATTTGTCCAATTCAGTTTTATTTATATATTCTTAATTATATTCATTTTACTCCCACGTGCTCGTCTCTCATGTTATTTCTGATGTACCAGCAATATCACACAGTGAGTTTGTAGCAATTATGTGTATGATGAAATATGGAGAAGGTATGATTTTTTGTGTATGATTAAATATGTATTTAAGCTTCAGGGGGTGAGACACCTTTGAAATGCCAATTCCTATATTCAAAATATAAAATAGTTGTAACAATGCAGCTATAATTTATACTTATTCTTAAAATATAATATAATTTTACCTTCAATTTGAACGGTCAAACTCTTCTATAAGTTTCTTCAATAGCTACTTACAATAGAAAGTTGAAAATTCACTCACCGTAGGATTCAAAGTCAACAAATGGATGGATTGAACTTAAAGTTGGTAGTTGAACTCTTTGTTGTAGTCCTTTCAATATGAATGTACGTATTTAAAATTAATTGTACAGAAAAATTATTAAAAATAAATCTGAGTTGTTAACTACTAATTAAAAAAAATGTACACATTTTAGAAAGACAAATTTCTCCTTATTATTCTATTCAAAATCCCGTCATTCATACTGAAAGGAGTGTATCAAAGAGTATTACTACCAAGTTTGAGCTCAATCTATTCATTGCAGTCCAGTCACTATACGTTTTTTTTGGAACAATCTGCCACCACTGAGATTTTTGCGCAAAGTTGTTCGGAAGCACGTAAGGATATAAAATACCATAAATGAAACAGCTAAAAAGTTGGGAAAATTATTTAAACAACGGTGTAAAGTTATGAAAACATGGTTTTTTAACTTTTGCGGAAAATCTATTAGTGCTAGCGAAAAAAAGTTTGGACAAAAAATATAGATATTTTCAAAACCTATAAAATGAGCTATGTTATGTCAAATTCCAATAATAAGTTTAATAGCAAAGCGGCGTGAAAGCCGGATATTGGCCATTTTTACAATTGTCATAATATAATTTTTGTCGTAGATGATTGTAACAAAACACTTTGTAAAGGTATCCATGCTTGGAATAGCTGGTAAAAATTTCAACTTTAAATGTCTATTAGTTTGCTGTCAAATCTATTTGTTATATAAAAAGATCGTCTCGTAGACATTAATTTTCCCAGCTCACAGCTACGGTATAAGTTATAACTGCATTATTACAAATATTTTATATTTTGAATTTAAGAATTTGCGTTTCAAAGGTGTCTTCTTGTCCCCTTAAAGCGTCCGTTAGAGCGCCTCGTATCTTCGGTGTTTAGTCGAAGCGACCCTAGTAAGGAAGTGCTCACAATTATTGGGCAACGTTATAAATGTTAGCATTCACCGAGTGTTTAAGAAGATGTTAACAGTGATGCGTTACTGTGCAGGAAAACAGGCTCAAATGCTAAGCATCAGAAAAACAAGCAAAAAATCGCGTACTGTAGTTATATTCGTACTAGCATTCATTTATAATTTTTAATAAAATAGCATTATTTTTGCAGGCAATCCGTTTCCCAGCATTCTGACGTTTTCTGCAGATGGTAATTTATTATTGCAAAATATACTGTTAAGTGAAGCCAAAAAAGTGTATAATTCTCAATAGCCTAGAGAATTAATAATAATGAAGAGAGAATAAATAATATTATTACAATGTAAATAAAGTACTATAATCATTTTCAGTACCAGTAATATTAATAATTGATTTATTTTATAATTCATTATGCTTATATGATTACCGAGATTATGAAGATTTTTTAACTTATTTAAGGGACACAATACTATCTGAATGACATGTAAAATTATAGCACTGCATACATTCGGTGTCAATATAATAATGCACATTCAAACGTTTATTATGAAGATTTCCCGATATATTCTTTAGAATCGAAAAGTCGCCAAATTTTATTAGGCATCGCTAGTATGTTTTAAAGGCACTCTATGCTATCAATTAATGGTCCTTATCAGCCATATAGTATTATGACGATTGGTTAACAAAGCACATCAGAGAATTCAGTCATGTTTGTGTCAATCCATTGCAACTAGGAATTGAACCCGGGACCACCGGAATTGCGAGACCGACAATCTACTGAATGATCTATCATAAATGTCAACAGTAAATTAAACTTTTGTTATATAATAGAAAAAAAGATCAACCTATCAACAACGAGATAAAGCAAACCAACCCCATAAACATTAGCAGTCAATATCACGGCGGAGCGCGTGAAAATTCTGTCACAATGATCATAACTACAACATTCGTGCAGAGCACTTTTGGCCTGATAATGGCCAGCTCGCGATGTTTATTGGGAACACATATGTGCCATTTGGGCTTGGTCCAAAGGGATCGAAACAGTTGAAGTATTGCAGTTTACGTTCAAAAATACGTATAGTAGTCTGCACGATACCATATGAATATATTTAATATAAATTTATTTTATTTTATGCTTTTAATTGGCTGGTTTTTTAAGCTTTTTTTTTATACGTCTATAGTTATTAATGTGTTAACTTTATGAAAAAAAAACCGGTTTTGTGTTCGGGGATAAAATGTGATGTGATACTGATTCCAAACGCTAGTATTCGTTGCTTATTTAATTTTCGCGAACTTACAGGGCATATTACGGCGACTAGTGTTTGCAGTTTTCAACAAATCTACAAAATTATACGAGCTTTAAGGTCATCGTCAATAAAATGTAAGGCTAAGTAATTCGTTAATCGTCCGTGCATAAAGCTTATTTTGCCCCGTTATAATACGTCTATTTTTAAGTATAGTTTTAGATTGAATAATGTATTCGTACTTATAGCCTAAATTGGTGTAAATCTTCTGGGTATGTATTTATCTATAAAAATACATACTTTTCTTTTATGAGAATTTATAAATTAATACAAATTTTATATTCAAACTTGTTTTTGTCTGAGCCCTTTCCTGATAACGTATAGTAGTAGCTTATTTTCTTATTGACACATGAATTTTAGCCTAATAATTACGAATACAATATAGCTATTGTAAATCATCAATTTTTATAAAATTAAAAGAACCAGCCGACTCTTCCGAAATTATACCATTGTTTAAGAAAATATTATTAAATATTTTAACCGTTTAACACTGAAATAGCCATAATTTTTGCAGCAACACCAAGCTCGTGCCATTCAATTATTTATCATATCTTTTAATCGACAACGAAGGATCTGAATACAAACGTGTTGGAATACGCCGATAATGTATATAGCAATACAATGTAATACTGTATATAGTTACAAGGAGCGACAAAGGGAAGGTTTGACAGTTTTTCTGACCTGTATGTTTATTGCACTCTCACTAATAGATGCAGAAGCAAGCAAAGGTCCACTCACTCCACCAGGAACAACCGCCACGAGCACACGTCCAAGTGTATCTTAAACTTTACTGTATACTAGCCACAGTGCATATATTATAATAAATATTCATTCAAATACTTCCAAAATAAAGTATTATTTATTTTACATTAATTCCAACAGGTTATGAGCCCAGAGCTATAATGAATATCAGTGTAAAAAAACAGTGCAAAATAAAGATCTTTGCTCTTTAGCATCTTTTGTATTTTATAAAGTGAAAGTTTAAAGTTTAAATAAATAATGGTAGATTATTTTAAACCATTAATTACGAAATTAAACGGAAGTAATTATGGAACTTGGAGTCACAAAATGGAAATGCTGCTGATTCGTGAGGACTTATGGGACGTTGTGGCGGAAGGAATAAAAGACGCAGCATCTGCTGCGCAGAAAAGAAAGAACGACAAAGCTCGTTCAACTATAGTATTATGTATTGAAGATAATCAATTGATACATATTAAAGGTATAACCATAGCATTTGAACTGTGGGGCAAGTTAAAGACATAAATATATTTCAAAATATACATAATATACATATCAAAAGAAGTCTTTGTCCACAATTATTCATTTATACAAAAGGGCATTCAAAATGAGTTTACCGGAAGGTGGAGATATGGAGAGCCACATTACAGGAGGTTTAAAGATTATAGATAGATTAACTGTACTCGGACAAGAATTAAACGATAATATATAGGCAGCATTACTTTTAAGTAGCTTACCAAGCTCATATGATCCATTGAACAATAGCCTCGAGTGTCGTAGTGAAACAGATTTTTCAATGGTATTAATGAAGACGAAGCTAATAGACGAGTATAAGAAACGTCAAGAAAAATGTCTTGAAAAATCAGGTAGCGAAATGGCATTGCAAGTTTACAAAGAGTTTTTCATCAAAACAAAGAATTAGAGTGCTTTTTTTGTAAAAAGTCGGGACATTTCAAAAAGGATTGTTAGAGCAAATCAAGTATTTGAAGACAATTATGAAAATGAGCATCTATTTGTAGTTGTCGAACAGGAGTCTTTAGAATCAGTTTGTTTTAGTTCGAAAAGAATCAAAAGTGAGTGGACGTGGCTAATTGGTGTGTTGTTTGTGCCATCAGTAAGGTCCAGTTTATTATCCGTCAAGAAACTAATGCAGGATAGGTATGAATTGTTCGCAAATGGGCGCTGCACGATAATAAAAACTGGAAAAACCCTTGGAGCAGCGCAAATCGGACCAGGTACACAGGGCCTTTTTGGAATTCAACATTAAGCAAACGATGTCTGTGCAGCCATAAATGTAGGTGAATATAAGTACAACTGTCAGCACGTGTGGCACAGCGGGCATCGAGACCAGAGCGCTATCAAGGAATTAGCCGAAAACTGACTCGCATCTGGCATTATTATAAAGGACTACGGGCAAAGAAAGGTATGCGAGTGCTGCGTGAAAGGCAAAATGAGCAGATTACCCTTTCGAAAAGATTCTTCAGGTAAAACCAATTCAATACTCGATATAATACATACCGAAGATTGCGGACCCATGCATACAGCCATCCCGGCAAAGAAGAGGTATGTAATTACCATAATAAACGATAATTCGCGCTTTACAACGGTACATTTCATGGAAAAAAGAGCGAAGCCGGCAAACACGGCAATTTATAGAAATGGTTAAAACGCAATTCAAAACGACACCTAAATGTATGAGATCTTCAGATGTATTTAAAAGTTAATGGAATAAAAATACAATACACAGCTGCATATTCGCCTCAGCAGAATGAAGTTGCAGAGTGAAAAAATCGATCGCTAATGGAGATGGCAAGATGCATGCTCATTGATGCAAATTTAGAGAAGAAATATGGGGCTGAAGCCGTCAATACTGCAAACTTCTTACAGAACAGATTACCAACAAAAGCTGCAAATGCTACGCCTTATGAATTATGGTATTCAAGAAAACCGAACGTAAAAAATCTCCATATATTCGGTTGCGAAGCGTATGCACACATAGGAAAAGAGCAACGGGGGAAGCTGGATAATAAAGCCGAGAAGTTTATATTTATCGGATATTCGGAAGAGACAAAAGCTTTTCGGTTATTGGACTTGAGAACTGAGTGTGTAAAAAAAAGTCGAGATATAATTTTCCTCGATAAGCCTTCAGTAACAAAAATAAATTAAGAAAGTTTTATATTAAATAAAAGAAGAACTTAGAATATTTCAATTAAAGAATTTATTCTGAGCAGAGAGCAAGAAAGGACACGTCTGAACACTAGAAATATCAGGCAAGAACTGAGGGCTAGAAAGAATATTGTAAAGTAGAAAATACATCGGAATGTATTTTCTGCATAAGAAACAATGATTCCCTTCATACTATAAGTACATGCGTACTGCAGATGTTTAGGCTGTTCGCAAACACAATGTTCAAGCAAAGCGTCACATCACATATCATATCGAACCTGAGCCGTCTACTATCTTAAAGTAATAACAATTCAGGGAAAGAACTTTTCTCTAAACCTCCAGCTCAATACATATACATCTATTGAAGATTTAGTTTTTGAAATAATAATAACTAGCTATTCAAACATTTTGTAACACCAAACAACGGAAATTAATTTGATGGCTTATTATTAGGAGTTAAGAACAAAGAAGAGATAATCCAAAAGGTTCCACAAGAAAGGGTTAAGGACTCTGGACTCGAATGTACAGCGTCGGCGCTCAGAAAGGACAAATTGAGGCATGCCCCCCAATAGGTATATGGTCAGCGCACAGCTTGCATATAACTACTAGGCAAGACCCACGCACAGTAAGTGAAGCTTTCGAAAGAGCCGATAAAGCTAAATAGAAGAATGCAATGATAGAGGAAATTAATTCATTAAAATCAAACAATACATACGATATAGTATCACCGCCCAAGGGGCAAAATATTATTTACTTGTAAATGGGTTTTTGACACAAAAAGGAATTCAAATGGAGAAGTCGATAGGTATAAGGCAAGACTCGTTTGCACGAGGATTTACGCAAAAATATGGAACCGACTACGATGAAGTCTTTGCACCTGTTGTTCGGCGAACAACATTCAAGGTATTAATAGCAATAGTAGGACAAAAATCATATCTAATTAAGCACTATGACGCTAAAACAGCATTTTTGATCGGAGAAATTCAAAAACTAAATTTTTATGACGCAGCCAGAAGGTTTTGAAGAAATTAATAAAACAGAAATGATATGTAGGTTGAAAAAGGGACTGTACGGATTAAAGCAAACAGCCAAACTATGGAATGATAAGTTAAGTGAAACTTTAAGTGATGTATTCATACAAAGTAAAGAAGAGTTGTGCTTATTTATAAAAATATTAGGGGAACAATACATTTACATAATAGTTTATGTCGATGATTTTTTAATAGCTGCAAAAAATATAGATCATATAAATAAGATTGCAGAATGTTTAAAAACAAAATATAATCTTATGGATTTAGGATATTTACAGCATTATTTAAGAAAAAACGAAGATAATTACTTCTGTATAAAGCAAACTCAATACATAAACAAAATTATAAACAGATTCGGAATAAAGGATGCAAAGCCCTCAGAGATACCATTGGATCCGGGGTATTTTATAGAAGAAATAATGTAATTCAAATGAATAGAAATGAATAGTATCAGCAGTTAATTGGAGCACTACTATACTTGGCAGTAAATACAAAACCAGATATTGCAGCGAGTACAACCATATTAAGCCAATATAACAATCATCCAACGGAAGCTGATTGGAATGAAACGAAAAGGATTGTATGATATTTAAAAGATACACAAGAGCATGAACGACAATGAAAAAAATTGTTTGGCCTTTCGAAGCTGCTTTTCTGCTTCCTTCGTCGTTGTTGTTAATTGATCAGGATAACCATCGAAGATTATAAAGCTATTAATGTTTGCAACGTAAGGTATGTAGCGTGTTACGTCGTAAAAGCGTGAAAAAATTTACTTCATCTATTGCATCTTGTACTTTACAAATACATTCACACTGTATTCTAGTTTTAAGATCCATAACTTTTATTATTTTACTGTAAGCGTAGTGAGTTCGACTCATCAAATTCACTGTAATATAATTTATGCGCGTTTTTTCCCAAGATTTCATTATTATCCTTTGCAACGCGAAGTGTTTACCCAAAACGTGCTTCACCACCGCGTTAGCGGATACAGTAAATGTGTAGCGTATTTGCGAGACGGCCGAAAAGTCATTTATGGCTCCCTACCCTTCTTTACAATCCTTACTAATACCTTCTGTCGCATGTGCCTAAAATGCATCTTGTCTGCTAATATAATAGGAATTTTTTTTCTCCAATAGAAATTATTGGAATTATCTTAAAGTCCAACCTTTTTCCCTCCTACTTGTCCCCACTTTCTTTCCCCGAACCTTCTTCCTTTTGCGAATCTTCAATTAAATTCAGAAACATTCCAGACACCGCGCGGAGCACACAATTTTTACTCAATGTATGCACCTTCACCTTGTACGAAGTTTACTGCACTCTCTTAATAAACAATTAAATTAAAGATCACATTTGTTATTATTTTGACAAATACATTTCAACCAGCTGTGCAAAGGTACTCTGACCACCGCAGAAGTTTTATGAAATTTCGCATAAGCTTCAACAAAGCGATTAAAAATATTTTCGAAAACTACTCATTGAGACCAAATAACTTTGCGTAGTAAAAATCCTCCATCTATTACGTGATAATAGTCTTGCATTGATATCGATTTATTCAGCGGTCGCAAATGATCAAATAATTTTGATTTGTCTGTTTTGCGCAGGATACCATTATAAAAATTAGACAACGGATAAGGCGCAAGTTCATGAGCGAAATAATCTTTTAACTCATTTTTGTCTTCCATAGCTACATTAATTCGTTCAAAAATTAACGCAGGATTAATAATAACATTTTCATTTTTTCATTTTAGAGCATATATACTTTGAAGAGGCATAACTCGTTTTTTTCGTTGGAATTTCAAGTCACTAAAACAATTTCCAACAACGTTGTTAATCATTTTTAGGCCAATTTCCAAAGATTGTGGCTGTTGATAGTTGCATTGCCTTTTATACCTGTGCTGAGGGAAATAATCGCATCCGAAACAGCAAAAGGTTCGTGAACAGAGGACAAATTTTCGACTGTATTCAGAGCATCTACATCTTGCAGAATTTTGGCTGCCGGGCATCAACGTATTGCTTCGAAGTGAAGAAAGTAACATTGCAAAATTTTTGAACTGTATTGCTGATATCAATTAAAAATGGCATTGTCCATATCCACTTTGCTAAAACAGAGTCTGAGATGCCTCTGCTATGTGTCAGTCCGCCACTGCTTTTTATAGAACGTATCAGATCTTCAGTGTACAGATCTGAACAAATACCTCTCAAAAACTTATCTCTTCTTCTAATCGTAAAATAGCCTTTAGAAGCGAACTTTTCAAATTCGACTGGATCCATTTTCTTTTCTAGATCGTACATATCTTGCAAATATAAATGATAAATGATACGATTTTACATATAAGTAGTGACCGCTTGCATTGAAAATGGTAGCATTTTTCTTATACTTTTCAGGTGCAATTTTTAATTATCCATTCTTTCAGCCTCGATACATTGTAATCGTCTCAAAATACTGAGTCCACAATTTAGCAGCTGGTCCTTGCTGTTTAAAGTGTTGAATATACAGTTAAAAATCTATCATATATATCTGAAAATAGAGCTTTATTCATGCCTTCGAAAGTATTATCTTTAACAATCACTTTTACGTCTAAATATCTGTTTTCAGCATCCGTAATAATAAATGGAAATGGCATTATTTTTGCCAAAGCTAAATGAGCATAAAGGGTTGCCTCGGATAGCCCTTGAGTAAGCATGCCCGCTTAAAATTTTATAAACAGAATATTCTGCAATAATTGTACATAAAAGCTCTTTCATGACACTTCTGTCCATTATGTATCCGATAACACCCATAAATAAAACTAGAGTTATTTCATTTCTAAGTAGAAAATTGCGAGCAGCTGGATTTTGTACTGATGAAGCTTACAAGGACGCAAATACATTAATTGTTGAAACAGCAATGCACATTGCTACCGAAGATAAAGCAGCAGTGATTGTAGCCGAAGATATTATCATTTTAGTTATTATAACACAGAGGATTACATAGATTATAGACACAGGAAATTGTTTAAATCCAACACAGTGGAGTTGGATGATTAAAGAAGACATGGTACAGCCAATATGCACTCACGAATTATTAGTGCCGGAGAATATTTTAGAAGATATTAGTTGCAGGTGCATTAAAGGTTGCAGGTGCATTAAAGGTTGCAGCAAGTATTGCACTTGCGTTAAACTGGGATTAAAATATTCTGATTATTATGCAGGATACCACGGCAGACTTGTAAAAATTGCGAAGTATCTGTTACTAATAACATTGTAGATTTTTACGTAACAGAAAGTAACGAGTTAGGCGATAAAGAAGAAGTAGTTTTTAGCATTAGTAACGAAATAGCCAGCTCGATTTTAGATGAATTAATTGATAATGTGATTAATGAATGCGAAAATAAGTTAATTATAGACGATGTATTTAATATATGCGTTAATAAGTTAAATTTAATCTTTCCTCCTTTCTATGTAATTTATCAACATGAGTATAACAAAAAATTTATGTTATATTAGAATGAGCAAAAATGTATTTATTTTGTACAATTTTCGTAAAACCATTTGTTTAATTTCCGATTTAATTGCTTTGTTTATACCATATTAAATATACTGAACCTTTAAATAGCAACATTATTAAAAGCCAACAATTATACAATTTTTTAGAGTTATTTATATTTTATCGGAATAAAAGCAATAAACCATGAAATATACCGACCTATGAGCAACCGTAGAGTTGGTTATCTGTATATGAGGGAATACGGGCGACGTTAGAGGCGACAGTCGGAGCGCCTTGTATCTCCGGTGTTTAGTCGTGGCGATCCTGATGAGGAACTGCTCACAACTGTCGGGAAACGTGATAAATGAGAATATTCACCAATTGTTTGTGAAGAGGCTAATGATGAGTTCTACCTATACGACGGTGAATGTCTACGCCAGGTGCGTCTCAGCTGCGGTCTCGCTGTGGTAGGTACTTTGAGCGTCCAACGGGAATAGGCTAGGTTGTAGGAATATATGCGTGAATAACTCGAACTATGGCAGATGTGGTTAAAGACATTTTTTCTTTCAGAAATTTACAAAATGATTGATAACTCGTAATGTTACTCAAAATACTCTTAAAATATACGGTTTGTTCAGTATAAGTTATAAAATACAATGCATTTACTCCGCGTGATTCGAATTCGTTCAAGTAGAGACGTGTCTCGCGAAAGTGCTTGCGTAGGAGTGAAAGCACGAGCCCTGAATCTGGGCCTTTTTATACTTTTTGCTTAGTCTTGCTCCAATTGTTCTAATGTATATGCTCTTCTGTTTTATAATGCAACAATTTGTTTATCGGTTTTTTATTGTCCCTGAGATCATTTTGACTGTTGGCTTTTGCGATAGTGTTGGTTCGTGGTAACACTGAGGACGACGGTTCGTGGGACTAAGACGTCGTCATTCTTTTTGGGAATACTATTCCGTTATGACTTGACTAGTACGTTACCGTCATATTTATGATGCCTTAGAATATCGAGGAACTCCATGTTTGGAGGTTGTGGCTTATGTCGTTCGTACATTGCTTATTTTCGCTGAGCGACAGTAAACGGTTTTTCTATGGTAGTGTGTGTGTGTCTACAGTTTGACCACAACGCATGTGCTAGCTGTTTTACATGAGTGTTTTCGAACTGTATATTAATTTAGTGTTATATTTTGTGTCGGTATTTTTAGCATTTTACAAATACAATGAATAATATATAATAGATGCATTAATAATCCTTTCACAGCTCGACAAGTTCAAAGATCGTTCGCCTATAAGCCAATCGTAGACCGACAGAACAACGAAAGCGCTTTTGTATCAGTGGATCGTAGTTGGCCATCGTCGATCACCGCGAATCAAAGTTAAAAAACCTTAATAATGGAAAATCATCGTAAAATTTTGAACTACTTACCTCTACTTTATTATTTGCAACACAATTCTTTGGTCTCGTAGTTTGAAGTACTGATTGCAAATGAATATAGATAGGAAGTCGATGGATGCATATCCGGGTATATTACTTTTCCACCGGAAGGGCGATAAAATGCAGTTCATAAAAAATAATCCATTAAAATAGATTTGAAAGGATAGACAATGAATTGACCAATATACACGGGCCATTGTCTGAGAAAAATCCACTACACTAATAAAAAAATTTGAGAAACGTAGAAAGATAGTTAATTAGTAATTCTTTAGGTATGGATATATAGTTTCTATTAGCGTGGTGGCATTTTTAAAAAAAAAGTTGTTTGACCACTATCAAATCAAAAGACAACTGACATAACCGATTTTTTTATCCACTCAGCATCTATTTAAAAGTGTCCTTGACTAATTTTAATATGACTCTGTTAGTTTGACTGTGAAAATGTTTTCATTAAGCAAAAAGGCAGCTGATTTGCAAATAATTTTTTCTCGTCTGCTGTAAATTTGTAAATAACTATCCAATTTAAAAAAAATAAAAAAAATTTAAAAATCATCTTAAAAAAAATTAGAGAATATGATTAAAGTAATTCTAAGATATTTTGCCATTGGCAAATTTTTTAAAATCTACAGCTGTTGTGGAAAAAAATGTTCAACTAACTTGATTTTGCAAAGAACCAAGCAATTGTAGAGATAACATTTAAAAGGTAGAATTTCTTCATCATATTCATTCTTTTTGGTGACCTGCCATTTGCACCGAATTTGTAGTCTTGTCAAGGGAAGTCAATTTGTACCACAAAATAATTCTAGCGATTATCATCAAATTCTTAGTGCGGCAATGTCCTTGCATTACTACTTTTAAGGTGGCTCTTAGTAAATCTAATGTTTAATGTTGTAACGGGCGACTTATTCGCGTAACCGCCGAATTTGTACGCCGGTGTCAAACCGCGACATCTCGAACGAAGTCGCGTTGTTAGAGAATGAGTTTAGTACGTGCCGTGCAGAATACACGGCCCGCCTGGCTCAGATATGATTCCCGCACGAGTAAGGTACTGGGGAGGCGACAGGGAACAGGGATAGTAAAGTCAGACTGCACAATTTATATATAAAAAGGTTGATTGTATTTGGTGCAGTTAAGTGTACACACTCGCAAGCGAGCAAAGTGTGACACCGCGCACGAGCTATGCTAGAGAGAGAGAGAGAGATGCGGCAAGATCGCCCGAATACCGGTGTAGTTAAAGGCGGTACTTACAGATATCGCAGTAATCGGGATTCGCTCGCTCGTAGCTCGTCGTGGCTTGGAGTCGTCCGGTTACGAGGATTCGTCCGTCCACGGTGGAATCGGTTGAACGCGTGCAAGCAGTGGCCGTTAGGAGATGCTAGCGAAGGACTGCCTGCACTTGACGTTGGCAATAGACTGATTAGTACGCGTTGGGCTACGCGTCGCTTGCCCTACTAGACACTGTTGTCAATTTCGACAACTGTGTCTAATTGATCGGCAATGTCGCGCATGGGGCTAGGCGTTATACGGTAAATATAACCGATTCTCTCTCTCTTTTTACACGGCGTCGTGTCCGACGGCGTGCTTATAATATATTCTTGAAACACATTGTATGGCTTTCGCCGTACGGATAGGCCGTATGACGCAATGCACACGATGACCGTCATAATATATAGTATTTGATATCACATTGTCACACATGTATAATACATAATCAGATTCATGTATTTATGTCGATTTGACTTGAAAACTTGTCCAATGCTGCTCTCCTTCAAATTTAAAAATTCTAGAGAATAAATAAAAAAAACAAGTAAAAATATATCGCATTCTTTAAGTTCTCAGATATGTTCCAGGCTTGCCATGTGTTTATTTATTAGTATAAAGTGATAATTTTTATTTCTTCTACATAATATTAAATTGTTCTTTAGGTCATATTTATTTCATGCATTTTTGCAAATTTCTGATTGGTAAATTATTATAGACAGTCAAAATAGACATTCTCAAAATATTTTGTACTTTATGCGTTTGTGAATAAAAGTTATTTTCACTTGAACATAGAAGGTATAGTTTTTGGAAAATTAGTCGGATTTGTAAAACTTCCAGTTTGTCTTATTTTATTTTCAAAAATCATAATCTTAAAGGTCTTTACTTTGATGCAGCCATTTAATATGTTTAAGTTGTGATGGTATTCATTCAAACTTTCAACTTATTATGAGAAATTATACTATCTTCGACAATAATGCAGGTAGACTCTCTTGCCGACTACCTCTTGACTACTGTGGCGCGGATGTCTGATCGACGCGCTTACTGTTTGCTCGCTTTATGGGGCCAAATTCAGCTCAGCAAGTGAATACAAATCCTCGAATATCGGAATATATTTCTTCCCATGAACTGTTCTCGGCTGGAGACCTCTCATATCTCCTGCGACGACCTATCATGGGCGCACCTAATGGTACAGTTGCCCATTAGGTGCGCGCTGCTCGACTTTGCACTGCTGGTAATCGAAACAGTGCTTGACGTACTCAGATACGTTCTTGCACATTTTTGGCCAATAATATTCTTTTAGGACTCTTGAATACGTATTCAGGCGTCTCTGATGGCCGACTGACGATTCGTCATAGCATTCTTGCAATTTTTGATGCCTTCTATCTTTTGGGACTACGATTTTTCAAGCTTTATTGTCCTCTATTAAAGCTGAAAAATTGTCGTTAACCACATAGTAATAGAGTTGCCCACCATACACTTTATATAATGGAAAGTCTTGGTGTTTCGTCAACACATTTTGGACCATCATATCGCCATATCACCATACCACTTGACGCCCGTGTCATTGGACCAACCAACTGTACACAATGGTACGACTTTTTCCTCAGCAGGTACTGCATTCTGTGAACCCTTCCTATGTTCGTTAGGATAGATATGGCCTCGCATTTCCAACACCCATTTTGCAAGAAGCTCTGTTGGATTGCGCGATTATGCAGCCATCGTAAGCTGCTATGGTCCGTGACGACTTTACATTCATATCCCTTAACGTATAGAAACTTTCTAATTGCCCATATCACGGCAAGACATTCTCGTTCTGTGACACTGTAGTGTCTCTCGGCTTGGGACATTGTGCGACTAGCGAACTCTAGTACGCGCTCTTCTCCGTAAATTACTTGAAAAAGCACGGCCCCAAGCCCAGTATCACTCGCGTCCATTTGTATCACAAATGTTCCTGAGAAGTCTGGGCAGTGGAGTACTGGCGCTGACGCGATAAGTGCTTTGACCTGCATAAATGCCTTTTGCTGGTCTTCACCCCACTCATATCTCCTTTCCTTCTGAAGGAGCCGATGTAGAGGTTCGGCGATTGTAGCAAATTCCTGCAAAATACCAGGATGCCATGCCCAGAAATCTCCTCAATTGTTTAAGGTTCTTCAGCACCGGATACGCCATTATAAGCGCTATCTTATCCGGATCTGGCCAAAATCCATCGTGATGAACCAAGATGCCGAGGTCAATCGTCAGGTCAACCTTGCCTCAGTCAGCCTCGTGAGTACCTTATCTAAATACTCGATGTGCTGCTCATAAGTCTCCGTGACGATGATCACGTCGTCGAGATATAAGTAGGCATAGGGTTGAAACTCTGGTCTGATCACCTCGTCGATCATACGCTGGAACGTGACTCCAGCATAAACTAAACCGAACAGCATGCATTTAAATTAAAATAGCCCTAGTCCAGGTACTGTAAAAGCGGTCAATGTTCTCGATTTAGATTTTAATGGTATTTGGTGGTAAGCGCTACTGAGATCTAACCTTGTAATATACTTCGCTTTCTGTTATTTGTGGAGAATATCATCCGTATTTGGTAATGGATATGCGTCAGCTCGAGATAGCGCGTTTACCTTCCTGTAATCGACGCAAAAACGATACTTTCCATTCGCCTTGCGCGCCATCACTACTGGACTCGACCAGTCGCTTTTAGAAGGCTCGATGATGTCCGCGTCTAACATCTCTTTAACTTGCAGGTGATGAGTCTTGTCCACAAGACCCTCCTAATCGGGAGCCAGTTGCATTGACGCCTCAGCTGCTTTGTACTAAGATTGCACTTTTCTCTCTTCGTTTAATTATAAAAACTGATGTTATAATGTCCAATTTGTTCAGAACATTGAATTAAATACTTTGGGTTCTACCAGTTATAGTATGACAAAGTTGGCATTTTCAAAAATTTTGCCATTACATACATATTTGTTTTTATTGGGGTGGCGATCGGTATAAATGGATTTGTATTCCTTTAGGGCTTAACACAGGAAAATTTTAGTTGAATTGGTGAAATAGATTAGTTTGCGTCGTGCAACTACATAAGTTGCATTGAAAAAAGGAATTGAGATAAGAATAGCACAAAATTTGTCCGGATGGGAACAGAAATAAAAAGTTTTTAATCGATTTTACAATAGACCCATTGTTAATAATAGAAATATCTTCGTGGAAGCGGTTTTAAGTTCATAAATTACTGGCTACTGTTATTATAAAGTAGTACGTAAGTTATTACAATATTTTGTAGAAATAAAAAAATGTCAACAAAATTGTATTAGTTAACTTTAAAACGTTTACCTAGTGATCGGAGAACAAGATCCTCTTTTTGTAGGTATAAATGTGTTGTTTATATTGCCGCAGGCCCTAACTAAAAATCATGTTGTTTGACAACTAAAAAATCGAGTTAAATCGAGCAACTAAAAAACAAAGAATTATGTACCTTGGCAAAAATATTTTAAAAATAAAAATATTTTAAAAATGATCATAGAATACTTGTAAGTTTAATTTTTTTCACGATTTTCGAAATTTTAATTCTACGAATTGAAACAAAGTAAATATTTTACAAAATATCCAAAAAATTTGATAATATTCTTTAAGAAAAAATAAGATATTTTTTACTTTGAAATTTCTATTAAAATCTTCTACAGTTGAAATAAAAAAAATTCTTTTTTAAGTTAATTTTTTTGTTGAATTTTTAGTAGTCATCCAAGATGATTTTTGCCAAAAAGTCCTATGACAACAAAAATTACATATTTATACCTGTAAAATGATGTATCAGCGAGTACTGTAGGTTACTCTAATTTATTGGATGATTATTATTTCGATAATACATTCGTTTTAACTTTCTATCGACAAAAAAAAACCAATGTTGGATAATGTTTAGCGTATTTTAACAGACTAATGGTTTTTTTGAAAAAGGATTTTAATAAATATGAGCACCAACAATTATTATAATTCGATGGTTTGAGTTTTTTTGAACTTACTGTATTTAACATTATTTTATATATTTGTAATAATTGGTATGATATAAAATTGGAATGGCTGTAAGTATAAACTATGTAAGAGAGGAATATAAATGTTTTTATGTAGATTTGTAATAGTTTTTTTTATAACGCAATTAATTGTTATTTCAATCATGTGCATCAACCAGACTACTATTGACATTGCCGAGTCAAACTAAAAAAATTGTACGAATACGATTTTTTTAAAAATAGGACATTTCGCATACTTATTTATGTTAGTTGGTAAAATTTACGGTTCATGTTATAAGTGGTTTGGTATATCCCATTCAAAAGAACCAACAAGAGAAAGAGGTAGACTGGTAGTCAGATAGAACGATATATAGATAAAAGAGCAGATATGAAGGCACTTGGACACATGTCATTCCCGATAGAGGAGACGTTACATGAATCATTCTTAAGTTATTTCCTGTACATGTGCACACACGCGCGCGCGCACACACACACGCACACACGCACACACACACACACACACACACACACACACACACATATATATATATATATATATATATTTATTTATTTACTTATTTTAATAAATATATGGTACCTGACTACGTGTATTTTACTGTACTAGTAGCATTACTTTTAAATTCATAAAATTATTGCTAGTTCATATTATCACAAGCAAATTTACAAGTTATTGGTTTTGGTTCAACTTATCTACATCGATCAGGCCTAATAATGGTAAAGGTTATTTACATTTTAATATTTTCAAATAAATCATCAAATTGAACGTGTTCGTGAATGAAAAGAAATTTCAATATGTTCGACGTACTCTAATAAACTTCGCAATTATGGATGTATTTTACGTATACACGGCAAACGATTATTATACATTGTTTTCAATCATTATCGTAATAATAATGGATTTAATTGTATAATTTAAATTATTATATATTTTTTATTATATAAGGAATAATCCTTAACCTAAATCTAATATTTTTATCGTTGTGACTGGCATTTGTGAGTAACAATTACTTAGTATAAATAATATATTATTTAAATATGCTAAAGTAAGAATAAATCGACACTAGATTAATTAAAATGTGGAGAGTACAAATGATTATTCTCCATAAATAGTTCGAATTTTGTCGAATTAAGTTATTCTTTTCATTATCATTGTAGGAAAAGAATGTAAATGAAATTCCAACCTAAATAGCCTTATAGGAAAAAGTAGGTAGTCGATTTCTTATTAACGAATTATTATCATGTTGGGTTTCCCAAAAATAAAGAACATTAAAAAAATAATCTAAATGTAAACAATAAAAGAAATAGCTAATTAAAAAATATAAACTGAAAGATAAAACGAACGTTAATAGATACTTAAAAGTAATACATAAAATGAATAGAAAAACTAACGTTGTAATTACAATGAAATACTAAGATATTAAGATCGATATTGAAAGTACTAGCGATGTAGTTAATTTATGAAAAAAATCATCATCATGAACTTCATATTGTTTGGAAATTTTGTTTGACGATAACCTGTCAAAAATGGACTTTTAAAGAAAAACGATCCCAAAACAATTCCCACCGTACTATTTACAAATCTATTTCGAAAGTAGCTTTTAATATTTTGGAATGTACTTTTTGGATTTATCATATCATCATGTATCATAATTACAGGCTGGTGCCTCGGAGAAAAATGGTAAATATTATTTGGATGTCAAGATCTTTCATCACAATAATATTTAATTCATGTATTTTAATTGATTAAGATGAGGTTTGGACTTACTAAAACATATATTGTTTCTCAAATAAAACGTACATAAATTTATTTACAAAACAAATGTGAAAGGATGTATTTCGGAAATGTAGTACAAAGCATTAATAATTTATTAATACTGTATTATACAATACAGCTACTGCATTTGTTTAATACGTTTTATTTTTTTAAAGTATTGGAATTCTGTAGTAGTTATGAAACACTAATAAATTGTCGTACTTTTTTCAATGCGGTGCGTTGTCACTATCATTTATTATTATGTTAAATATATAAAAAATAAATGAGTTAATGATAATCTACATACAAGGTGTATGTAGATATGCTCAGTATATTGGTAGATTTTATATTAGCATAAAATGTATTTACGACCAGCATAACTTGTAAAAGAAAGCGATTTAATCTTTCTATTTATCGTATAATTACATACATTTTTAAAGAAGCAATCGTTTTTATTCACTTTTTATGACGATTAATTGTTGTAAATTAAATAATAAAACGAAAACAAACAACATTATAATTACTAGCTTATAGTGATTTTTAATTTTTTCGAATTTTATAATATTTTATTATGCAACATATTATTTCTTGTCCTATTCGATCAAAATAGCTTTAATAATTCTGAATAAATAATACTTTAATGAGTTCCAAGTGACTTAAGAAAACCTTGTAGAACCAGTAATTATATAAGACACTTGTTCTAGAAGCTAGTTTATCTAGCTTTATTTATTTCTTCTCAGAGATAGCTACAAGTTTTCAAATTGCAAAAAAAATATTTATATTTATTTTATACTAAAAGCATACATTTTGAAAAATATTAAGTTAAGTTTAATAAAAAAATTGGTACGTATAAACTTCTCTCTTTTTTAAACGATTAAACATTCATAAAATTTAGAAATAAATGTCAAGAAGTTGAAAAAAAAGAAATATAACACCTTATATTTGGATGGTTAAAAGTATAAAGTTCAAACGTCATTGACCAGTTAATCGGCCTGCCTACATAAGTCTTCACTATCGCATAGAAAGTTTTAAATAGCGAGCTTTTAACGACGAATTTCAATATGAAGCAAGAAGGTGAAAATGATGGCAGTAGTTCAGAAATGGATGAGTATTATAATACCAATATTGGAATATTATCGTTGTCTTTTAAAAAGAATATTTTTAAAAAATCATTTATGAAAAAAAAACTGAAGAAACAGAAATCGATTGAATCTCTCGATGATGATGAAATTTCTAACTGTAAACGTAAATAAAATTCAGTACTTTATTTGCACTGGCACAGTAAGTTATTTAATACTTAATACAAATAACTTTACTGTTATTAATTCTAGAGAAAGAGCAAGAAGAGCCATCACAGTCAGTTGGTGTAAGAAGAAAAAGGAAGTCACTTGTGAAAAAATTAAAATTCAGTAAAGTTCGTCTGCCAAGTAGTCTTATTAAGCGTCACGAACCTGAGGGTGGCAACTGTAGCCGCTCCCAGAGCCAATCCTCTTTACACGAATCACCGAACAGAATAACGGAGGGTATTCAGTTAAAAAGGAAGGAGAAGGGAGTTAGACCACAGCAGTCATTTTCTACTGTAACTGTAGTTGAACGAAAGTTACCATCGTTAACAATTAGCCAAGTTCTTCCTACATTGCAACAGCCTCATCAGGATTCTGATTATTTCACTAAAAAAGTAAAAGCCGAGTCACAAATCGAATTACAAAAGAAGCTTGTGGCACTGGAGCATCGTCGAGAATCGTTTAAAAATAAACAAATACGGCCAGTCTTCTCTCCTGATTCCGTATTCACTTCAAGTTTGGATGATTCTAACAATACCGTATCTAATTTTATGTCTAACGATGGAAGTACAAATTTAGCAAAAAGAGCTGCACGACATATTAGTGTCCGTAAATTTGATACATTCTCTACTTTTGAAGGTACTTTTGACGAAGATACAGGATTAGGATATCTTGCTCAAATTAACGAAGATTGCATTGGCAGCTGCGAAGATAGCAGAATGTCGATCACTAATGCTAGTCAGGATAGTATGGTGATTATTATTAATATATATAATGTACTTTTTGCATCAAACTAAAAATTACTAATAATCTTAAAGCTGTACAGAAGAAATTTTTTTTATTAAATTAATAGTTTCATATACAATTCCAGCGTATTTAATATCAGCATATTTATCTACATTCAACTGTGTATATCATTCTAAAAAGCTTTTCAACAAATTATCATTTTAATTAATTTTTAATTACATATTCGATTACCTTTATCATGGTTGATATTTATCTATATGCTTTATTAAAGTTGTTCAGAAAATAATTTATTAAATTAAATTAATTATTACAATATATATATATATATATATATATATATATATATATATATATATATATATAATGTACTACGTTAGATGAACGAAATAGATGACGTATTGAATGCAAATAACTAGTTAATTATTATTAATTAATTAATATTATTTGCAACACAAATTGAAAAAATTTAATTATATCTTCAAATCGTTAATTATCAATTCATTAAAAGCAAAAGACGAAGTCTGTGTTTAAAAAAATTCTTTTATATAACACATATATATTTCTTAAAAATGCGACTAGGAAGACTGTTAGCTCATTACAATATGTTAAATATATATAATGAATATCTTTTCCAGGTATGCGTGCCTATATATTTTCATATAAAATCATTAATTTTTCATTTGGATTATTTAAAACCTTCATGGATATGTTCTAATTCTGTTTTCATGGTAAACAAATTATACAGAAACTGTGAATACGTAAATAATTAAGTTCTTAAAAATTTTATCGTAAAAACACCTTTTTTAGTAATATGGAGAGGTGAGAAATTTTTCTTTCACAGTGTTTTGATAGTTTCCTTTGTCTGCTAAGATGATAATATATACAGACTAATAATTTAAGGTACTGTAAGAGCTGGACAATAAAGTATATTTCCTAAAATAATGCAACGGGTATTTAATAGACATATTTCGATTCATTTAATAATTCACGATTGTTCTGAAATATCGATTTGGGATTTACCAATATTAGTAAATTGCAAACAGAATGAATTTTGATACCGCTTAATACTGATGAAATGATAAGTAGCATTTGAAAAAGTGTTACAGTTCGCGCTCGATTCCTTGCCCTGTCAAACCTTGCCACTTGAGTCTATTCACCTGCACACCAACGTTTACACAAACTAATGCATCTCTCTCCACTACCGTACGTGGGACAGAGTATGATAGGGTGGTTGGAGACCGAGTATGGCAGTAGGTAGCCAGGGGATATAATCAATCCCATGATAAAATTATTCAAAGACCACGAGTATGCACTTATTTTCAAGACTTATCACTAGATGGATATAGTGCATACCTTTACGAAAGGCTAATGGAAAATCAATACTAACTGCTCTCAAAGAAAGAATGGTTTTAGGATTCGTTACACCAGAAGTATTTGACTCTGATAATGGTACCGAATTCAAGAACAAGTTAAGAGATGAATATTTAAATTCGCAAGGGATTAGACATTTGTATTCACCAACATATCATCTACAGGCCAATAACGTCGAAAGGATAAATAATTCGGACAAACGTGAGAAGGCCACATACTCACATCAAAATCATTGAAAGTGGGATGAACATCTGAGCGAGCTAGCGTTCTCGTACAACACAGCGGTACATACAGCGACTGGAATATTATCATCAATGCTTAACCTTAACAATGACCTTCGAGTCACCAATAGTCGAGAGGGTAAGTGTGTTTCTGTGTTTTATGTACACTAGTCACTTACATGAGCCAACCATCGCCACCCAACATTAAGGCGATGCGGGAGGAGGACAACATCGTCATACTCCCCCCACAAAGCGATGACGAGAAAATCCTCTGCCTCCTCTGCTTGGGGCACGGAGAATACACCGGGAAGACGCGGCTGGAGAATCTCGCACGCCATGTCAAGCCTATCCACCCAGGCATGACATCTGACTATCAATGCTGGCGCTGTGGGTTTATGTTTTCCCCGGGTAAATCGTTCATTTAAATTGGTAATTGAAGAGATAGAAGAATTGGTAGCGCTTGAAGAGTTGAAAAAGTATTACGATGACGAGAATCCCAGTTATGAAGATAATAAGTCTCTACCACGGAGGGATATCGAATAAACGAACAGCGTCTCGTTTCAGAATAAATTATACATTCATGTCATGTATATAATTTGTGTACGTCTTTAGTTGTTCGCGTGCTAGCTTTTTGTTTACATAGTGTACTTATATAAATGTATTGTTATTTCGTGGTATCCGCTAGGAGCAAGGAAAAGTGCTGGGTCAAAATTTTTGATTATTTTTTACTATCAGGTACTTGGCTAAAGATCCTAAAAAGGGTCTTAGAACAAAACTAATACTTTGTGCAAGAAAGTAAAACATTGACTGATTTGTTTTAAACTACTGTACATAAATAATAAAGAGCAGCAGCATCAGTGCCATATTTCCTGTTGTGACATACGTAAATCACAGACATCTATCGAACATCTTTGCCATGTACGACCTATTGGAGGATCGAAATGCGACATGTTTAAAATTTGGGTATTTTATATACTACAACAGGCGTTTCAAGAAGATTTAAATATTTTATTTCAAGAAGATTTCAAGAACCAACTTACTCGTACTTCAAAATCGGTTCTCAAAAACCAGCCATTACTAAGTTGACTGGTTCTTGAAATCTGATTTTGAACTAGTAGATTTTTCAAGCCTATTTATAAGCTGGCTGGTTCTTGAAATCTTCTTTTGAATTCGCGAGTTTTTCCACGAAGGTATCAAAGTATTCAAAAACGATCGTTCTGAAACATTTAACTAATACGCATTTTGTTCACAATTGATTCAATATATGAATTAAAAAAGTTTGTCGATACTGATAAATGTTTTGGAAATTGAAAAAAATGTATATTATGAAAGAAAAGAAATTCTAATTAAAGACTTCTGATCGATAATATCCCTTTGGACTGTTCATAAATCTGTTTTTGGCTGAGTTGTAGTCTTTGCGATGTTCTATCCTTTTGGCCGGACAATGGTGCGTGCCTGTTCTTTCGACTTGTTGTCTGCGAAATTCTTGCATTGCTGACCAATCTTCCAATCCAGCGAATGCATTATTATTTAAACTATATCCTTTAATAAACAATCCCCCAGTGATGTACTCAGCAATTAGTACTATTTTGCTGTCCGAATGAAGGTGTTTTGGTGTCATGCGCCACACCGTGGAGTTGAAGAACTCGTTCGAATTTTCAGTACGTCCGCCTAAGCTTATATGTTTTGGAAATTTCGTTTGCATTACTTGCAAATCATTTATAAATCATCAATTATCCGGTAACTGTGAGACGTATAAATAATAATATCTTTCATGATCTCTATCGCCAATATTAGTTGACAGCGGCTCACATCCGCTTTCTCCTTGTTTAATGTTATATAGCGAACAGAAAATTCGAAACTGAATGTAGTTCATAAATGGAGTTTGGTCGTATACGGTTGTAATATCGAGCTTAATTACTACATTGTAGGTGTTTTAAATGTGTGGACATTAGCAGGTCTGTCAGAGAGAGAGAGAGAGAGAGACTTGTTTATCTTTTGGTCTTTCAACAATTTTCCATGTATTATTTTTCTTTAGCTCATTTATTTCGGATTAGCCCATTGCGATTTTCAATTGGTTATATTCACTAGAATTTAATATCTCCTCAAATCTATTAGCATCAATATTATTTACATGAATAAAGTGTGTTATGGGATTTCCGTATCTATTTATGGGATTAACCCATTGCGATTTTCAATTGGTTATATTCACTAAAATTTTTCATTTTCAGTGTTTTCATCAATTGCATTGTTATCTATATAACTTAATACACATCAAAATAACATTTTGATAATCACAACCCTCGAAAGATCAAGGGGCGGAGAGTACACGCTCCAGTCTGCCTAAGCATTTACGCATGTTCAACGCATTTAAATAAATCAATATTTAAAACTTCTAAAACATATTCTGGCATTGTTTTGGAAGAAATTTAAGCAAAAATCGATTTTTTGTGGCTCTAAAACAGGTTTCCCCCTTAATACTGTGGAACTCTTGAGTCGTTTGCACCAGACTCTATGGGTGCAAAAAAGGGAAATTTTTTTTTATATAGTTCACCGAGAAAACAGAAAAGATAGATTTTACGAAATGGAATTGCATTTTAATATTCTGTTCAATGTTTATACCAATTTCATCGAGAAAGGTTTGTGAACTAAATATGTACACAAAAGATTAATTTTTTTTATTATAAAACGCTTATTATTGACTAAATTACATTTAATTCTTTGGTTTTGTAATTTAATCTCCTGAAGTATCTTCGTTAAAAACTTAGTCAGCATGATTTTAGTCGTACAATATTGTGCATAGATTATTTATTTATGTATTAAGTCTAGTTTATTAATTTATGTTTTGTTCGGTTACTATATTTATTATTTACTATTAATTTGATACACGCCTTTGATTATCTTCTTAGATTAATGTTACTTCACCTTATATTTCTCCAAAGACTAATATAAGTCGACCTAACTGAACTGCTTGTTGTCAGACATCTCTTAGTGATACATACTCATTGTTACTTTCACATCTAATTAACTAGACTTCCATTGAATTTTAAAATGTAACTGATGTTTAATTTTGGATTTGCTTTATACTGCGCCTAGTCTGAATCAACGTATACATTTCCGAGATTTTACAAAAATTTAGTAGTTTTTAAGTATGAAATGTTCTTTTTGATTATTATATCGCTCTTAATTTACTTACATCTGGTCTTAGGTGGCAAGCTATATGTCTGCCTATCAATCGTTCATTAAGGTTATTTCAGAACTTTTCATCTTCGTTTCCTGATCCGGTATGCCCTGACAAATTTTTTTATTTATATGTCAATATAATGTTAATGATTAAAATAGAATTTCCTTCTATATCTTTTTCTATTTCGATTCCCAAGTAGTGATGTAGATTGTCGAGCTTTGATAAGTCAAAGTATTCTTTGATTGTTTTGGCTATTGTCTATCCTATTTCCAACTTTCAAGGACTACTATAAAATCGTCTACGTGCACAAATAATACTGTACGAACGCAACAAAATCAGAGTCCAATATGCTCTTTATAGGCAGTCAGGTACTTTTAAGATTGAATATCTGTTCATTAATGATTTAAGTTTATCGAAATCGTTTTACTTTTTTAACGTAAATTTTGATTCTTTTTGACGGAGTTTACACATTGGATATGCAACATTTGAGAATTTTGTAATATACATCTTAAATAACTAATTATATAATATATAATGCTTGATTAGCATTGTTCACATAGGTTGATGCTAATTTAATCGAGTGGTATTGATGTTACCACTTACAAAAATATGGCTACAGCATTATCACGGCTTTATCATTATCATTCCTTCCATAAATCATTTTAGCATTCATCGTAATTTCGTATGTTTCCATCTTTTCTTCTTCTAACGCTGCCATTCAACATGGCTTTTGTGAATGCAGTTGTTTATTCTTGTGATTTTCTTAGGGTACATAACATGCGGTGATATTAATTGTTTCCGTCCTGATTTTATTATAGCATTGCTTTAAGCCCATTAAAATTAAGTAATTGGCTGTGGATAGATGTGCCAACATGTCGCCTAAGCGGTATGTGTTTTTGAAACTCTTCATAGTGCAGATGATAAATGTTTCAAATCTGATTCTATACGTCATAATATATAGAGCTTGCTTTCTACTATACGCTTTCTAAGTGGACGCCTGGAAGATTTTTATGATATATTTATGAAAACATTTATTTAAATATTCTATAACTCTGCTGGCTCTTGATTATCTGGAAGGCGCCAGACGTTCCCTGTGAACGGCGGAGTCTTTCGATTCCTTACTTTCCCAACCAGGGTGAGCGAGGACCGCTAGCTCAGCCTCGCAAATGCGGTACGGGAAAAAGGGTGGTTCGAATAATCTTAATCAGAGGTTTAATAAGTAGTGAAAGCCTTTCTTTGTTCTCAGCGCAACAATTATTATTATTATTATTATTAATGCTCTGGGAGGGGCCCCGGCACGTAGGCTGTGCGCCCATTGTACCATTCCCTGAGGTTGCTCGTGCTACTCCGGCAGGCCAGCCTATTCTCCAAAACGAGAGAATGGCGCTCGAGTTAGCGAGCCTTATCTCCTGTGGGTCTATGAAAAAGTCCCCTAGTAGTTGGTTCCTGAGGTTGCAGAAGCCCGGGCATCGTGTCATGATGTGAGCAGGACTTTCTTCCTCCGATCCACACCACCTGCACGTGCCCAATTCTTCTTCACCTGTTCACTTACCAAAGTGTCTAAGTCGCCGTCAGATATGATCTGGGCTAAGCATCTGGAGTTCCTCCTGCTGTTGCCAGTCATGCAGAGGCTCCACTCTTTATTCAGTACCAGGCCAATCACTGCCCTGGAGTGTTTGCAGTCGCGACTTTCCCACCAGCTTCCGGTGTGCCTGTCCCTGACCCATTCCAGTATCCTCCCCGCGGCTAGGCACCTAGGCGCTCCGACCGCGGGTTCTGTACCCGGCAGGCAGGTTCCTGCTCCCAGAGCGGCTAGTCTGTCGGCGACCTCATTGCCCCTGATACCAGTGTGTCCCGGCACCCATAATAGCCTGACCCTGTTGTGCAGTGCCAACTTGTTGAGTGCCTTCTTACAGTCCCAGACGAGCGCCGAGGCAGTTCGGTGAGCTTCCAACGCCCCCAGCGCTGCCCGGCTGTCAGAACAGATGCTGATATGCTTGTCCCGTGTCTCGAGTTCCATGATCCTCTGAGCACAGGACAGCATTTCACCCTTCCACCACTATCTAGCAGTGCGCGGAAGACTTGGAAGTCCTGTTTCACGCGGAACCGCTGCTGCTATGCCCGTCTAGTTGTTGCCCACTTTACCCACGCTGTGCGCTTGGTTGAAGTTGGCAACTACTGTTGTACTATTTGTCCTTGGTGCACGTCTCTCCGCTTTTGTATATATTAGCTTTTCATTCTCACGTTACAATGACTACAGTATCGTGCAAACCGAAGTTGTTGTTTATACGAAGTGCACTATGACGATATAGGGTTTATGTATTTTGCATATATTACCGAATATATTCATAAATATATGTAATATAAAATTTTGCATCTTTTATCTTTGAATTGGCTGGTTTTTGAAATCTTCTTTTGAATTGGCGGGTTTTTCCTTCAGGGCGTCGAAGTGTTGTCGAGAATCTGAACCAGTAGTTTCTAACATCTGGAGTTCTCTGCATGCGAAAATGTTATTCTTTGTTATAGATCATGTCATTAAAAAAATTGAAAACACCAACTATTATGAGGTGGGTGACTGTGATGCTGCGTATTATTATGACGAATATATAGCGTGATTTTCTATGTATAATAATTCGTATATATTAAAACAAGAATTACTGCTGCTACTTGGTATTTGATATCCTGGGAATCACTGCGCTTATACAATTTCAATTCCATTAAATTAAGTGTGATACGGCTTGCTTGGTCTAGATGAACTTGCCAAAATATCATCTTGCAATTATGTTCACTATTTCTTAATTCAAAAAGGAATAAATTATTATTTGTCTTATATTTACAGGCTTCACAAATCGTAACTAATTATATTACTACCACGGAAAGGAAGGAACATCTTTACAAGATATTAGTTATTGGTGAACTCGGCGCCGGTAAAACGTCAATTATAAAACGATACGTTCATCAATTTTTTTCTCAACATTACAGAGCTACAATCGGAGTCGATTTTGCTCTTAAAGTTTTAAACTGGGACCCTGAAACGATTATTCGCTTACAGTTATGGGATATAGCAGGCAAGTAAAACTTTTTTAAAGTCGAATGTTTATAGTAATATAAGTGATTGAATGAAATCACGCTTTCTAAACAATAAAGTTGAACTGTTACGATCGAGGGTCACGATAATGCGAGACCAGACAATCCATACTTCACCATCAAGCTTTATATCAACAAGTCAATTATGCAATATATAACGGTAGCGAGACCCGTTCCCGCCAGTAATTAAGACAGTTGTAATCGTGTCGAAACAGTGCGGAGTTGGCCCCATGGTTAGGGGATGCAACTGTCATCTTTTGCCGCATCCAGAAAATGAAGAGGCTGCCCACTCAAGACCTCTCCCGAGCACTGAACCCTGCTTTGATAACAAAGATATTGACCAAAACAGCCATCCAGCCTCACCAAGACCACCCACACCACAGAGAAACTTCTCACAATTAAATCCAAGAAGGATAAATTCAAATGCTCTGGAGAAAATGTACCAGCAAAACTCAAAAAGATGCACAAAGTGAGAACAGGGACCGCACCCAACCTGGTCAATAAAAAAAGGCCATTTACTAACTCTGCCGAAAACTGCTCCTCGCATACAGCCGGCATTGAACACACATGGCAAATCGCAAAAAAAAGGTCTCGAGCAACCAAAAACTCGCAGGTAAATCTCGAGAAAAACATACCTACCACAAACAGATTCGAACCTCTTCAAGACTCAAACATCTCTTTTACCACGCCTTATAACTCTCAACCGTCGAGCGGCCAGTCAAGTAGCGAAGATCCCAACAGGACTCATTCCTCAAGCAACCCTTCACAAGAAAACTCAAGATCCTCTCAAGCCCACAGTAACGACGAACATTCACTTCACACCAACCCTAAAACCCCTCCTCCAATTTTCATATCAGGTATAAACATCAACGATATTATAAGCATACTCACATGCAACGCATATACAAAAACAGATTTTTACATTAAATACGCGGAAGAATCTAACCAAACTCTCCATTGCAAGGATATTGATACCTTTGAGAAAATAAAAATTACTCTTAAAAATAACAACATAAAGTTCTTCACATACACCCCCAAATGCATTAAACTAAAAAACATAGTTCTCAAAGGCATCAATGGCTAACGAACGAAACGACCTCAACCTCAACAATGTCACAATAAAAAAAATATCTAAAATCAACTTCAACAACAAATACGGTAACAACTCCCATTTTCTAATACAAATATCAAATAATAGCAACCTCTCTGAACTTACTAAAATCAAATATATAGCCTACCAAAAAGTGACCTGCGAACCGCTCAAAAAAAAAAAGAAATATTCCAATACAAAAACTGCCAAAGACTGGGACACTCCAGCTCTAACTGTAATCTGGGATACAGATGTGTTAAATGTGCAAACAACCATGCACCCGGGGATTGTAAAATTGACTCTAAAAATACTGATAACGGCCATCCTGCTTCATACAGAGGATGCCCCTTCTTCAAATTCACACAAGGCATAAAAAAGAAACAAATAAACGAAATAGAAAACAATAAAATAGCCTTAGCAAATAAAAACGAAAAATTAATACACAAACACACCTCTCAATAGCATATCCCATCACTCCACAGTTTAAACAAACACACAAACAAACTAACTCAGCTACACACCTCTCAACCAGCATGGAGCACTAACAATACAGTCAAACATTTATTCAACAACAATAATCAACCACAAATCACCAACCCAACGGATACAAACAACGATATACTCGAATTTCTAAACAATTTCAAAATGCAAATATTAAATTCCTTCAACCTGCAACTAAACAACATCATGCAAACTATAGCCAATAACAGTAGCAAAATAGAAGTTATTATCAACTCACTATCTACTTACGATGATTAACCACGCCCCAAAGCAAATTAATAACCTGACAATCACATCCATAAACACAAACTCAATAGACTCCTTATCCAAACGATACAATCTACTAACCTATATCAACGAACACAACCCAGACATACCTTGCATCAACGAAACGAAACTAAACAAAAACCACAGACTCCAATTCGCGGACTATAACATAGTCATACACGACAAAATCAACAGCCAACGTGGAGGAGGCACAACTATTTTAATCAAAAACACAATAAAATACTCCCATATCACACAACCTGCATCTTATAATAACAACATACTCGAGTACTCCATAGCGAAAGTAAAATTATCTAATAACAACAACCTATTCATTGTAGCACTCTATGCCAACAACCTAGAAAACAGAATCTTCATAAACGAAATCAACCACCTCTTCAGCGAACTCAAACTCCAAAACAACTCCAATTATTACGTTATGGCTGGCGACCTTCCTTAAAAACTGGGAACTAAACCAAGGGCTCCTATATAGAGCTAAAATAATTCCTCCTTGCGAATCGACCTTTCCCAGAGCAGGCTCCTTCCTTGATCTAGTCATAAAAGACCACAGAGTTAACATAACCAACCTATCTCACATCAAAATTAAAACCGCATAATACAATAGTGACCATCTAGCTCTTCAAATCGCCATTAACCTCAATAACTCAATTCAACTAATAAACCACGAAAAAAACTTTAAATTCATGTTCAAACAAACAAAATGGTCGATATTCACTAAAAAAATTCGAATCTAACTACAGCACTACAATCCCCCACGACAGAAACCTAACCATCCCGGAAACTAATGACCATCATCGATCAACTAAATACAGTAATAAACAATACCATTAATAGCACATGCCCCAAATTCAAGCCATCTAACAGCATACTTCAATACACTCCTATAAAATCAAAAAGCTCCATAAACACAAATTTCCTGATCACTTGCCTCAATAAATCCTATAAATATCCCCACCAACAACCACTGCAACTTGATCCCTCCTACCTGAAGCCCCTAATAAAAGTAGTAAATGATCTAATAAAGGGAGAATACCGGTCAGCATATACTAAATTCTGGAATAGCCAACTTAAGCAAATCTCTCATAAAAAAGTCGAATCATTCTTTCGTAAAATCAATAGATACTTCAGACAAAAAAAAACCCTCTGAACATAGATAAACTATCAATCCCAACTAACAACACTAACATACTTGATAACGCCCACTCCAACACAAATACACTACCTATCGTGAATAATAACTACCAAATACATAATCAAACAGACATACTAAATATCATTGGCGCACACTACGAAAAAATTAACTCACCCATACACAAGGCAAACACCGCACTAAAAAACAAAATAGACAACACTTTCAGCGAACTAAAATCAAATTTTGAACCATACCTTAACCTTAATTTAACCATCACGCAATTCAATAACTCCAACACTGCAATCAACTCAAACACTAACAACAGCTCCCAAATATTTCATAATGCACAACAAATAAACAAAATCTTCAAATCACTCCCTAACAAAACATCGCACGGTATCGACAACATCTCCCCAATAGCTCTCAAACATCTACCCCCAAATTAATATACGCATACACTACACTTTTCAAAAACTGCCTAAACTATAAATACTTCCCCAATTTCTGGAAAACCGCTAAAATTCTCCCCATCTTTAAACCCAATAAAAAACCCGACGCTCCTGTCAGTTACCGTCCTATCAGCCTAACCCCTGCAATAAGCAAAGTGTATAAAATAATTATCAACAAATCCATTAAAAAACACTCTAGTAATAACAAAATCATCCCCATTAACCAATTCGGCTTCCGGTATAAGCACTCGACCACACATGCACTCCATCACATAGTTAATATAACCTCCTCTCACCTATTTAAAAAAGAGTATATAGGTGCAGCGGCAATCGACCTGGAAAAAGGTTTCGACTCCGACTGAATCAATGGCCTCCTCTTCACCCTATGCTCACTCAAATTCCCGCTAGACCTAATCCAAATAATCTGGCACATGACACTAAATAGAACCTTTATTACATGGAATGGTAAACAATCCTCATCCTTAACTTTCAATATCATAGAAGGTCTCATGCAAGGCACAGTAAACTCACCCGACCTATTCAACCTCTATACACACAACATCCCCAATCTCTTCAACTTAAACTCCAACAATAACACATACTCTGCGGCTTTTGCTGATGACTTCATTATCCTCATAGCTGATCCCAATCCTGAAATAATCCAAAGCAAATTAGAAACCCTTACCAATAAATTCAACAATCATTATAAACTCTGGAACCTTAAAATCAACCCGTCCAAAAGCAATGCAATCCTATTTAGAAGACCACTAAACCAAATCAGCCCTAAAATCAGGAAACCTATAGCTAACTTCCATATGAACATCTATGAAAATAACACAGCCCATGCAATAGAAAATGTAAGCTCGATCAAATATCTTGGCATCCATCTTGACAACCTCCTAAGACTTAATAATCATATATATTCCAACTCTCAAAAGCTAAAATTGCATTCAGAGCATACTCCAAACTCTTCTTCAACAAATCATTAAGTAAAAACGCATTTGTTACCTCCTTCTCATAAGACCTATACTAACATACGCCTGTCCCATCGGGTGGAATACCAGCGCCTCCAAAATCGAAAAACTAAGAAAATTCGAGAGACTTTGCCTGAGATCTTCCATGACTTTCTTCAGAAAGAATGATGAAAACAAAACCTTCTTTAATAACTTAAACCTATATAACAAAGCAAACATCCTCAGAATAGACAACTTCATAATCAAACTAAATAGAGACTATTTCGCCAATTTAATTAAAATAAACAATGACCTCATACTTAAACTACCTCACATGTCAAGCGAAGAATTTGAAGAAAGGGCATACACTGACTACCTCCCCTCCCCCCAATCCTTCAACCATGCAGACCACCTCAACATTATCCAAAACTACAACAATATACCTATAATCTATCACTTCAACAGACACCAAACTAACAAAAAACTTATCATTAATCATATATTAAATAATCCAAACCACATATATTCAACTGTTATACCAAATAGAGATTTTTAGACCAGCATCGTATTAACTCCAATTATTGGTGGCTAAATAATAACAAACAATTAATTTATGAAATTAAAAAAAGATCCAAAAGAAATTAACATATGTTCTCAATACCACTAATATATAAGTAATTCTTCTCATCATTATCTTCGGTTACCTAATAACCTACCACACCCATGATCCCCCTCCACCTCACCCATCCCCGCTCCCCTCAACAATCCCTTAATTTTTAAGCACTTTACCAAATAAACTCAACTAATTTTTTATACGTAGCATTTTTATTAGTTCTAAATTAAATACCAAATAATGTAAGGCACCATTAAAGACTGAAGTCAATTGCCAAATATTCTCATAAAAATAACCTGTACATCTATATATATCTACTAAGTACGAGCGCATCATTATGATTCCATATACTTACCAATTTACCCCTCTTCTTACAATACTAACTAGATGTAAGACATATTGTAAAAAGCCCTGTTATTAGTTTTATTGGCTTTATGTAACTAATTTTTATATACTTTTATATGGCTACAACTAAAATAAAAAACTATTTTAAAAAAAAGAATCGAATCCTGAGTTCCGCGTATATTTTTGGATTATTCTTACGAATAATTCGTCTCAATCCGCTATAAATAATAAAATCAAACTAGTAATTATTATTAGATCTCAAATAATTTCAGATAAATAAATTTCATTACGCTTACGATTGTCATTATTTTTAAGTATTTTCAACATACGTGAAATTGAATATATTTTCAATGTTAATATTCTCATGCATTTCAAATTCTGAAGCTACTTTTTCATCTGTTCGGTGTCATCCTTTCATTTTTACTGAACGAGATTAATCGAATAAGAAGGGCAGTAATATAATTTTTATTAGCCATTACTGTAGATCGCATGGTAGATTTGCAAAGCAACTTCGTAATTTTTCTAAATATTTTGCTTTAGTTAATCTATCTTCATTAACTCGAATCTGATAATGATCTTTTGGATTTCTAATTTAGTGCGAGTGCGATGCAATTATACGTAGCAATTGTACACTTGAAATGAACTGTATACATCTTACCAGTACTCGCCAAACCCCAACTTTAATCCACAATTATACTTGTTACAACTTGCCTTATAGTAATCATAAAATGCTGTGTGAATTTAAAAAAAATATTCCTTGATGAAAGAAATATGACTAATTAATATAAATTAAATCTATTTATTTTTAGGTCAAGAACGATTTGGCAACATGACACGAGTCTATTACAAAGAAGCGGTAGGAGCATTTATAGTTTTTGATGTCACCAGAAACGCAACATTTGATGCTGTGGTTAAGTGGAAACAGGATTTGGATTCCAAAGTACAATTATCCGATGGATCCCCCATACCGTGTGTTTTATTAGCCAACAAATGTGATCAGCAAAAAGAGGGCCTAGTAAATATATCTCTTAAAATGGATGATTACTGCAAAGAAAAAAATTTTGCTGGCTGGTTCGAAACATCCGCAAAAGAAAATATTAATATCGAAGAAGCTGCTAAATTTCTTGTTCATAAAGTATGATGATTTTGAAAATTTTACTTTATAATTGATTTAAATTGAATAATTTCGTCTTTAAAAATATTTTCTTATCTTAGATCTTTAACGATTTATCATAGCTTTTTACAGAATAACTTTGAAATTTGCAAAAATTAAATTTAACCCTTTAAAGCTTTAATATATTACATATATTTATGATTATGTAGATACAAGTTTATACATATTTTATTTTTTGAGCCTGCTGGTTTTTAAAATCTAATTTAGAATTGGCGAGTTTTTCCACCACGGCGTCGATATATAATTCATGTTTTTAATGTTACAACTATAAATATAATGCGATTACTATGACCTTTCCTAGGTTTGTGTCCCATATAAGGTGTCGTACTATATTTTCCATATGTGCTAGAATTATCTGAATCAGTATTTTAAGCCACGTATCATACAAATATAATACAATAATCGTGATTAATATAGCAACGATTATCGTTGCTATATTATGTACGTTTCTAACGAAGTGTTCCCTTACCTCGTGTACAACAATAGGGAGGAGTACCTGTTGTGTGAGCAAACGAATTACTCAAGTCTGCTGTTTCCCGCGCAGCAGCTTCTCCCGGCTGATCAGATGACGCGCTTGTATTAAGCGCGTAAGTCAACGATTAGTTTTCGTTGAAATGCCCGCAGAAGCGGTGTATTCGCGGGAGTTTTAGAAGGGTATGATTAGAAGGAACTGATAATCAAAATAAAAACGCGAATGGTATATTTCAATTAACCACACGTTTATTTCTAATGTTCGTTACGTGATTCTCAGAGACGCTGAGTGCGCGCGCCAAAATAACAATGCGTTCAATTATGCACTGGCGCGCGCGAGAAGGTTTGATTTGCTCGAATATAACACCGGGCACCGCTGCACCTTCGCGCCGATGATCCACGCAAGGATCAGCTTGATACAAAAATTAAAGTGCAGTGCACTACTCAGAACTTCTCATAAGCTGCACGATCGCTCTATTACACACGCACTTAGCTCTTCTCGTCCCCTGTTCACCGGTCGTCCTTTCTTCCTCTCGATACTTTAGAGACCTGGGGGAAGGCGATTGTTCCTGCCGATGAGGTGGTCGTTCAGGGGACTGGCTGCTGTGTCCTCTCTCTCTCTTCTCGGAGCAACAAACGCACACTCTTTTTCTCTCTCTCTCTCACTCGCACGACGATGCTATTAACGCGGTAGCTGAAAGCAATCTTTTTTGCGCGATAGCCGGAAGCAATCTTTTTCACGCGATAGCCGGAAGCAATCTTTTTCACGCGATAGCCGGAAGCAATCTGGTCCGCGCGCGTTTTTCTATTCCACGAACCCATCGAATTTTCGCTGAATTAGGGCCGTATCGTGGAACGCACGGACCTTATACGTGGCGCAGGGCTGTAGGCCTAAATTCGTGCGCCTCATCATACGTTATAATATGCATAATATAATTTACCATGGCGTAAGTTGCAGTCGAATATCCCTAGTACAGCTAGAATCACCGTAGAGTATATATTTTCACACTGTAATATAGTCGACTTGTGGATTACGCAATGAAGAGCAAGTGCCGAGGGAATGACCGGATATGTAGTGATAGATTGAGATGATTGCTTTGCTCGGTTCTATTTTGCGCGTTATGGGATATGGTAATTTGTTGATTAAATGTTCGATGACGTGTGGTAGAATAGTGCCGAGTCGTACCGATAATAGATTTAAGGTGTAAAATGATTCGGTGGGCTGGAATATCTATTGACGTATTATATTAGGGCGAGTGAGTCACCGGTTTATCTTTTGCTGATTTTGGCTGCCTTACTGTGGGTAACTTATGTGATTTATGTTATGTGTAGTGCCATGAAGAATTTTAATTTAGAAGACCTTCTATTATTATGTTCATACGGCTATCTTCATTTGTCTCCTTAAACTTCGCTCAGACGCTAAGACAAAGTTCATACTAACACTAAGCAATATGGTGCGCTCTGTTTCGCACACTGTTTCCTCTGAATGAATGTTGTAGTTATGACATCATTCTGACAGCAGCTGGTGGAATTTTTACACGCTCCGCCATAGTGACACAACGACACCCCAAGTCTGTCACGAAATTTTGGGCATATTTAAGTCCCCCATAAATATTCCCTATAAACATCACGTGCTGGGCATTTTCATATCGACTGCTCGCGTGTCGTAATTTCATGAACGCGCAATGCCTGTATTTCGAAGTCATATTTCAGAGTACGGCGACGTTATGCGTGACATCTTGCGTGCCGTCATTGTGGTTTCATTCTGATAACATAATGTTTGTGGCGAAAGAGCGATTATGGTCGAGTGCGCGAAATTATATAATTGTAAGAATTGAGGAGTATTTTAAAGACGGGTGATATTCTGTAACTTAAAGAACCATTATGAAAAAAATATAGAAAAAATAAGATACAGTGCCAAAGATCAATTAAAAAAAATCTTGACTGGCCAATCTGCCAGAAAATTACACACCCAGACCAAGGCGCACATGTATATTTGTATTATATTTTTTATAAATATACATACACATTAGGTTAAATTAATAAGATTTTATTTTAATTATGTTGCAGATATTGCAGAATGATAATACATTGATAGACAACAGTATAAATCATGATGTGGTCAAATTTTCTTTAAAGGAGTCGCCTACAGATTCTAAAAAATTATGTTACTGTTGATATTGAGGAGGCACAAAAATATTTAAAAAATATATATTTATATATTTGTTTTAATAATTTTGTACATTTTGTCTTATATAACTTAAAAATTTAAATAATTAATTATATAATGAAACTGTCGCTAATATTTTTATGAGATTAAAAATATTAATAGTTGCTGATTGTATATTTTATTTTTATATATATATTTACTTGATATTTTGAATCCTATTTCCTTATTAGTGAATGCCATTCTATGGGAATTATTCTATGATTTGAGTCTATTTTTTATCTCGAACGTCTACGTGAGGAAGTGTATCGTTAAGTCAAAACCACTGCCAAGTGTCTCGTTCGTATTGACCGTTGTTTATAACGGCGGGCTTTTAGTATATATTTGCAACTGTTGTCAGATTCTAGGAACTACTTATGTCGAAAACCTTAGAATCCGGAGAAGATCTAAGCACATCTAAGCGACCAGAAGAGTTCATTAACTCCACCTTCACATGACTTTGTTTCTAAATAAAAAAAATTCATGAAATTTTAGTCATTCTGGCGTGTTTCTTCGCCCACGCTTCGCTCAAAATTATTTACCCCAAACACAAAAAATTGTCAAACTCTGGACCATAAATATTTGCATCAATCTTGCTTAAGGGGGATCCTCAATTAGACGGCCGAAAAAACGCGTTTTTCGGCGATTTTTTAGGAAGGTAAAGAAATGAATTTTATAATCGATTTTTTGGGCCTATTATACTGCTATTCCACTTTCGAAAAAAATTTATTACATTAAAAAATATGAAAAACTTTCATAGTTATAGCAATATTGCCGGAGCGCCTGCAGACTGCACTTGTAAAACGGTGGGGATGATCCTGGTCGAACGAGGCATCTGAAACAGATAGGACAAAAAAAGATTTATTTTTTAAGTTTCTTTTGTAGTTGAACTAAATTAAAAAACTATCCCGAGAAAATGGTCAAATTGAATTCTTATTTCGTGGTTTAAACAAAAAGTCCATGTTATCAAAAAAAAATTACTTTAATGTGGATAAACAATTATTTAAACAATATTTTTCTTCATTTTTTTAGTTTATCCACGAGATAATTTACTACTGAATCCAGAACCTTTTCATTTGTTTTAATCGGATTAACGATTTTCTTTTAATCACCCCCACAGTGGACGAAAATTTGAAAAAACAATAACGCGAGAAAATGAGCTTTAAAGTTTTCGCTCATATAGTAACCCTTCCAATTCTTCAAAAAACTCATTTTGATGAAGAGTTTCCATTCGGCGAGCTGTTCGAGCCTCTTTACTCGAAAACGATGCGCTGCGACTTTTCCTCGTTACTCTTTCGGCGTCGGCGCGTCGAGCGAAATTCCTGCACACCGTGCCGATTGTCACATTATGCTGCAATGTCCACAATTTTTTGGCCAGAATTCAAGTGCTTCGGGTTTAGGCGCCATACTATAGAATGAAACGATTCGTTGGAATTTCGCGTGTGGCCGCCTAAGCATCTCGTCAGCAAATCGTCATTAGAAAGTTCCTCGTAAATTGGCCGTATATGTGTCTCGACCTTTTCGTCGATTAATCGTGGCGGATGCTTAAATGTATTAAGGCTATTAGCTGCTCGAGCCTTTTGCCATTCGCACCAATTCTCGGAACAATTTTCATGTCGAGGATTTTCACCAGTCGAGCAATAATGATCTAAGGTTGCCATAATTGCCTTTTTCATTCCTTCTATCGAATCTATATTTCTACGAATAGCTAGACCGTAGTAAATCATCAACTTCTTAATTAGACTCTCCGTGAGTCAGTTCTTGTCCCCGAGTTTCTCGGTTTTTCTGTTATTACGGAGACGAGTACCCATGCGTTTTTGCACGTGTCCAACACACTCGTTCTTTGTCACTATGCACTCGTCGCCGTAGGGGCTGCTTTTCAATATGCCACAAAACGTTTTGGAATCGCCATCGCCGATATAGTTGCTGTACATAACACCAAATCGCTCGACAGATCTCATAAACATTTGCATTATTGAATCCAGCTCCATCTTCCCTGCTGAACCTTCATGATTTGAAGAGCATGAGTCTTTATGATTTTCATACCACTCCTCAAATGCGTCTTCGTCCAACGTATTTTGATGTAAAGAGCACGAATGACAATAGCCACTTTTCACGACAAGATCAAGGCAGAGTTAATCACGACGTCACTGGGGCTCGCTGTCGCTAACTTTATCTTGCTCCAGCTCGGGTCTGAATTTCCGTCATCCGATGATGCACCAGTGAAGCGATTTCCATGAAATCTTCGCTTTCGTGGCGCCGAAGCATGCGCGTTCAACGAACGGTCACCTTTAGGATAATTTTGCATTTTGATATGCTCTTGGCGAAATCTAAAATGAAACTAAAAGCCAACGCTCTAAACAGCTGTCCATATACAGTTATTGTCCCCACTATCTCTCAATACAGGCCATTATTTGAATGTAGACTAATTCTTTGAAGGGACCGTTGCATCTTCTCAGGTACAGAAATACAAAAGATTACGGCGAGGGGCGGAGCGCGCGCTCTCGAAAATATTTGAAATTGGCCTCTAAAACTTTGGGGACATATTCTTGAATACTTTTAGAGTAGATTTAAGTATAAAAAATCAATTTTTTGAGCCGCCTAATTGAGGATCCCCCCCTTAAGGGGCAAGACGCTTTTGAACATTTTGAGATTTAACTTGATAACTAAAATTTGAAAGCACATTAATAGGTCTTTGAAAATATTTTTTTTTAAAAATTTAGACAATTCTAGAAAAGAAAGTATTCTTGTGTTTTTCATGAAAAATGCTTTTCTGCGAAGCTACAAATTAATCAAAAATGGCTTAAAAAATTTGTTCAAAAGGTTCATTTTTTATTTTGCGAATAATTTTGCAACGCATTTATTTAGCGTATTAAGTCCAACTGGATATTGTACTATCAACAATTTCCTATATATTATTAAAAATAAGGGTAGATAATAAACAAAGCTTTCTGCACTACTAATTATTCAATACTATTACTAGGGAAATTTTGACTTTGTAAGTGTTAGGCTTATGAAGGTGAGGTAATCTGAATATTTTCAAATTATTTTGTTTTTCTTTATATATGTTTAAGGAACAGTGTTTTTAATCGAAAGGTAAGTAAATACAAGTAATATTTATATTCCTACTATTTTATTCATGTTTATATAATTATACATATATGATAAAACTATTTTGAATAATACATTCTATATCGGATTTACAAAGTCTATTGTTATTTTTATATCCTAACTACTCAACTTAATGACTATAGTGAGAACACAACCCATATAGTCTTATTATTATTATTATTATTATTCATCTGGGAGGGACCTCAAACGGCCCCGGCACGTAGGCTGTGCGCCCATTGTACCATTCCCTGAAGTTGCTCAAGCTACTCCGGCAGACCAGCCAATCTCCAGAACGAGAGAATGGCGCCCGAGTTGGCGAGCCTTATCTCCTGTGGGTCTATGAAAAAGTCCCCTAGTAGTTGGTTCCTGAGGTTGCAGAAGCCCGGGCATCGTGTCATGATGTGAGCAGGACTTTCTTCCTCCGACCCGCACCACCTACACGCGTCCAGTTCTTCACCACCTGTTTTATTTCCAAAGTGTCTAAGTCGCCCATGACCAGATATGATCTGGGCTAAACATCTGGAGTTCCTCCTGCTGTTGCCAGTCATGCAGAGGCTCCACTCTTTATTCAGTACCGGGCCAATAATCATCCTGGAGTGTCTGCAGTCGCGACTTTCCAGCCAGCTTCCGGTGTGCTTGTCCCTGACCCATTCCAGTATCCTCCCCACGGCTAGGCACCTAGGCGCCCCGACCGAGGGTTCTGGACCCTTCCTGTAATTGTTTTTGTCCCCAACGTGGAGACGACTTTCCTGCAGCTCAGCATGCTCCCCAGCCAGTTGACCAACGAAGCCGGTACTCCCTGCTTCGCTGCCTCTTCTTGGACAATATTGGTGGAGGTGCAATTGAATGCGCCTTCAATGTCCAGAAATGCTCCCACCATATATTCTTTCCTGTCCAACTGTCCTTCAATTTGCCGGACCGCCGAGTGCAGGGCAGTTTCTGTTGAATGCCCTGCCCTGTAGGCTTGTTGGTTGGGATGTAGTGGTGATATTGACAAGACCTCGTCCTGTATGTACCTGTCGACCAGTCTCTCCAGTGTCTTAAAGACAAAGGAGGTCAGGCTGATAGGTCTAAAGTCCTTCACCGTAGTGTGACTCGATTTCCCCGCCTTGGGTATGAAGACTACCCTAGCGGTTTTCCATTTGTCGGGTATATGTGCCATGGCAACACTAGCCCTATACAGCTTGGTTAGCGGGCTGGTGAGTTCCTCTAGACCCTCCCGCAGCATAGCCGGGTATACTCCATCGTTCCCCGGTGCCTTGTAAGGGAGAAAGTTGCTCACCGCCCATCTAACCCTTTCCGGAGTAACCACTCGAGCCGCTAGGCTCCAGTCTGTCCTCGCCGGCCTCCTAGCCCAGTTCCTGCCCTCCGGTCCTATGGCCCAGCTTGTACCCACCGGTCCAGCGGCCCGGCTCGTACTTGCTGGCCCCTCGGCCCAGTTTGCTCTCACCGGTCCTTCGGCCCGGTCCGGAGTCCCCTGGATCACCGCGGTCTCGCTGAAATCTCGGAGGAAGTGTACTCCCCTGTTGGTAACTTAATAGCCTCCAACCACACTTCTGGGTTTTTGGCCAGGATACGGTTTAGCCTCGCTACGTCAGGGTATCTCTCGATCCCCTCACAGTAGTTCTTCCAACCTTTAAGCCGTGCCTTGTCGACGCTCTTCTTGTAGCGTCTTTGTACTTCTCTATGTTGAAGCCAATCCTCCGGTGATCTGGTCTTCCTTGCCCTATTAAAGGTTTTTCTGACCTCCCGTCGTGATTGTTCTAGTTCCTTGTTCCACCAAGGTGTACCATTGGTTCCCTTGTGGCAAGTTAAAGGGCAGCTTCTTTCATAGGAAGTCTTTATAGACCATTCAAGGCAGCTCGCCCAGTGGTCCAGTCCTTCCTTAGTGCCGAGATCTGGTCTGAAGGACGCGAGCTCGCTCTTGAGAGACCGTCTATACAGTTCCCAATCGGTTTTCTTGGGACCCATATAGTCTTAGTTACTGAATAATATGTAATAAAATTTTTTTTAAAGGCATACCTCGTGGTTGCTTTGAGAATTTCTATCGGTATCCTTTGATTCAGAGTTGTGGATAAATGAAGTTGAACATACTGACTTTAAAGACACTGTGATTTTTTTGAACTCCCGTAATATGTAACTTAAAACTCTTAATTAACAATTTGAGTTACAAATGATTAAGTATTATAATCGTAAAAAGCTAATTGTCGAACCAACTTGTACGGAGATCGAAATACAAACTGTCCGAAATGAGAGCAAATAAGGCTTTTTAAATCATTTGTCTTCCTTAACTAATTTTACAATATTATTAACTTTTATTATACATATTTCGTATTTATTTGATTTAAGCAATGTTGCTCTCGCTCTCATAATAGTGAAATTGCTGTGTTTGCATTTTTACAATATTGGTATTCGCACCGTCATTGCTCTACATTTAAGTAGTACAAGTACAATATTTGGCGAAAAGCTGATTTTGCACTTTTATAACTTTTATTGAATTTCGATGTTTTGTTATAATATTTTCGTGTATCTCTTTTGAATTTTCAAAGAGTTAAATAAGTATATCAACGTAATATATATAACGTGAACGAAATAATTACATATTTCAGTGTATTTTATTTATGATTATCATTTTTTACAAAAAGTTGTATTCGGAACTATAAACGAAATGTGTAGGTGTGTTTATGATGGCTTCGCGAATCTATAATAGTACAACGAAATTTGCATCAAATCAATAATATTTTTGCTATATGTTTTTATAACAATACGTTGTAATAATTCGCGGTTGAGCAGAAACTCGAGACTACTTGTATTTATAGTTTTTATAATTTGTGAACGTCATAGGAAGTTATATTACTACTACTATCGTAAAATTTATTCTACACGCTGGATGAAAAAACATTTTTTACAAAATCATCAAAAAATGAATCATCTAAAAATTTAACAAAGGCTATATAGCGGGGTAAGCATGTAAAAACTGCCCTAACCTGAATCTTAATTTGAACCTAGCTATTCAAAAGGACGCAGTTAAAGACCTCTTGAGCCAAATTTTCAGACCTCTAGGTTTAAATCTAACTTCCCTAGACTTAAAAACGAGTCTTTTTGAAAAACATTTTTTCTGTTTGACGGTTTGCTCCAAAAACTCTGAAAAAATTCATGAAAATGTATTTCCTCGTGAGGAACTACCCTGATTTTTTTCAGTTTTTAGAGATCAAAGTTTTTCGACCCAAGAAAAATACTTTAATTTTTCAATCATTGTTTAGGTTATGTAGATTATATTTGGCTAAGATTCAAATAACTATATTTTATGTGTTCTTTTCTCCTCTTTCAAATGCTGCTTTCAGATATATCATTTTCAGACCGTAACATGCTCAAAAATCAAATAAACCATTATATATATATATATATATATATATATATATATATATATATATATATATTGCAACGTCACAAGTTGCATGGATATACATACACCGTTAAGCGGTGTATGCATCAATCAGAATAAAAACATCTCACCGAAGGTACGCTCAAAGTCAACACGTATTTACCCTGACTCGAGTGGAAAATTCCTTCGGTACGTTTTTTTTACTCTAGACGAAGAGCGTCAAACCAATTAGGTAAGACAACGCACCTCGGGGGCAAGACTTACCCCGATCACGCGGCTCAAACGACGCGTGATTTACCCGCGTTTGAACCAAATTTGGTCGTTTGAGTTGCGGCCGCAATTTCGAGCCGCCGTTTTTTTACGCACCTAGCAGGTAAAGTGTCGCATGGGGATGCGACACTTACTTTTCGACTTCCCAACTGACCAGACTTAAAACTTTAACTCCTGAACGTGAAGCCGAGGACCCGCAGTCTCACTGGACATTGTGAGAGTACACACTCAAGGTACTTTGTGAGTGTGCATTAATTCGTTTCCATCGTAGGTCCCCAGGATTAACGCTTCGGCAGAAACTGGGAAGCGGACACAACGTCCGCTTTTGACCTCGCGTAACATTTTTCTTGCGGAACTACGCACGTAAAAGACAAAGGACAGGTTCCCTTTGTCCCGTGGACCTGGCGTAGCCAGTAGTACATGGGTTGTCGCGTAGGAAAGCAAGAAACGGGATTAATGATTAACCTCTACTTAGTATTATTTCGCTTTTCTTCAATTGAGTTAATTGTTTCTTATCGGTCTATAGCCGTGCACTATAGTATGCCGTAAGCATAATATTCTGCCCGGACCCTTCTGGGAAATACTACGAAACAGTCTAGCGTAAAATAATTCGAATGAACTTCATTCATTCATAGTTTCGGTATTGGCCCTTATGCGCGTGACGCTTCTCAGAAATTGCTCGCGTGCCTCGTACATTCGTGAAAACCTACCTAAACAAATTATACTCGACTGCCCTAGATTTTGTACTCGACCAAATAAATAAAACACGTCACACGTATCTTGACCTAATTTTATTGTTGATTTAATATACCTTTTTACTCTTCCTGCAAAGATCCTCCTGCTGTCCTTGATCTAACCGCGTTAATGCATTGCAACGCATTTAGCTAGGCACGATCAACACTTATTAGTATATTATAAATAAGAAAAGACCTCACAATATATATATATATATATAATTATGAAAATTATTGTTGACGTGCAAAGCAGTGATCAACGTCAACTAACGAGTTCTAAGTCGAGCTCTGAAGTATTTGACTCGCAAAGTTGAGGAAGCGTCTTTGAGGTAACATGTAAACCACCCGTTGAAGAAAAAAATACCTTCGGTGGAGTTATCTCTTAGAAGAACTTTTTGCTCTCATTCCTACTGATGTCTCTGTAGAAAAAAAAATTAACATAACTACAGTGCCTTTAAATGCAAAACTGCAATGTTTTAATGAGTTGAAAATGTTTATCCCAAGTGGCAATAGTTCAGAGTTAGTTCAGAGCATTTGATAAATAAACGTTTTTTTAAAGACGGCTTAATTCTTATACAGGTTTACCGTAATACAAGTTTTTTAACTGCTCAAGAAATATGTTTATTTTTAAACCAAATATCAGATTCAGCTTCACAAACCTAATTACATAAAATTGAATCATCAGAACTTGCGAAAAACAAATAAAATCTTTTACTTGTCTTTCTATTGACGAAGTGCAAGAGCTAGGTAAATTATTAGTTTCCATCCGATCGTCAGATAATAGAACTGTTACGCAAGCTCTTGTTTGTTTAAATTACATAGTGCTGCATCAAACAATTTCATTTCGTCTATTTTCGGAATAAAAACCGAAAGTAAAATTTCAGAATTTTGAGAATCAGTAATTAATTTATTTGAAATGGAAATCTTGCTGCATTACTTTGGAGTAAAAAGTATCGCGAGAGAAGATCTAGTTTATAATCACACTTCCATTAATGCGAAACAAATTTTTCATTTAACGGACGAACTTATTTGGTTTTTGACGGGACTTATTTACACCATCAAAAAAGTAAAAATAATGAATATCAAAAAAAGTTATATTCAGGCCATAAGAAATATCCTTTGGTTAAGCCATTTACTATTTGCACCACAGACGGGCTTGTTCTACAACATCCTGGAATATCTACATATTCCAGGTCCCTTTCTAGCCACCGAAAACGATGCAACCATCATGAAGAAGGTTATGGAAGATCCACACGGTATCAGAACAATCATGAGAAAAGGTGATATATGTGTTGTGGATAGAGGCTTTCGGGACGTAGTGCCTTACCTAGAAAGTCTTGGTTTTAAGATTTTGATGTCCGCTTTAAAAGGAAAAAAGTCCAACTTAACAACAACTGAATCCAATGAATCTCATTACGTTACAAAATTGTGATGGGTAGTAGAGGCAGTTCACAATATTTTGGGGAAAAAATTTAAGCTTCTTCATCAACAGTTGGCTAACAAACTTTTACCAAAAGCTGGTACATACTGCAGAATCGCATGTTTCCTCAACAACCGGTTTGGAAAGCGTTTGAATAGCAATAAAGATGACGATGGATTGCAAGATATTCTCATTGAAAGAATGTTAAATTTTAATCAAAATGAAAATAGTTTAGTATTAGAAGCTTGAGAGAGAGAGAGAGATGATGAATGAGTGGAGGCTACGAGGCCCAGCCGAGTATCAGCCGTACGGGGACGAAGTGGAGGCCACAAGCCCATTCCACAACGTCCCAAACAGCCGTAGTAGAGAGCGCAAAGGGGGGAAGCGAGGAAATGCGTGCGTCCAATGTACACAGCCCTTGGAGGCTGTATTAAGAGGATTTTTACTACACCTAGTACAAATCCTCTTAATATGTAGAGTAGGAGTGGGCCAGCGGGCCGGAAAAGCCGAAGTCGCGAGTTAGTCCGTTAATAGCCTTCAAAGCGATTAGCACGAAAAACAGTAAAGAGTACCGAGTGAGACGAAAGTTCGAGCGAAGTGTAATTGTGTTCAGTTTCAGCCTAAAAAGAGTAAGTGTCAGCCCGAGGTGACCGCCGTTATTATAATCGCGTCGTGTCGGAAAAAGAGCGTGAGAGGAATAAAGTGCGTGCATACGATGGTAATCTCTGTAACGAGCGGTGTCGCGGAACCTATATAGCCGTGTTCGAGGCAAATAATAATAAAAGCATAGTGGAAAAGAGAGTAGTATGTGTAGTGGTTTATTTATTGCTGCGCCGGCCGGAACCCCACGACCTTGAGTAAAGAGGCCTCGTGAGCTACCCGAGTCAACGGGTCGCGGCGTGGCGCCCATCCTTTAAATTCCGCCGCGTATTCCCCTAGCCGCCTTACGGGGTGGACACGGAGGCCCTCAGGGTACCCCGGAAATCCACCACGTCACAACTTTTACAACAACATTAACTCAACCGGATAGATTATCCACATGTTCGAGTTGTATATCAATACATTTTGAAGTGTAGGTTTTCAATCGATCAAATTCATTTTCATACAACACAACCGTTTGTCAATGTCTTTCGAGCTTGACGTCATAGGGTAATCTGGCCTTCTCGATGGCAACTGCTTTACATATATTATCATCTCCTGTTGATTTGAAGATCCAACCGTATATTATTCCATAAACAAAATCTCCAGTCTGAAAATAGTTATCGCCGGAAAAATATCTGGATATCCTGGAAAACTACAATTTAAAATTCGATCCAACTGTCCAGTGAAAAATCCGTGCCAGAGAAGTCAGATTCTAATATTCATACTGCAGGTTTAAAGTCGCCGATCTCTAAAGATTTGCACTTTAGACTAACAATAATCTATTTTTCAATACTGATCATCCAGAGAGTATACCACAGAAAATAGCAGTAGTGTCATTCATGGATCACAAGCGCTTTACCACTATTGGTGTACTTGCTCCTGTAGTATATAGTCCAGTCACTATAGCTTCAAAACAGGCCATTTTTGGAACAATACCATAAATGAAACAGCTAAAAAGTTGGGAAAATTGTTTAAACAACGGTGTAAAGTTCTAAAACATGGTTTTTTAACTTTTGCGGAAAAACTATTAGTGCTAGCGAAAAAACGTTTAGACAAAAAATATAAATATTTTCAAAACCTATAAAATGAGCTATGTTATGTCAAATTCCAATAATTAGTTTAACAGCAAAGCGGCGTGAAAGCCGGATATTGTCCATTTTTACAATTGCCAAAACTAATGTAATTTTCGTCGTAGATGATTGTAACAAAGCATTTTGTAAAGGTATCCATGCTTGGAATAGCTGGTAAAAATTTCAACTTTAAATGTTTATTAGTTTGATGTTAAATCTATTTGTTATATAAAATGATCGTCTCGTAATTAATTTTCCCAGCTCACAGCTACGCTACAGTCTCAATTAGGTACTCATTTTACTCCTTAAGAGTTGTATTTTTATGTACAATTATGAACAAAATCTATTTAACAATTGTATTTGTTTAAAACAGGCACTCAAATTTAGGTGGGAAAAATTTACATGTTTAATAGATTTTCAACCTGAATTACTAAGAATATGAAGTCCCAAGGTAAGTAGATTAACTAATGGAATCTTTATAAACATTTATCGATAAAAAATATTAGTCTAAGTTAATTAGAAATATAAATAAATTTTTGTTTTTAACAATCTGTTGTGACGGCAGTTGTTTATATTAAGAGCTGATACTTTAGTATAGTATCAACAAAGAGTTGATGTTTAATGTTATGCATATAAATAAGTATTAATATTATTATTTAATGGTGAAAGTTTAGATGGCGGCAATGTGTATGGTTTCTCGAAGCAAAATGCAAGCAAAGAAATGGGGATGCGCATGCGCGCTGCCCACTATGAAGACGCACTAAAATCTATTGAGGTATTTTCAATCTACCAAGCAAGAAAAAATAGCAATATCTTGGCTAATTATAAAGATATTTTGATCATTTTTTTTAATTTAGGGTAGCTTAAAAAGTTATGCGCACCTACGCGATATTTGTAACAACTTTTTAATAATGTCAAACCCAAAATATAAACTTCTTTTTTGATTAGCATGATATGTTCATTTCAAATTACTTGATATGATTTACTATGACTGCAAAATGAAAAATGTGCAGAATAAAATATGGAAAGATTTTCGTAAATGTAAATATTTATATTTATAATATATATAATAATACATATTATAAACATAAATACTTACATTTACGAAAATCAGTTGGTTAGAACCGGCCAGAGAGAATTCTTCTCGGATTGTTGGCGAAGAATTCTCACATGTACTATAAATATATAAGTATATGCTATATATAATATAAATATATACTAGCAAGTAGTATTAGAACTAATATGTCTTCAAATGGATAAGAGTAAGGAATTTCTTGGACGTAAAATACAGAATGTACTGCGCGTTGATGATATAACACATAGGAAAACACGTAGTTCAGACACAAAGGCAAAAGTTATATTGCAAAACATTATCGAAGCGTACAATCGTAGTAAACAGTATGCAATGAAGATGATTTTTTCGGACTTCGGCAACATTGTAAATCGTGACAGATACAAAAGTCAACATCATCGCTAAAGTAGGGGAAAAGGTGATATTATTGTCAAACAACGATTCAAAGTCGGAGAGTTGGGTCGAGTTATTCTTGTATAAACGTCTTTGACAAAGAATGCGTGAAAGATTGGATTCTGGAAATATTAAAAAATTATTAAGTCTCTGTGAGACACGTGAACCACCATTTTATCATACAATAGAGGGATCGCATTGGATCCAATACAAACCGATATCATCTTTAACCGATTATTCAGCGATTGAATTTTTTATACCTGGAAATCGTGATAAATTTTTTAATCTTACACATAACATGTTAATCATTCGAGTTTAAAATTAACCATTAATGAGACCTTAATACCTAGTGAGGAGGATGAAGCCAGTTTTATAAGTTTAAAAGCACTTGTCGGTCCTGTAAACAACTTGTTATCCTGTGAACGTCGACTAATGTATATATGCCTACAGACCATATATAGAAACATTACTAAATTATGGATCAGCCACAAAAACATCATTTCTCGACTGTTTTATGGTGTAACGGTATCGCGGGTGAAATGGATAATACAGTGAAAGTAAATCAAGGTCACGTTAAAACATAAATTATGATAAGCCTATTGACCTGGTCGGATATCTACATACAGACATGTCCAATCAAGAGGTCCAATCTGTTTGCATTTGATTGGACACTTGATTTATCGGCATTCAAAATACCCATTAGAATTTAATAATAGATGTGTTTGATTAGAAGTATACTTCTGTCTCCTTCAGGCACGACCATCATACGGAAGTGCTTTATAGGTTTATTATCGCTAAAACACGTATGTCGTATCTCTACTACAGTTATCAATTTATCAAGCTGAAATTTTACAGACATCTGTCTTTTGAAAATACAAGAAAAGTACTTCTTTTGTTTTGTTGAAAAAATTCGAGCAATTTCACGTTTATTTTACCACGTTTATCTCAATGACATTCAACAGATCATAAAAAAATTTTGAATTACCTAGTAATAAATGTATTATTTGGACAAAACACGATTGCCACGGAACAGAATTACAGAGTAATAATAAAACTCGGTTTTATTTTGGAATTACAGCACCTACACTAAGTGTTGGAAACAGAAAAATGTGCAGAATAAAATATGGAAAGATTTTCGTAAATGTAAGTATTTATATTTATAATATGTATAATAATATATATTATAAATATAAATACTTACATTTACGAAAATATTCATTGATTATTCAAACACTATCACGTTAGTAACCAGCTCTTCAGGACGTAAAAAAGCTTAGTTTGCACGCTAACCGAAACCCGAGATGGGTAAGTGAAAATAGTAAGCAAAGTTAAATTTGGTTATTAATTTGCCATCGTACACTGAGTTTTTATGTGGGAGAAGCAATGAAGATCACACTCAGGACGTACGTCCGACACACATCCTGAGACGACTCGGACGAGAGAGAGAAGCTCAATCGACGACGTAGCTTGACCATTTGCAAATGAAGATAAGTGAGAAAGCGAGCGAACATATTGTGAAAATAATTAGTCGGCAGCGTACATAATATATAACGGTAAGACATCAATTATCTCGAATAAAATAATAATACGCTAACAAATAAGAGTTTATAACTCAAATTTTCTCTAGTATATTCATATATTTTCGAATAGGCATTATGCAAACGTATTAATGTTTATAACAAGTGCACTATGTGATTATTGCGTATATATATATATATATATACGTTAGAGTACATGTACACGTTTACGCGTGTTCGGTGACAGGACGTTTGTAGAGTGGCGCCACCGGATGGACAAGAGGAACGTTGATAGGGAAAAATAAATAAATATAGAGAAATAGAGAGATAGAGAAATAAAGAATTGAAGAATAAATAAATTTACTCAGCCTGAGGTGAAGCTATAAAGGTTGAGATTAGGGTTAAGTTATAGTATAATTGTGAATTGTTAAACACAGATTGACAGAAAGTAGGAGCATAAACATTTAATTGTTAATTCTCTTATTTTTTAGGTTAGTAAACCACGTGCAATTAGTCTAATCCATTTCATTAAAATAAATAAACTCTTATTTTTTAGACGAATCAAGGTATGTTTATTGCTACTGAAACCTTTCCAAATATTATAAATCAACAATTACTATGTTTGTGAACAACAATAAACAAAAAGGATGACGAAACTACAGTTTGAATGCGAAGTTGCTGGCAAGGACACAAAAGTAAACATCATTATAATCAAATCCATAACCAATCAAGATGGGAAAAAATTCCACATCCCACAATGGTATCAACCGTGCAAACAACATCCAGAACTTATGAAACTACGAGAATTCAGAAAAGTGACAAATACTTTAAAAAAACGTGGACAATACAGAAAGGTATGGATAAAACTAAATGACGAAACCCTATCACTCTATAAAGATGAAAGTGGAAACATGATAGTTCAAGACTTTTTGTTAGAAGAAGATATCTCTACTCCAGAACAAACTGCACCAAGCATCGCTGAAAAACAAGTGGATGAAACCTTAATGAAACTTCTTGAAAAACTAATTGAAGAAGAAGAACATGAAAAAAAATAATAAAAACAGAAATTTGAATAAACTGCACGAAAAATTTGTTCTTGATAACTTTGAAGGAAAAAAAATTAAAGCAAATCAATGGTTACAGACATATGAAAGTTATTGTGATAGATTAAAACTTGAAAGTGATCTTGAGAAATTGGAAGCTCTAAGATAAAGGATTGGTTTAATTCTGTTGATCAAACACACATTAAATTCAAAGTGAAGAACATGGAAAGAAGAATTTTTACAAACTTTTGCAGATAACGGTTGGTCTGTCACTTATGCATTAAACTACAAACATTTCACCAGATCAATTCTAGAATATGCACTGAAAAAGAGCATCTATTAATGAAATCCAATAAAAACATAGACAATAGAACTTTAGTAGATCTGATTGCTGATGGACTACTAACGTTCATTAGATACAAAATTGACAGACAAGATACCAAAACTCCAGTTGAATTATTCAGTGAGTTGAGAAAATATGAAAACATTGAAAAAAAATTAAATAAAATGAATGAAAACAAACCTAAGATAATGAAAACAGAATCAAAATCCAATGTGAAACAGCCATGTAAAATTTGTGAGAACAAAGGAGATAGAAACAGATAACATACGGAAGATTCATGTTGGTTCAAAGAAGGCAAAAACAGATATACTGATAAAAATAGAATAACTAATACTATATTAGAAATTGACAATATAGAAGATCCAAAAAACTAAATTTCCCCCCACTAATTGAGGTTAAGGTAATACTAAATGAAAATACTGAATGCAAAGGTATTTATGACCCTGGTTCAAATATCACATTAATAAACTGTAAATTAGTAAAAATAAAGTATTTGATGAAAGAAAACTTTAGTAATACAATAAAAACAATTAGTGGTAGGCGTAAAACTAAAGGCTTGATAACAGTAAATGCAAATATACTAAACACTAAAGGTAAAATTGATGCATTCTTATATGTTATATAACAATGATGAATTTAATTATGATATGATCTTGGGATTAGATACTATAAAAAGATTTGGATTGACCCATGATAGCAATCTAAAGATTCAATTACAGAAAGAAATAGGACCTAAAGCAGATAATGGTAAAATATTAGAAGATAAACATATTGAAATCAAAAGCAATAACAAAAATAAGATACAAGATAAAAAGGAAATTGCGATGAAGAATGCATTCGACCAATTTCAAGTAAATTTAATGAGGGAATCAGTATACATGAATTCAATTTAGATATTGAACATTTAAATACTAACCAGAGAAATAAAATAAAAAACCTATTAGACAATTACAAAAGTATTTTTGCAAAAGACAAGTTATGATGTGGGCAAAGTAAAAAACTATGAAGCTTTTGTAGACCTACAAGTAGACAAATATTGCTACAAAAGACCATACAGATGCTCGCTAGAAGATAAAGCTGAAATTGAAAAACAAATTGCTCAATTATTAAAAAATAACCTAATTGAAGAATCATACAGTCCATTCGCAGCATCTGTTACATTGGCCTATAAAAGAGATGAGGGAAAAATAACTAGATTGTGTATTGACTTCAGAGAAATAAATAAACTAATAATACCACAGTCGCAACCTTTCCCTTTAATAGAAGACCTAATGGTTAAAACTATTCATTGCAAGTTTTTCACAACGCTGGATATAAATTCAGCTTCCTGGTCTATACCGTTGAGAATTGGAGATAGGCACAAAACTGGATTTGTAACGCAAGAAGGCCATTATCAATGGACATGTCTACCGTTTGGACTAAAAACATCCCCAGCAATATTTCAGAGGATTCTAGGGAATATAATAAAAAAATACAACCTATCAAACTTTGTCGTAAACTATATAGATGATATAATGATTTTCTCAAAAACGTTCGAGGAACATTTAGACCACTTGAAACAATTATTAGACGCCATTGTCGAAGAAGGATTCCGCCTAAAACTAATAAAATGCAGATTTGCAGCTAATTCAACTGAATATTTAACTACACTACTACTTAACCCAAATATTTAACTAAATATTTGGGTAATATTATTATGGAAAATACCATAACTCCCTTGAAGGATAATATAAGATCTATAATGGACTTCCCGACACCTCAAAACAGGAAACAAATACGACAATTCCTAGGCAAAGTGAATTTCTACGGAAAATATATTCCCAACGTTTCAATACTGCTCAATCCTCTCCATAACTTGCTTAGAAAAAATGTGAAATTCGATTGGTCAAATAATTGTGAAATTGCCTTCGGTAAAGTGAAAGAGTATCTATACTCGAAACCAATTCTGGCCATTTATAATTAGAAAGCTCAAACTTTCATCTATACAGATGCAAGCATCAAAGGTATTGGAGCCATCTTAAAGCAAACACAGAATGACGGAACGCAAAAACCTGTAGCCTATTTTTCCAAAAAAACTAAGTGACTCACAGAAAAAAGGCAATTTTCTTAGAATGTTTAGTTATTAAGGAAAGCCTAAAATTTTGGCAACATTGGCTAATATATATATATATATATATATATATATATATATAATATTAATACGAATATATCAATTTATATTCTTATAAATATATGTAATATAAATTTATACACATTTTATTTTAGTTGGCTGGATTTCAAAGCCTATTTCTGAGCTAGCACGTTTTTGAAATCTTCTTTTGAATTAGTGGGGTTTTCCACTAGGGCATTGACATATTTACATTTGATTTTTTCTTTCTTACAGCCTATGTAAGTCTATCAACAGTGTATATGCTGCTGATTGAGTCGGCTTATAATAATATTTTTTAAAGAATTGTGTTCCTCCCTCGAACCATACTTTACATTTGCAAGTTTTTATCTTGATTCTTTTTGTTCTTCTGCGAATCATGGCAAAGGAATCTGATAAAGACCTTTTATAATACTCGATCTTAACTATCCTATTAATGTATATATATATATATATATATATATATATATATATGTGTGTGTGTGTGTGTGTGTGTTTGTGTGTGTGTGGAAACTACTTAGTCAAACTATTAAAGTCCTCGAAGAAGATCTATTTCTGACATAATTGGCGGAGCTTCATCCTTTAAAGAATCTGACAATCCTGAATGCAACAATAAACATCTCGTTACGTTCATCAACGTTCGCTTTTGCTCCGGATTGTGTGACTATGTTTGTCTTCATCCGATGATAATAGATATAAAAAATTCATCAAATTCTTTATTACAAAACTCATTGCCATTATTGGACAGCCAGTCTTTAATTCTCTTCGCGCTTTGGTTCCCAGTAAATAGTTTAAATTCTTTAAATATCTCGAGTACATGTCTTTTTCCTTTTTATAAACGAATTTTACCCCAACCTGAATAATCGTTGATGAATTTAATAAAATACTTAACTTTTACATTCGATTGGATACGGACCGGCCCGTACATGTTTGAATGAATGATCTAGAACAGACTTGCTGACAGCTACGAGAAGCTACGCTCCGACGTTTTTTGGAAAATAATTTCTGGAAATTGACGCATGTCGCATTCGACAAGATTATTGCGTCCGTTTAGTGCAATATATATAAAGGATATATAACCAATAAGTGCATTAAAGAGACAAAGAATACGTGAATAATTTGTTCACCTATGACTTACAAACAAATAAAGAGAACCATATTAAATCAAGTGATTTAGGAAACTAATATTGTAATCATATACTAGCAGATTGTATTGTAGTGTATTCAGCAATAGATCAACAACTGGAAGAAATGTATGTGTTAATAATGATTATTCGATTTTCTATACAGGGCTTTCAAAAAGTAACGGACCTACCCCCTATCTCAGAATCTATGTATCATAGGGTAAAATGACCCGAACAAAAGTTTTATGGTTCATAAAGTTCTGTTTTTTTGTGACATTAAATTTGACCTTGATCTTGACCTTGAAGGTTTTTTGAAGGTTAATTTACGTTTTTTAAATGGGAATTGCTATTTTTGACCCCGGATTTGGAAAGAGCGGGAAATTTTACGTTCAGATATGTAATCATGTGATGGTAAAAATGACATCCAAATCCTACTTTTATCCTACTTTTAGCGCTATCTAGGAACAACGACGTGGACGTAGTAGAATTCTGTTCCCTTTGGGGTGCTTGATTAACGTGAGTCCCCTCGCCTCTCACGAATCGGGGTGCTTCTCGCGACTCATTATTTAGATTGATTGTAACATCTTACAAAAAATGTTCGAATTGTTGCCCTTGAACTGTTTGGCAATGTGCTAATCTATGATAAAACCCTGAAACCGAATTCCTGTAAGTTTCCTCTGGTATGGCGTATATTTCACGGGTTATCCTATTCCGCAAATCATCTAAATCTTCAGGCTTCGTAGTGTAGACTTTCCCTTTTAAGTACCCCCAAAAGAAATAATCTAGAGGATTCAGGTCTGGAGATCTAGCTGGCCATTCAATGGCACCCCTACGCCCGATCCATCTATCAGAAAATGTTTCGTCCAAATATCGACGAACGTTAACTTCATAATGTGGAGGAGCCCCATCCTGTTGAAAGTAAATGTCATCAAAATTACCATCTGCTAAATTCCGTATGACTGGTATAATTTGTTCTCGAAGCATGTTTTCATACATCTGAGCTGTTAAATTGCCCTCGATGAAAAATGGCCCAACTGGTCTACCGTTGAAAATACCAGCCCAAACATTAACTTTTTGCAGATGTTGGGTGTGAATATCTCTCATCCAATGAGGATTATCATCACTCCAATATCTACAATTTTGTCTATTTACTTGTCCATTTAACTGAAATGTGGCCTCATCGGAGAAGACAATGTTGTTGAGGAGTAAAGGATCGTCGTTAATAATGCGAGGGTGGGGTGATCTGCAAAGAGGGTATAGGCAGGTATTGCGACTATTTAATGAAACTTTCAGAGTAGAGAAAAATCCTATCTCCAAAAGTACTGTTGTACGTACAATTCAACGTTTTTACTTTTAACTGAAATGTGGCCTCATCGGAGAAGACAATGTTGTTGTTGGTTATCTTTCTAAACTTTGCATAGATGATGATTATTGGCAATGACATGAAGAAGGTATGTTGAAACTGAAGATGAATTTGAAGTTACACTTTAACAATACTTTGTAACTGTACTACTTTGTACTGTAGTTTGTAACAATATATTTACATATTTCATAAATCTCCTGCTTATGATGAAGACTTGAATAAGATTTCAACAAGAGTTACTCTGGCTACGACGAGTTTTTTACACAAAAAATTGCGTTTGTTGTGCTAAATATTGCGTTTTTATGTTAAAAATTGGGTTTATATAGTATATCTAGCGTTCAAAATTGTTAAAAATGTATTAATAGGAGGAAAAGATTTGTAGTTAATAGATGTACAACTTTTAAGTTTAACACTTTTATAATAAAACATGTAAATGAGAAAAAATTGTATTTTTTAATTTTCTTCAACTTTTGTATTTAACATATTTATGTAGAATAGCTTAGTATATTATTAATCTTACTAAATTTCAATAGGTAACGATGTTGAGGTGAGGAGAAAGTACCAACAAAATTTTGTATGATCGGTTGAAATGCTATTGAGATAATCTTGGTACAAAAAATTATGAAAATTTAATACGGGAAAACGTGAAAAAGTTAATAAAATATAAAAAAACGAAAAAGTATTTTTTTTTATTTTCAAAAGACACATATGTGCAAAATTTCAGCTTGATTTATTGATAATGGTAGGAAGCTATACATGATTTTGCGATGATAAAACTATACGGCACTTCTGTATGACGGTCGTGCCAAATAAACTGTATATCGACTCCTTGGATAAAAAACCGCCAGCTCAATAAAATAAATATGTATAAAATTTTATTAAATATATTAATAAATATATTCGTAAATATATCAATTTATATTTATATATTTATAGATATAATTAGTCTAAATTTAAGCATATTGCATTTATTGAATTGAATGGATTTGAAGCCTTTGTTTAAGCTTGTTAGGTCTTGAAGCGTATTTCTGAGTTGGCTGGTTGCTGAAATTTTCTTTTGGATTAGGGTGTATTTCCATGAAGGCGTTGATACAGTGTAGTAAAATTATTTAATTTTACTACCAGTATATTTGTACTTGATGACAAAATAAAATCTTATTCTAATTTTTTAATATTATTCTTCTACATACCATAAAAACGAGGGAAAATAAATTAATAGCAATTAAATTTAATAGAAAAAAATGTAATTATAAGTTTGTTATCGGTATGAACGATTTAGTTCATTCCTTAGGAACAAGTTGATTTCACAAAATTACTGATTAATACGTAAATATTAATTACGTTAATGAATCCAAATCTTCATTATTAGCGTGAGAATTCTTCTTATTGACTCTTAGAAAACCACTGTGATCCTCTTTATTTTTTTTTGTATACAATAATGAATCATTTTGAGATTTTATTTGTAACCATTGAACATTACCTAGAGTTCCTTTACTGGTTGATCTACAACCAAACCACCAATAAGCTGTACTTCGTGGAAATGCTGGATTTGCCACGTCAACCTAAAAATATTTATCTATATGATATTTTAAAAAATATTTCTATATTTATCATTAAATATAAATGAAATTTGAATAAGTACAAGACGTAAGCATTTTGAGCTATACGTTAAAAATAATACCTTGGTAATAAATTGTACAAAGCATAAATCATTTATCAGGAAAAGACTGACTGCAAAAAGCAATTTATTACACAGGCTTTGAAATTTTTGAGAAAATTTAATACAATAAGCAGTATGAACGCTAAAAGTTATTACAATTCTCATTATAAAGTTGCTTGAATTTACATTATTGGAATGAGTGATTTTATATATGTATTGCAACGTCATAAATGTTGCAGTGCGGCACGTACACCGTAAAACTGGTTATGTGTGTTTTACCTGAGAATCACCCCTGCGAAGGAATGCTCAAAGTCAGTGTATGTTTATCGGCTGACCAGAGCTGAACATTCCTTCGCTCTATTTTTTCTGTATTTACCTATACGCGACCAATTAGGAAAAAGTCCCCACCAGGAAGGCGGGACTTATCCCTGTCGCGATACATGAACGACGCGCGATTTACCCACGTATACCCCAAAATTAGTCTATTGCGCTGCGGTGAAAGAATCGAGCCGCCGTTTTTTTTTCACTTCGCGAGTAACGTGTCGAAGGAGAGATGCGACTCTTATCTCTTGAACTCCCTATACTGAACACTACAAAATTCTAACTACTCAACGAAACGGCTGAGCGATCTGTAACCTCGCATAAACGTGCGGGGTTATCATATACGAGTAATTGGTACGTATAATAATTCGAATTATTCAGGTCCCCAGGATTAACGCGTTAAGCAGAAACTTTTCTTCCTCAAGCACTATAAGTGTAAAGAAACAAAGGACAGGTTCCCTTTGTCCCATGGACCTGTTATAGCCAGAAGTACATGGGTTTCTTTATAGTGCGAAAGGAAGCTAGCCGCGAATTACTAATTATTACTAATAATTACTTTCTCACCCATCTGCATTGAATATGGAATTTAAATTCAGTAAATACTCGTGCCTAAATTTACGCGCTATCCGTGTAAAATTCGGAATACACTGTTTTAAGAAATATGTCTAAACAACCGATTATATCAGAAATTTATGAATATATTTTCTGGGAAACGCTTCGAGCGTGTCGAACATTTTCGCGGAACTAACTATCAACAGCTTGATAGTACTCATTAGGACAATTCATTCACTGATTAAAATAAAGTCTTGCTCCGTTTAACTTATGCTTTATTATCTGATATTGTTTATTTATCTATGTCATAATCTATCACATTTCCTGATAAGATCCTCCTGCTGTCCTTGATCTGTTCACAATTACTTCTTAACAATGAAGGTACACGGAATGTAGCACAATAAAAAAATAACTCGCAATATATAGTACATTCGTGTATGTTCGGACTTTACAAAGAGTCAAATAGATAAATGTTGATCAGATAATGAGAAGTGATGAGTATGTATAATTAGAGCATATTGCATCCTTGGAGGAAAAATCCGCCAATTCAAAATCCTAAATTAATAGCTAGTCGATTCAGAAAAAGATTTCAGAGACACTAATACATTTGCATGATAGTATATGAATAAATTAATGAGTATATTCCTAAATATATCAATTTATATTTATATATTTATATTATAATTTTGTATATACTGGTATTTATTTAACTGACTGAAGTCTATTTCCTGAAGTCTCTTTCTGGCTGTCTTAACTGGCTGATTTCTAAAGTCTCCTTCTGAACTTCTGAAGATACTGATATAACAATGATGTATCCGATGAACTAATTTATGAAATGATTCTAAAAAATACATGACGACATATTTAATATGCCTATGGGCTATCTACATAAGTTTTTCTTATAAATCCTGTATGAATCTCATAATCTAAGTGACCGAATCTGTTAAGGCACGAATAAATAGAGCTGAAAATAATGCTCGAAGAATAAAATATTTACTTTCATAGCGCTAGTTTTTTAAGAACAGCTTGCCGTATATTTGGGCGTGAGGCGATATTGTATAACGCATTTTGTTTGTGTCGAACTGTTTGAGTGCCTTGTCGTCAGTGATAATTGTACTTTTGTGTCCATTCACTATTTTTACGAATAAATAGTACCTGAACTACTCTTTTGCTATTTTGATTACTAGGAACTGCTTGTCGTAGATTGAGTATCGTAGGTTGATTCTTTGGCATTGCGAAGCGAAAAGCAGATGTTTTACGTGGTTCTAGTTTACCTTGACTTCGAATTGCATCTAGTGCTCAATAACTAGCGATGGTCGTTACTATTAACAGTAGAGATAAATATATGGTTTTAAGGATTAGTATCCTGCTTATCACTTTTTGAGTTCGTCGAATGTAGTTTATTCCTTCTCGCCCCATGCGAATTTAGTTCCTTTTTCAATGAGTGTGAATAGTGAGTATGCTGTTTTTGAAAAGTTATTAATTAATTTTGGATAATAGTTGAAAAATTCAAGTGCTTGTTTATCCTGTTTAGCATTGGTTAAGATGAGATATTGAGCCATAGTTTTAGTTTGATTAGGGTTGGTTTTGACTTTCGTCGATGAGTCCAACTAATAACGCTTCTTTTTTAAAAATTTGGCTCTTACGCGGTTCTACTGCCAATTAGTTTCGTATTGTATATTCTTCCACGTATATTGTATTCCAATAGATGATTTACCGTACTTCTCATAAGGTGCTTAAAAAGAAGTCAGGTGTACTGACTCTGAATCCAATTCTACTTGGTAGTGAACCACAATGTCGCTTATAAACTGCAGTGGATGAATATGTCTTCTTTTTGAATTATTGTTTCTCGTTTAACGTCTATAGTTAGATCAATGACCTTTTTAGTTCAGCTGTCCTCGTTCGGTCAGGTTTAATGCTGGCGATTTTTTTACATTGTATTTATTCTATTTATGGGTTCAATTCATTTTCACGCTTTATGCACTCAGCGTAAACATGTCCTTCTTGATTGACCGCTATAAAATTTATGAATAATTACTCGGGATTAATGTGCGTCAGCGGAACCCATCTTACTCCTGTCTTCACGTTCTTTATGCGTGCGCTTATTGTCATCTTCAGTTTTGCTCTGAACACTGTCTCTTAGGTGCCGCGTTGATGTACCCTCTATCTTTCTCTAATACATCCTATCCTACGACGCCTACTTCGCTTATAGGAAAATTATATGGCACACTGTGGACGGTACATCGCATTCCTTGCAATTCCAATTATAGTTTGATTACTAATATGGGTCCATATAAAACTTATCTTTGCGTGTCTTCTAACTGAAAGCATTGTGTATTCACTACTGGCGGTCGCGTTGATGTGGATTTGATCTGCTTTGGATTTCTTTCGTTATTTGCACGCTCGTCAGCTGAGGATCATAGTGAACGCGTTTCTAGTTTAATTTTTTTAATTGGAGTCCTCTTCGTCTTTCTTGTTAGTATTGTCAGTGTAATTATAATTTCAGTTTTGGTTGTTATCACTATCGCAGTAAGGTTAATAATTATTGTCTCTACATCCTCCGCAATATCTACGGCGGTTGTTTTAGTTATTTTGATTGTTGTAGTTGGGTATTTTTATTCTTTGCTATATTGTTAGAATTTTTGCCACTGTTGTATTCCTTATTTCTATCACTACTGTAACTATTTAAATTTCTGCCATTGTTCCGAAAACTTGGGTAGGAATTCCCTTTTCCCTTTCGGTTGCATGATCTATTAAGGTGAAGCAAATTTTAATTGAATGGCTTGGCACCTTTCAGTAGCCATAATATTTTGGCTTGTTTTTTAATGTAATGTCGTCAAGCGTTGCTCTTTAAGTTTTTTTAGTTATTGACAAGGGATTTCATTTCTTCTGCTTTTTTTATCTTGTACATCTACAACTGCAGCGTTACATCATTAAATGGTTGTTCCACGGACGGGTAACTGATGGTTTGTGCGCGATACCTTTCTATACTTGGCCCCTCTAGATTATTAACGGTTCATAACACAAGGTATTTTTCGTAGCTATGATTATTGGAGCAGAAGCCACTTTGGATTTCGCGGCAAAATTGATTAAGGTCATCGGTTGAAGTTGTCGGGTATCATCTTCACAGCTTTATGATGGTTCTGTTCATGTGACCTTGGGTATGTATTTGCATATTCATTATAATCATTACAGTCACTAGGTTTTTTGTTGTCCTACACTTATTAAATGGTTTTAGAATAGCTTTCCGCCATTAGTATTATATAAGTAGGATTTCTTCGGGTGAATTTATTTCGGTTATTTCATCCTGAATGTGGGTACTCGAATTTATTGGTGGACCTAGTTTGAGTGGGAGGCAGTATTAATTTTTATACGCTTGATCGAAAGTCGCTTTTTTCTTCCCATAATATTAGAATAATTAACTACGCCGTTTTGCATTTCTCGTTCATTTCATACCGTTCCCTCGAGGTTAGCATTCCACTACACCGAATAAATGGGTATTCACCCATGCATAGAATCAAATTTTTATGCAGGGTATTGTCTAGATTCAATTGCTTTAATTTTTTTTTAATGTCTTAAAATCGTATTTTACATCTATTACAGTAAACGTGCCTACAGATTTATCTTTTAGGGCATTAGTAAACTGTAACGCGCTTGGCTCCACCCTTGTATCCATAATTGGTCGTGTGACTTGGTAGCACATTATGCTGTTTAGTGCATACGCGCCGCAATGCTTTTTCGTACTTACGGTCTTCATTCGCTTTTTCATTGCGACTTAAACTTGCATAGCGTCCACTAATGTTAACACGTTTTTTGATCGCATCCGTTAATAATTTAGACAGATTAGATGGTGCCATTTTTAAGAATTTTAAAATTAGATAACTAGTAATTCAGTTCGATATAATGTATTAGGTACGCGCGGGTATCGAGTAGGCAATCGATCTAACTTTATCATATATTTAGAAGTAGATAAGTAAGAAAATTAGAATATTGTATTAATTATTTGAATAATGATTGTTTTAACAGTCTTTCATATAACTGAAAGTGATAATTACTGTAATACTTACAGCAAACGTTCTATCGTTGAATCGAAAATAAGTATTATCCTTAAAAAAGTACGTATACCCATGATAAGTTAATGAAGCGTCTACATTATCAGGTATTCCTACCCAATTGGATATAAGTTTCGGATATGTACTTTTCACTGGCGGTCTTTGCGTAGGATCGAACCGCCAAAACTTTGTCCCTTTATAAAAATAAATTTTACCGTTTCCTGTCCATACAGTAACAGCATCTATATTATCGGGTATACCAGTAAATCCCTCACTTATATCCTTGGGATAGTCACCATCCATTTTTTTCCCTACATATCTCCAATATTTTGATCCCTAAAAATAATTATATTACTTTGTTTTCCATTTATATAGATAAACGAATCCTTAATTATAATATAAATATTATACCTTGAAAAAGTAAGTCTTTCCATTTCTGTAAGTAAAAGCTGCATCTATATTTCTAGGTAAATTTTTCCAGGACGTACTTATTAGTTTTGGATATCCACTTTCTATTCCATCTGCTGATAACTTCCAATATAAGTCTCCTACAATTTTTAAAATTTGTTAATTGTTTAAATTTTTTAAATTTTTATATTATCATAAATAAAGGTTTATGCTTTAGCATAGAAGATAAAAAAATGATTTCTGAATTTTATAAACATTGTTTATTCTCACAAATAAGATGATAATATACATTGTAACAGGTGTCATTAAATAAAGTTGTATGATCGATATAAGTAGATAGACTATAGGCATACTGGCTCACTCGGAGGTGAGCCAGTATCCCCCTTTGCTCTAACATAGGGAATACTAGCCCACTACCGCTACAACAGTGAGCTAGTATCCCCTGTATGCTTTAACATGGGAGTATACTAGCTTACTCCTATTCTAGCGCTGAGCTAGTATCCCCTGTATGCTTTAACGTAGGAGAATACTAGTTCACTCCCACTCCAGCGCTGAGCTAGTATCCCATAACTTCCAGCAGTTTTAACACGAGGGACCACCTCAGGTCAGTTTTTCGGACACACGCTCGTTTCCCTTCATATATTTTTTCAATTTCTTACTTTCTCTTTCCAAATTTCCATTATTCCATTTAAGAATACTTCCTGATTTTCTTTCATTTTTGCAAAACAAATTTTTAGAAAGATTCAATTTACAATATTTTAAATTATATTTTAAAAATTGCTATTTTTATTTGTTTTTCTTGTATTATAAAATTTGTCAATTTAGTTTTAATATAATTTACATCATTACAAATATTTTAATAAATAAAAAAATGAATGTAATTTTTGTTTCATGTAACCACCTATTCACATTTCCCATTCAATTTTTCTCTCCATTTAAGGATACCTCATTATTGGCTAGATGTGCGTAAGTCAACAATTAAAGAGTTGACTGAAAAATTAATAAATCTAATCTCTCAAGAGGAGAGAAACAAAAGTGTCAAACACGTATGATACATATTTCGTGTGTGAAAGTTGAACTTGAAAATCATCTAAAACACGTTGACATATTGAGTTTCTTGAATGATGCTCAAATACTATTCATATATATAAGATTCAAGCTAGACTAAAAGAGTTTAGTACAATAAAAGTCAACTCTGATTTTATTACAAAATTTTCCGTGTTCAACAATGAGGAAAAAAACTGATGATAAGTATTTCACAAGTGAAATTGCGACAATTTATATGTCAATCGATTTAGAGGAATGGTTCAATGATAACATTCAAGAGACTATTCGAACTCAACTCGAAGAATTTCAAGATAAAGATTCAGGTTGGACATTGAAGAGTATTATAAGTTTGTGCATAAATATAAAAAAATTTTCATCGATCAAAAGAAATTCTTATATAGATCTTCCGAAGTTTATATAAAGCAAAAAAGCGTTAGTTAATGTTCAAAACAATGACAACCAGTGCTTCAAGTATGCATTACTCATAGCATTATGTACTTGTGAAAAGAGTAGTAATAGAGTAAGTCAATATCATAAACATGAGGATAAGTTGAACTTTAGTGGCATTGAATTTTCAGTAAAATAACAAGATGTTTCATGATTTGAAAAACTGAATAATGTTTCAATAAATGTTTACATTCTAAGATTTATTAGTGCAAAGTATGAGGTGTCACCTCGTCACATTACGACAGAAAATAAGGAAAAACATGTAAATCTTCTCATAGTTCAAGATTTTCGCATAGACAAACGTGAAAAAAATAATCTTAATGATGATGGTTGCTTGCCAAAATATTATTATGTTTGGGTTAAATGTTTATCAAGATTGCTCCATTCCCAAATATCTAAATCAAATAGGAAATTTTATCATTGTGACAGGTGTTAACAAATTTTTTATAACGAAGAAAAGTTAAAAGTTCATGAAAATGATTGCAAATCATTAATAATTGTCGAATTAATCTACCCGACATAAAAAACAACATTCTCAAATTTGAAGATTATGAAAAGAGTGCCAAAGTTCCGTTTGTAATTTATGAAGCCTTCGGCATTTGACACTATACAAAGTGTAGCTTCGATAATAATTTGAGCAACTACAAGTCATACAGACAAAAAACCGACAACGAAAAATCACCAGCTGAATAGTTATTTCGAGAATTGAAGACTATTGGAATAACTAGTTATTATTATTTCAAAACTAAATCTTGAACAGATGTATTTGTCTTGAGCTGGAGGTTTAGAGAAAGATTCTTACTTTGAATAATTATTACTTTAAGATAGTGGACGGCTGAGGTTCGCTATGGTACGTGATGTGACGCTTTGCTTGAGCATTGTGTTTACGGACAGCCTAAACATCTGCAGTACGCACGTACTTGTAGTATGAAGGGAATCATTGTTTCTTATGTAGAAAATACATTCCGATGTAGAAGAGCAAATTCTATTAGTCCATCAGTTATAGAATAACTTTCATTTTTCACTAGTACTGATTTATTATTAAATTGAATTTCAGTATCTCTTAACATATGCACACCATTGACTTTTCTTGCACCGTAAATATTATCAGTTGTACTGCGACTATCATATAGTAAAGAAAGATAATTAGCAGCGGTTTCACTGCATGTCCGTTAAGATTTGAATATAGAATTCCTCACTGTTCCATCTAATGAAATTAATTCATCATCATAAAAATCATCAGTATTATCATCATTATGATTAGAATCTGAATTATTATTAATGTTTGATGATTTATCATATATTGTTTTTTTTCGATTTTGATCGGTTTTTATTTATATTAGTTTTCGTCTGAGGAATAGGGTGAAATGTCGTTGATGATGTTGTTGTTATTGTTATTGTTAGCGTTCACATAAACAAGTTTCTCAAGAGGTGTAATGACTGGTTTCAACGTATACCAACAAGTTTTTCATAATCATCCTTTTTAAGTCTTAATAGGAGAATTTTTTTTTTAATAGCCTCACGTGCTCACACTAGCTCACTGAGAATATTCTTTTCATCCGTAAAGTCGGACATGATGACAAGGTGGAGTGTGTTATTCAACTGTAAAGTAAAAGATTCACAACTGCTTTTTTATGGCAAACAATCAAAACCTTTTCTATATCTTCCTTCATACATGCCTCTATCTTTGTCAATAACAACGAAACCATACTTATCATTTTTCCAACATCCTGAACAAATATTACGGAATTCGTTGAAAGATAAATCGGTATTCACATGATCTTCATAAATATGTTTAAGATTAAACATCCTCTTGTCGATAAATAACCGTCATATTAATATTATCCCTAATGAGATGTTTTGGAATGTGAGCATATGATTGACAAATTTGAAAACTGTCTACACTTCTATGTCTCCCCATGCAGAAAAATGCTCTAACATTATCTTTCTTTTCACATGCCACATCATCAAAAATCATAATGAAGTTTGGTAGAGCTTCATCTGGAGAGTCGCAGGCTCATGTTCGCTAAAAGGCAAATTTGATATACCTTGAATTGGTTCTAATACTTTTTTTGAGAAATCGATACTTGGATTGATTTAAAGATTCGGAGTACACATAAACATTTTCGAATCTAACTCCATTGGGATGTGTAATAAGAGCTAATAAACTATTTGTTCTCCCACAGTTTGTGGTCCGCAGAATACTGCTCTTATAGTGTCTGGAAGTAGCTCTCCATGTCACTTTTTCTCTTCACATTTCCAAAATCAAAATTTCCAATGGGCAGTTAAAGATTTTATTCAGTTAATTCCATGTTTATGTGATAAAGACAAAAGTAACATTGAACCAAAATAAATAAAAACGCATGTTTTATAATTTCTATCGTCAGTTGTAAATTATTATTATTATTATTATTTAGGGTGAGTTGAGGCTTAATCAAACCTCTGGACGCATGGGATATCCCTTGGCGCCCCTCGTTTCCGTATTTTATCTGTACTTGTTTAGGCCAATCGCCTCCCAAAAGTCGAGTATGTTGGGGGCGGATTCGGCTCGAATCTCCTCTGCTTCCAGGAAGGGTGCACCAAAAAGCAGTCTCCGCTTCCGGGATATGGTAGGGCAATTACAGAGAATGTGCTCCGATGTTTCCTCTTCCATGCAGCAAAACCTGCAGAAAGGGTCCGCGGACATGCTATGTTTGTGTGCCCTTAGGTTGTCATGGCCCGTTAGGGTTTCCACGAGTAACTTGGCCTTTACTTTGCTTAAGCCAATAATGCGTGTGGACCATTCCTTCGCATTACTCGTCGTTACAAACTTCTTGGTATGGTTGCAGGTTAAGGTTTGCTACCATAACCGGTTTGTTTTCTCCCTGGCCCAGTTTCTGATGTCTCTTTTAACTAGGCTCCTTCCAGTCCCACACCTGGTTCCGGTCCGACTAGGTCACTATCTGCCCCGAGTCTTGCTAGGTCATCCGCTATCATGTTTCCTTTGATACCACGGTGCCCTGGTATCCATGTTAGGGTGACCTTCGTTTTGGCCGCTAACCTGTTCAGAGCCAGGTAGCAGTCCCAAACTATCTTGGATCTCGTGCTTGATCCCTGCAACGCCTGCAGTGCGTTCTTGCTGTCTGAACATATATGCACTTGTGTGGTGGGTATTGCTGAATCAGCATCCTCCACCGCCCAGTGTATAGCTGTTAGCTCAGCTTGTTTCACCTTGGTGTATTTTCCCAGTGGCAGGATGGTACCTTTGCCATCTTGTTTACAATACACCCCAGCTCCTGATCCTCCCCTTTTTTTAGACCCATCTGTGTACCAGATGTGCCCGTTCTTGGGGATTTGGGTCTTTCCTTCATCCCATGCCTCACGGGTTGAGATGCTGATTTTGTATTTTTTGTCGAACATGAAGTGCGCGTTCATAGCGTCCGGGTTCATCCAAAGAGTCGCCCTTTCGTCCAGTCCCGCGGGGAGTTGAAACCTCCCTTCCCTACTTCTCTGTCCTAATGAGTTTGTGACTCTATGCAGGGCTTATGCAGCCACTGCGGATAAGGTCACTCTTAGTGGCTCAATGTCCAGGAGCATACCAAGCGCCGTCGTCGGAGTCGACTTCATGGCACCGGACACACTCCTGACAATTGTTCCTCGTAGTCTCTCAAGAGCTGCATTTGCCGTGGATAGGGTCACTCTCGGCCACCATACTAACGCTCCATACGTCAGTCTGGGTTTGAGTATCGCCTCATATATCCATTTCATCGTTTCCGGTGTCAGTCCCCAGTTTTTCCCTATGGCCCTTCTGAGTTGCCACAGGTTGGCTGTGACTTTGCCGTTTATGTACTCCAGGTGCCTTTTCCACGATAGTTTACTATCTAGAATTACTCCTAAGTATTTGACCTGAGTCTTCAGTTGCAACGATTGATTTCCCAAGGTTACCTTGCATTCTCTGTTCCATTTGTATTTCCTGGTGCAGACGAGGATCTCCGTCTTCGCTGGGTTGACGCTTAACCTCGTTTTGTCGCACCAGTCTTCTACCAATGTTAGGGCTCCTTGCATTATCCCCATTAGGGGGTCTAGGAACGATCCCCTAGCTATTATTAGGATATCGTCTGCATATCCTATAGCTGTACATCCCGCGTGGTTCAGTTTGTCCAGCAGCTCATCGACTGCTAGGCACCATAGTAGCGGAGATAGGACGCCACCTTGGGGGCATCCCGACTTCACCATGCCTTCCAGTGTCGTGCTGCCTTTGTTGACAGTCAGCTTTCGGTTTCCCAGCATGTGGTCCACCCATTTCACTATTCCTAGGGGTATCGAGAGCCTGCGCATGGCGGTCTCGATTACTTCCCTGGCAGTGTGGTTGAAAGCACCTTCTATGTCAAGGAGTGCTCCCACTGCGAAGCCTTTCGCCCTAAGCTGTTCTTCGATCATGGAGGTTGCCCTGTATAGGGCTGTCTCTGTGGATCTGCCAGCTCTGTAGGCATGTTGCTCCTTATGTAGTCCCCCGCTTTCCTGTATGAGGTCCCCCATATATCTGTCGATCATCCGTTCTACCGTCATCAGTATGAAGGAGGTAAGGCTGATCGGCCTGAAGTCTTTCGGCGATGTGTAGCCACATTTGCCTGGTTTGGGTATGAAAACCACCCTGGTTCCTTGCCAGCTCGTTGGAATAAGACCGAGTGCAATACTGGTCCTCGCCATTCTCATCATGGGACCAATGATAACGTCCTCTGCTCTTTGGAGCAGGGCCGGATATATACCATCAGGGCCCGGTGTGTATTTGTAAATGTAAATTATCACTCGATTAGAAATGATTGTTCGCAAATCGAAAAAGCAAATGAAAGAATATGGTTTTCTTAATAAAATAATAGACAATTTACCAATTTAAATGTATCTTCCTAAGTATCAATACTGTGGTCCTAGGACTACATTACAGAAGCGATTGTAAAGAGGTGATCCTGGAATTAATCCCACTTGATCAAGCTTGTAAACAACATGATATTGATTATTCAAATAAAAATAACGATCGCAAAGAAGCAGATAAGAAACTTGCTGAGGCCGATTTACAACGGTTAAGAGCAAATGATGCTAGTATTGGAGAAAAAGCATCTGCTTTTATTGTTGCAAATACAATAAAATTAAAAACAAAAACAAGAATGGGACTAAAATTTAACAAGTAATTGACTGCCGCTGAGAAGTCATTGAAACCAAGTTCATGTTCACGCAAAATTATACAATCTGCTTTAAAAGGTGCTCGTTAGGCAGTTAAAAATGCTGGTGGTAATAGGAAAGTAGTATTTCCACGTGTTCTACCTCTACCACCAAAAACTGGAGGATTTCTTCCTTTTCTGATATCAATGTTAGCCAGTCAAAAGCTGTTCAAAAGAATTATGAAGAAAGTAGGAGGCATAATAAGACAATGGAAACTATAGCTCTTGGCAAAGGTCTCTATCTTAGATCATATAAAAATGGAATGAGATTATTTATAAAACCTTCCATTGGATATGGTGTGAAAGGAAAAAAAACTTCGATTTAACTTTACCAAATTGTGCATTGACTGACTATGATCTTATAAAATAGGCAAAAAATTGAAAATACCAAATTTTCGAGGTGTTTTATGAGAAATAATTTACCATCTGATGGTCCATGGCGTAATGGAACCGCGATTTTTAATTTGGATGATTTTCAAAATAATGGTACACATTGGGTGTGTTATCGAAAAAATGGTAAAGATTCACATAATTTGATAGTTTTGATTATCTGAATCCACCCGTAGATCTCATGTTATACTTTAATATGAAAAAAGTGAAATACAATTGTAAAAGATATCAAAATTTCAACACATTCGTCTGTGGACATTTATGTCTGAAATTCTTAAGTAACCAACTATAAAAGAAAAGAAAATAAACGAATGATTTCATTTCCTTTCCAACAGTCATGGAAGATAGTTTTACTTTTAGTCTGGCAGGAGCAACTTCAATTTTAGAAGCATAATACTTTCCTTTGATTGAACTTTCTACACATCAAATTTAAGTTTTGGGATTAGTTGACCTTTTAACATTTAACTCCATTCCCAATGTTGATCATACCAATAATAAACTTCATATAATTGGAAATACAACAGTAATTATTCCTACAGATAGTTACGAAATTGATGCTTTAAACAATTTTTTTCAATCAGCTTTGAAACCAAAAGGAATAGAATTTTCTTTAAAAGCTAACAACAATACTTTGAGAAGTGAAATAACATGTAGTAAGCCAGTAGCTTTTACAACTCCAAATTCTATTGGTCGTCTCCTTGGCTTTACAACTTGCATTCTCGAAGAAAAAATTCATACAATTCACGAATTCTTCCCCAGACTTCCTCCAAGTTATAAAATTGTAGAGGCTCCATCACACGTTATATATCTGCCATTCAGCGTGAAGTGCATAGATCATCTTCAAAGTCGAATTGTTGATCATAATGGAGATTTAGTGAATTTTGAAGAGATGAAATCACTATTAGACTTCACATCAAATCAGTATACTGGGGATTGTTCATAATTCGAAAGTGCATATAATCCAACATTTATGCCGATCAGACAACAGTCGAGTAAAGAACAATAAGTTTTGAAAATAGCGATGAAATTCTAATTGCTATTCAGCATCAAGATTTATGTCTTTTGCTATCACGTAGTTCTATCCACATTTGTGGTAAATTTCAAAAACCAAATGGAGAAGCATTGGCTAAAACTCATTTTGTTAACAATGGAATTTGTCATCTATTTGATGAAATTCGGTATGAAATTAAGGCTGTGGAAATAGATAAATGTAAAAATGTTGGCATGACCAGTCTAATGAAAGGATGAGTATCCTTTAATTCATCTCAGAGTCACATGCTGGAGAACGCAGGCTGGGTTGCCAATAAAGAAACATCAAGAACTCTTGTGGATGATCACGGTAATTTTTATGTCAACATCCCTCTGCATATGATTTTAGCATTTGCTGAAGACTATAAAAAAATTGTTGTTAATGTGAAACATGAACTCATTCTCACAAGAGCGAGAAATGACGTAAATGCAATCATTCAGGAAGGAATCGCATCTTGCGGTGTGGCTACGTACGAATTATAAAATAAAAATAACAAAAATGGAGTGGTTAATGCCATATGTTATTGCATCTGACAATCTTAAAACTTCAGATGTTAAATTTTCTTCGAAGAGATAATCCCATTTCTATGTGCTTTCGCTCAAGGGAATTATTTGAATATACTTCTTCCAACTACAAATAAACATGTCTGGACAGTTAAAACATCAAATTCAACTGGAAAAACCACGCTTTGTTATTTTTGGATTGCAGTCGAAGAAAAAGAATATAAAGACTGCTAATGGAAGTAGATTTGATCATTGTGATTATAATAATATGAAACTTTTCTTAAACTCGCAATATTATGCATACAATAATTTAAATCTCGATATAACAAACAATTAATACTCTATTTCAGTACTCTATTCTCTATGATGTTTGTCAATTTTCAAAAATGTCACTATGGTCATGATCCACAACCAGAACTAATGAAAACCGAATTTATCAACTCATTTCCACTGATTGTTATTGATTGTTCGCGACAAAATGAATCTCTGAAAAATGCCCCTGTAGATGTACGTTTAGAATTTGAATTGAAACAAATGTTACTCACTAATACTAGCGCATTCTGTTTGATCTTGCATGATCGTATTTTACAATACAATTTCATCAGCGGAGATATAAAAAAAAACAGAAAATGTTTTCATCATTTTTATATTACCTAAATTATTAAATAAATAAATAAAAGAAAAGTAGATAATGCTATAGGCATACTGGTTCATATATGCTCGCTTACATAGAAAAGCTAGAATAATACATAGCGATACTGGTTCACTTCCAACGGAGAGAGTGATGAGCTAGAATCTCCTATGCTAAAGCATGTGAGGTGTACTGCCTCAATTATGAATATATATGAATATTAATAATAAATATATTGGCATAGTGTACTTCGTATAAACACTAATACTTTTACACGATTACATATGAGTACATAAAAGAATATTTAAAAATATATCAATGTATATTTATAAATATAAACTAATCCTATACGTAATCCTATATGTAATATAAATTTTAACATATTTTGTATTTTGAGTTAAATGGTTTTTGTAATCTGTTTTTGAATTGGCAGGTTTCCCCCCAATGCATCGATGCGTACTTATACATATAAGCAGTAACACTATAGCGACTAAATACTAATTCCTACCACACGTTATGTAGGAGATGATGGTTTAATCAATTTTTCAGAAACAGCAAAGGAGACGCTTTCGTAATGAAATGCGATGAATCTCTACAAGATAGAAAGTATTGCAATGTTCTTCTTCTTCCTCCTTATCTTTCCAATTATTCTTGCTCGATATTAACATTTTTTAAGAGTCATACTAGCATTTCTAAAAATTAAATGGATACAGATATATATCCACAGACGAAGTTATCGCTTGTCCATAGCTCTCCGATCAGACAACAATAAAGGGATCACATTGTGTTCAATGCAAAACAATATCATCTTTCACGGTTGATTCACAAATTGAGTTTGTTATACCTGAAAATAGCGATAAATATCGCGGTCTCGCTCAGACGATGCTAAGTCTTCGAGTAAGTTTATAATCAAATGTTAACGAGAGCTTAGTACCCGATAGGGAAATAAGTAATCAGTGTAAGATGGCGAATCAAATCAACGGCATACATTTGTTAAGATTAGAATGAAGAAATACTACTCGTACATGCTCAATGTCATGCTAAAACGAATACGAAATTTCCCATTATAAAAATAGAGGTAAAAATATTTACTATGCATAGTGGAGTGCATAGAAAGACTCTACACAATAATTTTGGTCGACTTACCGAAGAGAATTAATATAAATAATATACTAATTATATTAGCTTAGTTAATAATACAATTTTCGACAGATGCACTATCAAATGTTTACAAAGCTTTTATTCTACTAAATATCAGTGATATAATTGGGATATATGCAACCACTATAACCACCATCGACACTCTCCACTATTTGTCCAACAATATTAAAGTATTTTCTCATAAGGAAATTGTTTTGATTAAGCCACGTCACCTATGCATCAAGACAAGTTCTTGATATGTAGATTTTCAAGTGTTCAAATTCACTCTCTTGTAGCTTGTATCCAGAATGAATATAAATAAGAACATGAAAAAAAGTACATTGATTTGTCTCTAACATAAGCACAGTATTTCTGATTAAAAGAATGCAGTTGCGAAAGAATTTGCTAAAAGAATTATAGATATAAAATAGTGAGAATATTTTATTACATGCCACATAATACGTAACTTCGAATTTTACGGTGGTTATAGATTTAGTAAAATTATTCACTTACCTTTGCTATTAAAAATATATTTTCTTTTACAAATCTACCAAACATTTTTTAAATCCTGAAAAATCAGGAAATATAAAGGTAATAATTTGAAGGTAGAAAGTATAGTGAAGATAGAAGGTAGAAGATATACTCCCACTATCTGACACACGCTTGGTGAAAGTTTGAAATCGGTATAGAGTAGACTATACTCATACAGGGTGATACATTTTACGGGACCCACCCTAATTGTTTCGTTGGGAAGGGAGCTATGAGCACGCGTGGCCATTTTCAGGCCACATGTGCTCTGGACGAATGTTGAGGTTATGACATCATTGTGACATCATTTTTATGCGCTCTGCCGTGGTGGCACAATAACACAAGTAAAAGATTTAAAAAATTAGAATGATCGTACTTTAAATAACATAATTATTCGAACATAACGGGACGTAAATATGCTCAGCATTTCGTGAGTGTCTTGGGGTGTAATTGTGCCACCACGGCGGAGCGCGTAAAAATTCGGTCACACTGATGTTATAATTACAACATTCGTGCAGAGCACGCATGGCCTGAAATGGCAAGCACGCGATGTTTATAGAGATGCTAAAAGACTAAAAATACTCATTTTACAGAATCGAAATGAAAATAGAAAATATTTAAAATGTTTAATATTCCTATATTCTCCTTAGTATATCTTTACTACAATATTAGGGTTGGTTATGAAATAAATAAAGAATACTCACCTTTAAAAACAAATGTATCGCCTTCAGCGGAGTTGAATATCGTATTTATTTTCGGATCAGAGCATAATTGAGAATCTTCCTCGCCAGATGGAGGTAAATGCGTAGTTCGCTGATGAACGTTTGTTTCATCTCCGTCTTCTTTTTTTCGCCCATAAAGCGCCTGAAAATGTGAATAATTAATTTAATCTACCAGACTTTAATTAGTTAATTTAAATAACTAATGTTCACAACATTTTTTTAAGGATTAAATCATCATATTACTTTATTTAAAATGATAAATTAAAAATTAGTGTAATAGACAGTAACAAAAACGCTTTAAAACGAACTAGACCTTTATTAAAAACAAGTTTTAATCATTTCAAACAAATCTTTAAAATGAGGCAGTTAAAAATAAATTAAAAAAACCAAATAGCTAAAAAATCAGATTCCGTCAAATTTACAACAAACATAAAAACAATTTGTGGTCTAATTACAAACACTGTTTGCTTTTTTATTCGCCAAATGTCATATGTTTTTTATGAATGTAAACATGAATATAAAAATGTAATTTGACGAATAAATCGATTTTTTAAATCGTTTACAACTTTTGAAGTACCCATTAGCCATTAAATGTGAGGTTAAATAAACTAAATTGAAATGAAAAATTACAAGAAATTTTATGTAGGAAATCGTGAGTTGGAATTTTTTTGCGGTAGATAACTTCTTCTAAACTTAAACTGAAAATATGTATCATAATGACGTTTAAGCGTTAGGAGGTTAAGGTGTCTAAGCCCCTCCAAACCGGTTGCCACCGTCTATTTTTATAAAATTAAGTCAGTGTGGGAGGGATATCTTCTAAATCATTCATACTATCCGAAATCTTTTGCAATCGAAAGAAATTCATGATATAATTGGTTGTCAAGTTAAATTTTGTTGTTAAATTTAACGTCTTATTTGATACACTAAGATTACATGAATCATTCAAATGCAGCGTCTTAGTTTAAAAAATAATGTGAGTAATAATTACCTGTATGCCTTGAATATCATCACTATCTAATATGAAATCTGGATCATATCCTCTATAAAATGGTGCCATCAGAGCAGACTTAACATCACTGTGACTCAATCCAAGAGAGTGACCGAACTCATGGGCAGCTACTTGAAATAAATTAGTTCCTCGAAAACTATTTATTGTCCACTGTTCAGTGTCATCAAAATGAGCATCGCCTCCATATACCGGAAAATATGCATGGGCTAATGTGCCGCCAGGACCGTCAAATGGATCACCATCTCCATGTTCACCACGCTCAAATCTTATTTCAATATGGACCTGTAAAAAAATGTTATATTGAAATATTTAATAATTATCATTAACAAGCACAAGTAACATAGTTAAACCGTAGTCACGCACACCACCATAGGCAAACCTCTTACTATCAAATAGTCGTTACTTGAAATAGTATCGCTTAGCGAAAATAAACAATATACGCACGGCATGAGCCACAGACTCCAAATATGGAGTTCCTCGATAATCAAAGGAATCATAAATTGTTGCGATACGGCTGTGTCTATTAAAATTTTTTTTTGAGATTGGCCATAATTTCCATGAGTTATTCCAGCTATAATGAGTATTTCATGCTACAGAAGGTGTTTTTTGAGTTATAACATGCGTTAAATGCTTGTTACAAATTTATTATTAGAAACAGATTTGTAATTGATAGATGTACGACTTTTTTATTGAACATTTTAAGGATAACATTTTTCTAAGCATTTGTTATAATACATGTAAATGAGAAAAAGTTTTATATTTAGTATAATTTATGTAGAATGCTTAAAATTTTATTATCATAAAAAATTTCTTTTTAGCGATTTTTCAATAAAATCGCATTTCGTTTCTATGTATTCTATCGAGTTGAATTTCAATAGGCCATCATGTTAGGGTAAGGGGAAAGTACAAACAAAATTTTTATGATCGGTTATACTCTCATTGAGATAATTATGGTACAAAATATTTGAATATTTAACATGGGAAAAAAGTGAAAAATTGCTCCCATTTTTTAAGTTAAAAAAAAATCAAACAACAAAAAAAGTACATTTTTGTATTTACAAATACATCTGAGCAAATTTTTGCTCGATTTATTGATAATTATAGAAGATATAGAAATCGTGATTTTGCGATGACAAAATGCAAAAATGAAACACGTGTGATTGATTATTTAAAGGGACTTAATTTAAAAAAGAATATGTTGTAAACTATTTAGTTAAAAAACAATGAATCAATTAATTAAGTTATTGTGTAATAACTAACATTCAAGTTTAAATAAAATAATAGACACTGAGATTGAAAAGACATAAATTAATTCATTACAGCATGAGCAAAATATTTTCTAGCAACAATTCGATGAAAACTGCCAAAAATTCCACGAACACTGTTCTGACTCATAAATATTGTAACCCCATGGTTTTATTGAAGAGGAATTTATTCATTATTCATTTTCTGAAGTTTGTGAAAAATATCTACAGAGTTCATTATTGCAATTCTTGTAGGGTGGAATAAATGGAACCTTTGTCGAAGTTATTACACCACTTCTACAACATTGTATTTTTATCCACAATTTGAATTTGAATTTGTTGTTAAGCGTGAAAGTTTAGTATTTGATAGAGTGATGTACGCAGTAGGTTTCGGCCTGAGGTAATTTATGAAATTGTGAGCACTCTTACTTTTCCGGCAATTTCAGTTTTTCTTGTTCACGCGCATACATTTTTTCTGTATGTTTGCAGATATTGTGCAAATTGTTGTAAAAATTTTTCAATATTTATGTAAGCTAATTCTTACATTTAATGTCTTTTATTAAAACTCCAGTATTACTTGTAAGCACATATTCCAGTGCGCAATCGATTGATTTCTCCTTCTTTCTAAATTTCCGGAGAACACATTTATTTTACTCACTCTAATCCGCCAAAATTAGTCGATACAAGTCAATTTTTAACAATTTCAACTCATCGCCGCATCTAAATGCATCGTCAAATCTTAGATGGATTCTTATATTGGTTAGTAAATCAAATTTAAATACACGGTAGCAATTTGGATAGAAAATTATGTGTTATTTTTGAGTTACTAGTTTTCACTAAGTGGAACCCGCATCGAAGAAAAGTAAAGAAAATTTTGGCTGCAGTAACTTCGAGCATAATTGCACACCAACAATAAACAAGCATAAAAAATAAATATTAAAATTCTTTTTTGTTAAATGGATTAAGTTCCGGATTAGTATTGTAAGTTTTAATCAATAATTATTAGACAATTGCCCAAGAACAATATTGTTAATCTATTAACTATGAACACATATATTTATACTTCACATTTATACTTTGGCATAAGTAAGTGTATATTTTACTGTAACTTTGAAGAGCATTGTTTTGTAAACAACGGAGATATTAAGGGTAGCACTGGGATCAATGAGACAAAAACTGGTGCGATATCGCATAAAACGTATCCGTACCTCAACACTAACAAGTAACAATATATCCATATGGAGAATGCATATTACCATAATATACTTGTTATGTATGAATTATAGGCGTAATCATTGCTTATCGGTGATATCGGTTATTAATTGAAGAAACTGTTGCACCCACCCATACGACTCGCTCACATTAGAAGCAATCGCCTGTCATTTGACATCTCGCCTTGCAAGTAAGCGCATTGGCGTATCAGTATTGCTGATAAGAGTTACAGCTTCGGCCGCCAGCCGCTACGTGACAGCGCGTCGAGATAAGCAACCCATTATCAGGTTGTCGCGTAAAGCGAATATAGGGACCAATCGATAGGCTATCGATCATCCTCCTCATTAAAACCTTTTCATTGTTAAGACAGGTTTGATTTCGTCAAGAGAAAATAAAGCTCTTATATTTTGGAGAATAATTGGTGGATCGTTTGAAAAAGCACACCGTCACACCTTAATCTTTCAAGAAGCAGATGCAGCAGGATGATCCAGCAATCAAGACCGAGCTCGAGCTAGCCTATCTATTAGCTAGCTAGATATTTGGGCAAGGCACTTCGATGAAAAGTAAGGCAACAAGTCATCGACCTAGAAGGTGAAGTCATCCGGATACGAATAGCAGGAACAACTGATCTAACATTAACAACAACAACCACGACGACGACGACACCGTCTACTTAACACTTTGGCAACGGTGGAAAGCATGCCTCCAGTGCGGCAGGCCAGCAGCCACACGCTCCCGCCGACGAAACCTCGATTGATTAAGCGACATCTGACACCGAAGCAATTCCCCAGGATAACAAAGAAGGACGAGATACAGTTACCACTGCCCCGAACCGAGTTTAAGCGACTATTCACAACTCCAACGCTGCCCAAGTGTCAGTAGATCAAATCGTTTGCTGCTTTCTTTGGCTTAGCGCGAGTGAGCTAAGTCTCTACTTTTTGCTCTTGCCGTAGCAAGTTAATAATTTATTAGTATTGCAGCTGAGAATACGACATAATTTTTCAGATAAGGAGAATGAGTCGACATATTTTTTACATTTATCTTTTATGTTGTCAAGCAAGTTTATTTTTTTCAAAAGTATTTGAATGTCACGATAATCGCCTTAGACAATTTGACTAAAAATATCTGTATCATTACTACTACTGTTACAGACACATATTATTTGAGAATACGACATTCTAAAGGCGAGCGTCTCAACGTAAGCAGGTTTTGACACCACTACGTAGCATTACCTGCACGGCGGTACAAATGAGACCGTTCACGGATGTACACTCAGCCCCGTCAAACAAAGACTGATTACAACGTGAGATTTTGGTAATGAAAAAATTTGAAATTTTGTAAGTCCTGTCACCCGTGGGAGACGCGTCGTCTGGAGGGAGAGACGTTCTGAAGAGTCGACTCCTTTCTATTCTCGGGGAAAACTTATAAGGCTCGCTAGATCCGCTATGCTATAACTTTTGCTATTGACGATACGTTAAAATTAAGTTATAAATTAGGAAAGACAGATGTAAATATTTTCGGCGTATGTTTTAATCCGGTCAAGATTTTATGACTGCGAGCAGATCAATGCTCTCGTAGGCGTTCGAGTGTTTGAAGAAAATAAATAAGGAAAAGCGACGACATATATTTTTTTGTATTTATTATTGAAGTAAATAGTATACATCATAAAACTCTATATCTCCTAACAATAGCTTAACGACTATTATACCTAATAAAGAGATTTTGGGGAAAACCCTTAATCATAAATATTAAGAACTGTACACGTGTTGGCGCACGTAGTAGGGATGTAAAGTGACCATTGTCAAATTTGTATAAAACGCATCATCTCATGACTGCACAGCTTAGACGAAACAGAACCACTGTAGTGCACAATACTCAGTGAGTTAAACTGATCATATTTTCTGTAACCCAAAGTTTCTATCAAATATGTATATCTTTCTTGTTATATACTATTCTACGAGTATTTTACTTTACATAACCTTAACATTTTAACGTCGTTTGAGTTAGTGTTAGAATGTACTGTCTATACCTCCAGTGGGGGTGGAGGAGGTACAGGGACGTTAAATTACGGTGGTCGTCAGGAATAGGTCTGGGGGAATAAATACGCGAAACTATATATATCAATACCGAGTTTTAGTTGCGTACTGAGCAGAGGTTCGCGAGTCTTTACTCGTTTGCGTGCCCGGATTTCCGACGCGGTGGATGCACGTTAGCTCGCGCTGTGTTACTAACTCTCCCCAGTCAGACTATATCCACGCAGAGAGGCGGGATTGTGGTGCTGACCCTCTTTTGCTCTAGCAGACGATGTCCGCTGAGAGCGAAGGAAATGGGGCTCCTTATGCCTGTGCGTCAAAGCGCACGTGGCGAGAGAGGAGGTTTCACGGGCGGATGCCAAGTGCGTCCAGGTTTACCCGACTAGCGATGAGACGCTAGAAATCTGTCCGGTCCGTAGGACAGAGTCGACCGTTCGCGTTTAGGCTGAGGCAGAGTCGACCGTTCGCGTCAACGGTCCGCCACAGAGTCTCTCTTTTCGCGCTTTGGCTTGTCTATTTATCACCTCGGACATAAGGTTAAAATAGACAAGCCAATAGATGTAATTCCGCTTATTCGTGGAGGGCCCTTCGTGCGAGTACGCACCGGCCGCGGACTTCCACGAATTCCCTATATTGAGAAAAAGGCGCGCCTATGCGATCGCGCGCGTACATCAATTTATGAAGAGCTCTAGAATAGCGAGGAGCGAGGCAGTTCTCTCAGGACACGAAACAGTTCACTTTGTGCTCTTGTGTAGAAAATATTAAAGTGAGGAATATTTAGTATACAATATTTCCTCAAAAGTTATCAGTGTTTCCACCTTTTAATTCTGTTCATTTCCTTATTTTAATTATTTGCGCAATTACACAGTAGTGTGTAGAGTACAACGACCATTACAAGCAGTTTCAAAGTATTCTTTGTAATATATAGACTTTGATGGATCCGTACATACACACTACACTCTCTCTTTTATTATTCAAATATATATATACTCAAAAACGAGAGATATTAATATTTCAGAAAGCCCTACATATCAATTATCGTGTCGGCAGAATTCTTAGTCAATTACGTAGTAAAATGGTTTGTAGTATTTCACTAGGCATTTAAAATTCATCCCTCATGTTTTCTTTTATAGTTTGTTAATATTTATTCGTTTGCAGTCACCCAAGAACTAAATTATTCAGGATATCCCGCTCACCTGGGAAAGTACTCTTTTTTCAAGTCTTGACTTGCACTCCATAAAATTTCTTCCACTCACAAGCATGTGAGAAGACAGACATTTGCGCACTCTGTTGAATTGTTGCTCGTAAAAGTAACTCGTAAAAATTCTAAAAAGTTGTATAGTCCAGCTATTGTCATATGTTTTTCGAATGGCTTTTCGAGCTCAATTATTATTATTATTATTATTATTATTATTATTATTATTATTATTATTGTGTTAAGAGTGAGACAAGATCCCTGGCATTTAGGTACTTCCTATACACATTGTACCATCCCCTGAATAGGCTTGTCTCCTCAGGCAGCCCAGCATCTCTTCAAAATGGGAGAATAGAGCACGAGCTAATCGACCGTATCTCTTCTGGGTAAATAATAGAATTCCCTAGATATTGGTTTCTTAGGAAGCTGAACCTCGGACACTATGTCATGATATGGATATTAGTTTTCTTCGCCTGCTCACTCCATCTAAACATCCTCTAGTCTTCTTTTCCCGTCCTCGCAGTAAAATATTTGAACCACCTGTCTCCTGAGATAAACTGAGAGAAGCAACTGCAGTTCTTTCGGTTACCTCCGGTCATGCAAAGTTTTCATTCTTTGTTCGGTACCAGAGTGTGTACTTATGGTAGTACTATGTATGTACTATTTAGTACAGCAAATGATTACATCTGATGGTAATGATTATAACGATGATAGTGAGAATTAAACCCGCAACAGCAGCAACCATTCCTCTGATTTCGCCCTATCTGGTTCGCTTCATAATATAGTCGAGAAGAAACAGAACTCAATTGAGTGACCAGAGCACCTGCAGAATTGGATGTACCGGTGACCTCGATGTTTTCCACCTGCAGCGACCAAATCAGCGAAGGTCCTAATTTTGTCCCCGACTAAAAGGAAGTCTGAACGATTTATTCGTCCCTTCAAACTATAGTGAAGCAAGTCCAAGATCGTCAGTACAATCAGCGTACAGCCACTACTGTAGAGCGGCTGGTATAAGCATTTTCGACTAATTATAAAACCGACGAACAACGCACCGAGCGAGAAATTCTGCGCTATTTCTATATGAGTAAAGTAACTCATACAGCGTCATACAATTTCGGCATATCAATTTTCAAAAAATTCTCACTTCATAGGAAAGCATTTTTCACTAAAAACAGAACAGAGATTTTCTTCTTAAATAAGTTAAACTTTACTGTTGAATAATATAAGTAAATGTTATACTCTTTGGTAAATTTCTAATATGATAATTGTCGCGCCACCTCTTGTACATCGACTATTTCGTACATCGACACAAACGCGACAACAACGAAGCGAGTATATAAAACACATACATACATATATATAGAGGAGCTCTCGCACCCAATGTACTCGCGCTCATAGATCTCTCTCATCTGTAAGTCTCTCAGTGAGACGGTCGTGCCTGACGACGCATCACTCCACAATAAAGTATATTATTAAGTATCCTCACTTATTAATTTCACCACCTTTAACATTTACAAATAACATGCTTTCAAATGTAGATATAGATCATAATAATCGCCTAAGTTATCAAAGTCTGCAATTTCAGTTATAGAAGGTTCGATCGTGAGTTTGAACATGAAAAAGTTAATAACTTTAATTCTAGTTAAAAATAGATCTTCATAAATACTTTTGTATTTATCGAAGGCATGTTCATGAATTTTTGATTATTCGAATTTTTTGGCGGGTTTTTCCTCCAAGGTATCGATATAGTAGTTATTCATCCTCGTTACGAAATGGATTGCACTAATGATTTTTTATTCGACGAAGCAGTATGAGCTATTTTATTCGGATCAGAGTAGCGTGAAATATCACGCTCGACGAGCTGCTCGTGGTTTTTTTCGGCAAAAATATCACATTGCTGGATAACAATCTTCCATTAAAAATTTCAGCTGATAAAAGTAGAAATTTTAACATGTCTCGAGTTCAAATGTTTTTGAATCAAATGTCAAACTATTCAGTTGAACGACTGCATTAGCATTTTGCGTAGGGGCGCCACCTAAGCATCTTCTTAATAAATTTTCATTACGAATCGATAAATTGTCCTGAATCATCTGTGCGCTTCATGTAATCACTACTGCGTTTGCACGATAAGATATGAGTATATCAAAGAATATATTCGTAAATATATCAATATAAACTAATATATTTATAAATATATTAAATCTAAATTTGTAAAATGAAGCTTATGCAAAGTAATCAATTCAAAATTAAGTAATTTAAAACTAATATATATCCACTTATAAATATAATAATATAAATTGTTAAAATATAATAAACTCACTTGTCCAGATTTTTTAGGCGTAAATTTAAGATTTGTATAGTCTGACCAAACAGAAAATGCTTTTGCGATTTCGCTATCTACAGCCCCTGCTTCTAAAGCTCTAGGATATTTACTGATTTTATAGGTTAGTTTCTTCACCCTCCATCTTGAACCTTAAACAATAATTACAAATTAATAATGGATTATTAGGTTATTTTCTTGTATTTGCAAAATAAATGTGTCGAAAATTACTAACAATTTTAAAGACGTATACAAAATAAAGAGAATGTACATCAACCTACCATATAATTATGTACAAATTATGTCGATATCGGTCTTATAATATGTGTTGGAATAGAGTTTGAATTTCTAATCTCCTTACCTTTCAGGACTTGACAGTTGTGATTAAAAAAATAATTGGAACAGACTTTTTCTTTATCAAAATACTTGAAAAAGAAAACGATCTATCTTGCATCATCCAACATGGAATTTCTAAGCTGTGAACGACATCAGTGATCTTTTTGAGTGGCCCAATTACTTACTGACGCTCTTTATATATCGATTCGTAAAGAATGGCATATCAGTGTAAGTTTCTACGTCCACACGTCTCTAGGAATGATCTTACCGCGGTATATGATTAAAAAATAAAGGGGATTTTGATAATAGTTTTATAAAGAATTGTTTATCACAGAAAGCATCAAGGCTATCAAAAATAAATCTTATATATAATTTAATTTTTTCTTAAAAAAAATAACCATTCATGCGGTATACAGAGATATTTAGAGGTTTTTGTCAAGAACAAAAAATGATTAACGCTTATTAAAGAGAAAATAAACTTCGCGCCGGCGTAGCGTGATGCATTTAACTGAAGAGAGTAAAATTCAAAGACAACGTGTGCAGTTTACGCCCGCGCACGTCGTGCGCGTTTTTAAAATTAAAATTATACAACAAAATTTTGTTGATACTTCTACAGAATTTCTTACACTTCTCTTATTGACAAAATCACTATTAATAAATAATAGAAATTAACATTTGTGTATCAGTTGTGATTACATCTAGTTAACGATTTCATAAGTATATTAGCAATCTTCAAATATATCTGTAACTAGTACACTGTTTTTTCTTTCTTATCAACTAACTCGCGTATAAAATGTAAGCCAATATAGATAGCCTACTCCTATTATGAAATACAACAGTTGTTGACATTTCTACCGCATTTTAATTGTCACAGTTTTCATTAATTGGAGGTGTTACTAGTTACTAGATTTTTTTAATCGTAAAAGAAAAACAGAAACGTTACTAAATGCTTTAAGTATTTAGATCAACAATCATTAAAGGTGTCTTTTTCTGTTCTTATTAATGAATTCCCTGAGAATAATTTGCAATCGTCAAGACTAAAATTAGGACATCGACGTATATGGGAATAGTAACTCGTTTTTCAGATTTATTTTTTACATTGACAGAAGTATCTGCCGATGGACGCTTATCCAGAATTTCCGTAATATAGCTGTCAATCTTTTTATACCACTTGTAGCCTAACTACTTTAGACCATACACTGATATACAAAATTTAGAAACCTTTTCTTCGCGTCCACGCTTAACTAACATCTATTTACTACATCTATTTCGTCCTTCAATTTTTCTCATACAAATGCTGAGATCACATCTATGTGGTGTATATGTATTTACAATAGCCACCAGGAAGGTATTTAAAATTCCTTGCAGGTGGGCCAAAAACATTTAGCTACCCTTAGTTTTCCCTACCTACAAGTCGTGCTTGATACTTTTTGAGCTTGGTATCATAAATGTCTTTATTTTTGGAACAAGACTTCATGTTTTGTTTCCTTGTAAGGTATTGTATTCCTCTTTCATGGCCGCTTATTATGTTTCTTTATGATTTTTCTCTGATATATTTGATCTAGACTTTAGATCTGGATCTTGGGTATCACTATACTGATAATGTTTTTGTTGTCTTTTCAGTTTACCTATTCTAATAACCTTAGGGCGACCTTCCTCGGCGTGGATCATTTTCTCCTAGTTTTGGTGTTTGATTATTTTATCCGTTAGTTTAGTCATATATTTCACCTTTGCTTTTTCATAATGACATTCTTAAAGCTTCTTTTGACTTCCTCATCAGTATCTTCAGAACGCCCTTCTTCATCTGACTTTTCAATAAAATATTAGACATTTTAGATATTTTTTCGGTCATGAATTATAGATTCAATCCTTTCAAAAGTCTATGCGTCTCACGCTTTGATAATAAATTGAATAATAGTCTTCGATCTCTATTTCCACAATTTTGATGCCTGTGACTCAGTGAAGTAGTGTACCAGTAGGTACACGAAGATTAACGTTTGGAATTTTGTTCTTCATTGGTACTTGTTCAGCACAATCGTTTTACTTTTTATTGCTTTAAAAAAAGAACTCTCAAAAAGCATGTACGGTTTTTGATACATTCAATGCTTATAACACTATCATTCCATTGAGGCATTTCATTGCACATCTGTTTCTCACAAACGCCGCTTGATTTACGTCCTCTAGTCTAGCCACTATAGCTTCAAAACAGGCCATTTTTGGACCAATCTACCACATCTGAAATTTTTGCGCGAAATTGTTCGGAAGCACGTAATATAAAATAACATAAATGAAAAAGCTAAAAAGTTGGGAAATTTGTCAAACAATAAAGTAATGTAAAGTTACGAAAATATGTTTTTTTTTTACTTTTGCAAAGAAACTATTGGTGGTAGGGAAAAAAAATTTGGACAAAAAATAAAGATGTTTTGAGAACCTATAAAGCGAGCTATATTAGGTCAAATTCTAATAATTAGTTTAACAGTAAAGTGACATGAAAATTGAATATTGGCCATTATTACAATAGTTGATAACTAATGCAATTTTTATCGCAGATCATTGAAACAAAGCATTTTTTAAAGATATCCATGCTTACAATAGCTGGTAAAAATTTTAACTGTAAATCTTTATTAATTTGTTGTCAAATCTATTTGTTATTTAAAAAGATCTCTCCGTCTCGTAGATATTAATTTTCCCAGCAACAGCTGTACCATAACAGTCTCAATTAAGTACTCATTTTGCTCCTTGAGAATTGTATGTTTATGTACAATTATTAACAAAATCGGTATAACAATTTTTTTTGTTTATAAAAGGCGAGCAAAAATTTCAGTGGTGGCAGATTGTTTCACAACAAAAACTTATGTTTACTGGACTACTCAGGTCTTCAGGAATCAGGGAGGCCAGTCTGAAATATCATTTGAAATACCATTTCTATTAATATTCCATTGGATCGTTGATCTGAATTTAATTATCTACACAGCGTACATTACATAAGACCTGACAGGGATTCAGATCATTCAATACAATATTTTATTATATACCCAATAATTATATTTATTGTGAAGTATAAGTGATTATCAATGCTTATTCATAAATGCAAAAAGAACATGTTTCGCTCAAGTACGATGTGATGCAGCAACTAACTTCAAAGAACATTGCCTACATAAGTATGAGTGAAAATTCAAGGAAAATTTTCAAGGAATCTGTTGCAACAATTTTCCACAATTCGAATTTGCTTTTTAAAAATATATTTTTTTATCCGAACCAAATCTTTGTAAATCGACTGCCATGTCGATTATTTAAAAAATGTATATGAAAGTTTTTCATAAGCATTTATTAAATAGATCATACGAAGAAAGATATTAATAAAAAAAGTATAATTATTCGCTCGTATGAGTGAAGGTCTTTTATAATGTAACATAGTATTTGTTCGTGGATATTATTAGCGCGTTTAAAATTACGGTACCACAAGATCAACAAAAGGTGCAATGTCTAGATGAACAAAGAATAAACAATGTATTTCTGGGAATATTACAGGTTTCAATCAAGAATGCCACGTGAACATGGCTTATAATATAAGCAGTTGTACTACAATGCTCTATACGCTCGCTTCTCATTCAATCGAATCTTAATAGAATATTTTACTGTAAAATGTAGTCATTAAGAATTAGATAACTTATCGTTTTACTGATTTTTATAAAATTTTGCAGCAACTTTGTTCTATGGGTTTTTTTGTTAATTTAAATAAGCTATTAATATAAGTTAATATAAATAATTATTTTATAAATAATTATTTTTGAAGAGCTATTATAAGTTTTTAACGAATTTGTAATGCTATCGCTATGCCTTTGTATGTACTCGCTCAGACTATTTAATAGGTTTTAAATTTCAATAGGTTATGATATATTGATGAAAACTAACAATTATGTTCTAAACAATTATGTTAAGATCAGTTATAATTTCATTGAAACAACTGTCTACAGAATATGTATTCAATTTATTTAGGATGAAATGGTTCCTATTTTTTACTATATAAAAGATTAAGAAAATAAAAATAAAACAATTTTGGTATTGGCTAAAGATTCGTTAAAGCAAATATTTAATTTGATATTATGAAATATAAGGAACTGCCATGCAGTATTGTGCCTAATAAATAAATAGTTTTGTGTCAACGAAACTAAAAATTTACTTTAACCAATTTAGCGAATAGGAAATAAAATAAACTAGTCAATCGCTTATTTCCAAAGTTTCAGATAGATTTATGCTTAGATTAATAGTACTTGTAGGAAGGTATGTGTATGTGTATATATACGAAACATTAAATAATGAAATATATTAAAATAATGAAATGAAACATATTTGAAATACAAATGAAAAACATTTTCGCTGTTTAATTGCTTTTAAAAGAAGAAATGATGATTTTTCGGCAATACTAACGAGACTGTAATTATATTTCACATCAACATTCGTTGTAAATTAAAAACTGCAATATTAAAGTGTTTTTTACTTGATCTTCATATAATAAATGTATTGACAATACCGCCGAATATTATGAATATTATAATAATTTATAACTAGAGACAGGTCTGCTCGTTAATTATGATTTATAGAATTATTTCCATTATAAATAAATCGACGAGATGTCTAAGGATTGGTTAACGTATTGTAAGCAATTGATTAAACTTATTTTATTTGTGTGGATATGCCGAAACAGAATAAACTACTAATTTGAAATTATGTGTAACTAAAATATAGATCTTTACCTTGAAGAGCATATCTTTTTGATCTACCATCTGAACTTGCACCAACTCTATCCTTTACTCCGCATCTAGGCATTGACATCAAAGTCGCCGTATCATTATCTAACGTGCCTGAAACATTTTTTAATGATGTAAAATCACTTAGAAGAATCTTAACATTACCACGGTTTTAACTTGAAGATAAAATCTGTACAATAGTTATTCTATCCTTTTCACACGGAGTGCAGAGTTGATATTAAACGTTGATATATATATCTACTTGATCTTTTGTAGATCACTAATTTGAATGATAATAAGTAATAGATCTAAACTGCTAGATTGTTTAATTATAGGGAGTTGTTTGAACCCTACTGTACTCGAATATTTCGTATCCTTCGAAACTTTCGGCGTTTAATATCAACTCTGCACGCCGTGTGAAAAGGATAGAAAACTATTCATACTTCACACACACACACACACACACATATATATATATATATTAGAACAACTGCAATCCCGCAAAGTAATTTTTAATAATGGTTTCCAAAGGTTACCGTTAGATTTCGTCTTACCTCACACAGTCATTGTTTTGAATGAGATTTTTCCGAACTAAATTCCTTAATCACACTCGCAAAGAGAAGAAAAAGCTAGTAATTTATTGAAATCTCGGTACTGTAATACGATAATTTACTTTTTACGAATAGATATCAAATGAACGAATTGCTAATTTAATACTAAAATTTGCTAGTTTTAAAAGCATTAAATAATTTCGAATTAATTTGTAATCTCCGGAAGTGTGATTTTAAGGCTAATACAGTGTGATCTATAGAACTATTATGATTTATGAGATATGATATATTTCAATTTTTTAATTACCTGTTATATTAAGACCAGCAAACGATTGAAATTCTGCTATAGCACGATGCATCGTCTGCTCAGAGATAATACCACCACTAGTCGGGTTCAATGGTGGTAAGTAACCATACTGAGATAAGTATCGCTAAAAATATTTGCAATTATCAATATAACTAATAATAATAATAATAATAATAATGATGATGATGATGATGATGATGATAATATATACGATTTTTTATTATATATAATAAATGTAAATAATTTTGTTGACGAGTACATTGCAGTACGATAGATAATACGATACTGACCTGTATATATGGTTATATTGTATACTTGTAAATACGGAGTATATATATATATATATATATATATATATATATATATATACATATACAGTAGTAATGTTTTAAGAGAAAAATTTTAAATGTTACTCAGGAAATAAATGAGAGAAATAAATGAAATGAATTTTAAATATGTTTTTTTATCTTTAAGAGGCAAAGACAGAAATTGAAATATCAGCAAAAACAGCATCGTCTAGAGAGAAATAATTGCAAAGCCTTGACTAAGAGCAAACAAAATGATTTTGCATTCAGTTCAAACCTGACAGGAGTTGCGAGGGCGTGGAATACTAACCAGTCTACACTGTAGAGACGTCTCCAAGGTTAAACTTGAAGATTCATCTTTGTATTAAGCTCTACAGCTATACAGCTCTAACTTGCTATTCTTATTTTCAAAATAACAAATACTCTTTCTAATTTTAAGCTTCATTATTTATGAATTTAAAATTTCGTTCTCGTTATTATCTATCGTATTGTAATTATAAAAATATATAATGCATAACAGTGCAGATAAAAATAATAATATTCTTATGCATTGTGTCATTATGTTAAAAACGTTAGATTTTGAAAAGAATGAAATTGCAAAGAGACGGCTTTGAATGAAATAGTTTTTGCAAAAGAAAGCTTCTTGTTGAGATTTTTCGCGTGACTCATGCACGCAATACACACAGAGAGCGAAGCCAGGAAGGAGACAGGCTGATTCAACGAGTACGGAAGTAACGCAAGAACGCATATTTAAATGGAAAGTAAAGATGACAATTAACAAGTGGATCGTGAGTCATTATTAAGAATTTATTAAATTCTAAATTTTCGTCTTACGAATAATTATAATCTTTCGAAATAATACATTTATTTATTAATGAATGCTTATCAATGAATAACCATCAAATAAATTCTTTATTTGAATGACTGGTAGTTAGCTATTACTCTAATTTCATAGACAATTTTGTTGTTATTTTTTCTTGCATTTTTATATTTGCAATAATATCAGTATTCTTGATGTTAAGTAAGCATCTGTTATTCTCTACTATTCTCTATTCAGTGGCGGTGAAAATCTATTGAAATCTTTCTAATTGGAGTTTAGTGCCGTATCAAAAAAGTTTTCATATATCAATTAAATTTCGAATTTTCATCATTGGTAAAAAATATCGATCTACTGGTAAAAAGCGACTAGTTGTTAGTTGACAGGAAAAACCGAAAGTTTGAATTTGAGATAATAAACTGAAATATAGTAGTAACACTGTAGTGGAAATGGAACCCATTATCCAATGAAGTAAAGATTGAATTGAAAAGTTGAAATAAGCGAGACCCTGGAAATTTGATTGGATCGTTGTACATAACGCAACTTTCATAGGTAAAACACAGAGATCGCGTGTGAGCCAACGAAGCATGACACCACAATGTGCTTGCGTGAGGCTTTTAGGCAAAAAGATCAGTTAAAAAGTATAGAGAACAATCGAAACGGAATTTTCTAAGCAGCAAAAAAAAACACGAGTAAAGCAGATATAAAAAAAACTTCTCACCATTGCTCCTGTTGCAGGAAAACTGGCTGATACAGCTAAAGTTTTTTCACAATAAATAATTATAAACATACAGAAAATTGATTGCTTAGCTTTTACATAATGCTGCGACTGTCTTTCTTTAATCGACAACATTTTCTTCTATCAATTTTTTACTCAACTTAACTATATGTATTTAAAAAGAAAACTATCTACGAGCCCACTTTATTGCATCGAGCAGTAACGTATTTAATTTGTTCTACTTGTTCGTACAAATCAGCTTTCTAGTATATTTTATTATTCACAAAAGCACACGAAACACTTATTGAATCACATTGATCACAGATTTTTCCAGTTAAATATTCTTAGAAATTTCATCAGGAGCAGTAGCAGCAGTAGCAGCATATTCGAAAATACAATGAAGATGATGTGTTACCGCGGACAAGCCCGCAGACTACTGGTACAGTGACTCACAATCACGTTGTATCTGACTTTTAATAAAATCTCCCACTATTCCAATACAGCTTGTATACTGTAGCATTAACAAAGAACGCTTAAAAATCAACTCAAACTCACAAATTCTCCTTCTTTCATTTTAATTTATTTTACTAAGCATTTTTTTTATTATAATTTTATTATAAATCCTAATCTCTCTTTACCTATCTACCGCTATGTAGAATTTTCAATGTTTTTAAGTACGCATTGATTATTAGCATTTCTTAAATCGATTTCGCAATTTTTATGTATGCAATTTTATACATTCAAATCTTTCTCGATTCTAGCTTTTACTCATTACAACGCGAATATATCTTAACGATACAAATTCACATTGTTAAATAAATATGTTTTATCGTTAAATTAATCACACATTCAATACTTTAAAACAAGCAACTGCTTGTACACCCCGTCGATCGCATTCTATAACCAATTTCTCAGATATTAAATAATAAAAATCATAAAAACATATTCTCTTTGCTTTGTAAAATAAACGAAGATAAAAGAAACTTTATATAAAAAAAAATCTGTCTTACCCGAAATCCGAAGATTACTAAATTTTAATATATATATATGTGTGTGTGTGTGTGTGTGTGTGTGTGTGTATGTGTGCATGTGTGACCACTTAAAAAATGACTTTTTATATATTTTATATTTTAAATATTTTTTTTTATCCATAAAAGTCTTTTTTCTTTGTAACCGTAAACTGATATAAACATTTTTAAAGAACACAAACAGTCACTATTTTAGAAATCGTTATAATAATGTGCAAAAATTTGTAAGTGTGCTGTGATAATTTCTGATATGTTTGTTCTTAGACAATTTTCATAAATGTTTGTAGTTTTTGAGAGAAAAATATGTCTAAAAACGAATTTTCTAAATCAGATGTGTTATTTTATTTTTTTTATCTATTAGTAGTTGTTTGAAAATTGTAAACTTCCTTTAAAATTTTTTACGAACAAAAGTATCCTAGAATTTATAATATAATCTGAGAATTGGACCGGTACATACCGAATAAATTTTCAGAGTATTCATTAGCTAATACTAAAATATTTTTGTTATTTCGAAAATTTTATATAAGTATAGAGATACCGAGTAAATAATTGGGTATATTTAACAAATTTTCTCAATCAAACCACCAGAGTTATTTTAACTTTAGGTATCGATGACCCGATTCAGATAGACATGAAGTTAATGAATTTATTGAGGCCAGACAAAATCATCTCCAAAGAATAATTAATAAAATCAGATTTTTCTGGTTTTGAATGTTTAATGGTTACCCAACCGGGTTCTTGAAAAAAATGTCACAGAAATAGAAACCACACGTTGATACCTACAAAATGACGTGTTCAAAATTTAAGGTGGCTTCAATTATTTAAAATAGAGGATAGCTTTTTCACACAGAATGGCTCATACGTACACTATATAATGCATTTTACAAAACAATCCATCGATCAAATAATGTTGATATAACCAACTATGGAACTCTTTAGAAATAAAAATTTAAATCCATAAATAAAATATATACACATTAAGGTACCGCATTAAGGTTAGCTCTTTAAACTTCTATATACCGAAACCGTGTACTAACAATAATTTAATAAAAAGTGTTTATTATTAAATAAAAATTGTTCCATATCAAAAAAGTATACAAGTCCAGTTTTGGCCAAAGTAGATGATTTTTAGATTACAATCTTTACCACCGAGAAATAAAAAGTTTTTCTCGGAATTTCGTACTTAAAATTGATGAATTTACGATATTGGAATAAAAAATAGTATAAAATAACGATACCGGTAAATTATACTAACACATTTAATTGAATTAATATAATTTACAATTTATTTTTATAATTTACAAATTGTGTAGGCTTCTTAAGTACATTATTTAAGGTGCCTACGTCTTGTATTAATTTTATTTCCTTATGACAAGTTCCAAACCATATAAACTATATTACTAACGACGATGAGTATTTTCTTACATCAAATATACATTTTATAAAACACGAAAATTCGCTTAGGAGATTGCCAAACGATTGAAGCACGAATACAAAATTACAACAATTCATTAAGAACTTTAAAATATCAGAAAAGACATTGACAAATTCATTGCCTTCATAAGGTTATTAGGAGTCTCGTTACAATAAATTCCCACGAGAATGGCAATCACAAGAGCTTACCCGAATCTAAAATTAACAGAGCAAACATCAAGTCCACTCTATTGTTGTATACAGTAGGTTAAATACGGAGCGAAAGAGTCAAGTTTAGAGAACATCAGCTTCTATTTTTCGCACTAAAATAAACAGGCTAGCAGGCTTGGATTTGGGTGTACCAAAGCACAAGTCAAATGATAAATCGAACTTTATAAACTTTCGTCAGTAGAAGCTGGCATATTTTACTATGGCAAATAGTAATAAAGTACGTATGAATGGAGAAGGAAAGAGACAATTCTTTTAAAATGGCAGAATGATATAATAATTAAACTTTTAAATGCTTCGTGTATTCCAAATCTAATATGCAAATTTAATATTTGTTAGTCAATCAACAGAAAGGATACTATCAATTATGTTTTCGTCAGACGTTTGTATAATCGCAAATAAAACGCGTACCTAGAAGTTACAATGTATAACGGTTGATAAGACAGAAAAATCTAAACCTTCCAAGAATGTTATACTTAACACCGTCTTAAGCATCAAATGGCGGTAACTACATCCATTAAGCCGTTGGATGCAATTTATGTCAACTGCGCCTAGCGCATTTAAATCAAGATAATTTAAAGAATCGCAAAGTATGTTTGATCGGGAAAATATTTACCTTATACCTTTTCCTGTTAACCAACATAGAACATCAGATATCCTGGATTCCTCCATACTAATCTAAGTTACTTAACTCCGAAATCAAACGGAAAAGTAACTTACTTCCTGACTTTCCTAGACAATTATTCGTGCAAAATATGTGTTTACTTTTTGCAAACCACAATTATGATCTATCTACCGTTCAAAAATTTTGTTGAAATCCAAGCAGGTAAAAAGATAAAAACGCTTTGCTAATCTATAACGGCACCGAGTACATAAACACTAAAATGAATAAACCGTTAGGCAAAGCCAAGCCAAAGCTTTACTCGAGAAAGTTGATGTATGATACTGGATTCCTAAAACCGAGTGATGGATGGCTCATTTGCTAGATTTTGAGTCTCATAATCTGGAAGTCCTGAGTTCTTTTACCAGACTTAACCGATTGACAAAAGCAACAACGAATTCTACCATGTGCTTTGTTAGTCACACATCATAAGTCTCCGCCGTAGATTAGCACCATAAAGCAGAAGCATACATAGGACTACGGTATAAAAAAAACAAAAGAATTATTGAATTTCAGATTGAAGAAGTCTTTTTGACCAAAAGCTGAGGTAACTATAACCAACGTCCTCGTGAAGAATTGGTTCGTTGCTGTCTCGTCCTCCGTAGGACAGAAGAAGTCCATCCGCTAGAGTTGCTTTCGGATGAGGTGGTTTCCAGGAAAAACTAAGACTTTTTGGTTTACAATATGAAGCTTTACAGTATGAATTTCCTGATGAAATATGGACAGAAACCTCACACGACTTCACCTACGAGTATTTGGATGTAAAACTATCCATTATATACTGGAATCTAAATCAACAAAAATGGACTCAATAGGTCTGGTATATTCCTTCGTCAATTACGATCCTATTAGAAAGCCTTATCGTTTACGAGATCCACTATCACGCCCGATTAAAGAAAAGTAGAAACATAGTTATTTTCGTGAGGTTGCAGGATCACCGACTGAAAGTAATTGTGATAAAGAAAACTATGTTTTTCTCAATAATACTGATTGTGAAACAAGTTCAAAATGTTAATATGGAAAATATGTATATAAATCAGAATCCTGATGTACAGATATATCAGAATCTATATCAGTTCAATTGTCGCTTTACAACGTTATTATCCTCGACAGGATTATTTACTCAACATTCTTTGAAGTTCGTGAATTTCAAAATAATTGTTACACTTGCTATTTGGTAGTATTCTCGCAAGTTCTAAGATTTAATTTGTTGCTTATTTGTTGCTAACTTTTCGATATCTGTAAAGAAAATTTCAAATTTAACAGGAGGATTGAGGTTTGTGACCTCTTACAGTTAAGTCAGCACTTTCATTGCCACTAATCCCAGTATGTGGTATTCGATGCTCTATTTTACAATTTTTCAATGACTTTACTAATTTTCATAATATAGGATTTCAGAATATTCGAATTTAGTTTTATATTAACATTGAAATTTCGCAAAGACAGTGAGGCGTTCATAGCAAAAATAAAGGAGTTTTCATTCAACCGTGTTAGCGGGATATCAATAGTATTACAAATAGTAATACAATTTGTAGTAAAGATTGATGAAATTAAAGATAAGTAGAAACATAGTTATTTTCGTGATTTTCGTGAATTACTCGACTCCCATTTTTATAATAATCAGTGCTACAGCCTACAGATATAGAATTTAGAGATTTACTTTCATCTGTCAAGAAAATGCCTGAATTGAATTGAATATGAATTGAAGTATTATTTTATTTAAGCTTTGTCAAGTCTCTGTGTAAGACTTATATATTTACATATATATTTCACGTATTCAAAGATCCGACTATCCTTATATTTTTACCAAGTTCCATGTTTACCTGAATTAGCGTGTTAATTATCTTATATTTGTAGGTTTTGCGACAGGTAAACCGTCGAAGTCCGAAAAGGCGCCCTGACAGCCGCCACGATTCCAATGCATACAATAATATAGAATCATGGCAGGTAAGGTTACCAGGAGAGCGAATAGGCGATCCTGCAACACCGCGCTGGAGCGTAGCGGCGAGGGTAGAAAGCCGAAAATTGTAAAACGAACGAGATACTTAAACACGAGCATCAACATTAACGAGCAAGTGGACGCCGAAACCGTAAGGACAAGGTTCGCTGGTCGAGAAGACGCCGCCGAAACATATGGTTTATTATAATTACTAATTATATTTCGCGCCAACTGTAAGAGTGAAAATGAATGTATACACGCACCGAATTGTGGCTGTGTGAGTGCGCGAGAGAAGGCAAGAATGTGCAGAGTGTTGCACCCGATGCCGATCGCCCCATTCCATGACATGCGTTCAAGGAACATAGATGCTTTAGTTGAACTTCGATTGTGAGCGAGCGTAGGAGAAGAGAAACTTCCTTCAAAGGTAACGTTTGTATCCGCGTATTATTATTTTAAACCCGAAATAAAGTCTGATTCGCTAAATTTCCTCGTGAGAAAGAGTTTCCACCTGGCGTGAACCGAGTAAGGAAATTTGAAGTCGCGGCGCCTCATACAAATACGAAATTTGCGAGTTTCATGCATCGATACGTTACTACGAACACCACCTAAAGGTACTCGTATGTCAATAACTGTGATGATAATTGTCATTATAATTGTCATCTGTACTTTCCATGAATGTTCGTCGTTAATTAGTTATGTATTTTATAAATTTCCTATAAGGATGCTCCGTATTAAAGTACACATTTCGTTTTACGAATCTAGTAGAAATGAAAGATAAAAAGGGCACTTTTCTTTATTATTTGATATTCAATTTAGCATAAAATTCTTAAATATCAGACGATAAGATGAAAAAAACATTTTTATTAAATATTAAAATATCACTTTCATAAATTTTTAAGCGTAAAATCTTATTGATCCAACATTATAATACTATAATCTCGTTCGGATATTTAAAGCAAACTTTCATATCTTCTTTGTTATTAAAAAAAATGATGAATGAACAATTGGGAATGAAAAAAGAAGTACAAATTAACACGTCAAAACGTAATAAGTGTGTGCAAGCAGTAGTTATAATGAAGAATTTTTTAGCTCAGGACTGCTTGCACTCGACGCTGGCAATGGACTTGTTCGTACGCGTTGGCCTAGCGTCGCTTGGCCGTATTAGACACTGTTGTCAAAATCGATAAAAAAGATCAAATAATTATATTATATTATAAAAATAGAAATCTTATCTTAATCTATTGAAGTTCATCCATCTCTCTCCCTGTGCATATCATTCAGCCGTTGGCCTACACGGTTGTAATAAAAAATCTATTAAGTATCTGAATTTGGTAGAACGAAAAGAAAGGAAAAAAAGAAAGAGAGACAAACAAAAAATGTCAAGGATCATTATACAAAAATAAATATACGAAAAATGTTTCAGCATATAAAGTCGACCAACCAATGGCCATGTCGACTGTTCAAATCTTTTTATATTTGGAGCCGTATGCTAGATCCATTCCGTGAATCGAAAAAATGGAGCATACGACCAGCTTCGAAATGCCCCGTTCTCCACAGATCGACCTCTTCTACCGCCGAACTTGCTCGAACTCTTCATGCATTGTGCATAGATTTTTGGGTCTACCCGGGTTGTTTTTGTTTCGCCTATTCGGGTATATGGTAGGGGTTGGCCTGAAGTTGTCACGCGAGCCTGTCATTCGATCGGGCGATGTTCCGCTACTGGTTTATTTTGTTTACCGGACGTAGTTGGTTCGGCCGATTGAGTATTTTTCGGATGTTTTGCCTTTAAATTGGCCTCCGTCATGGCGATATCATCTTTCTGAAGATCATGTTGGTGACCAAATTGGGACTTGATTTCATCCAATAGGCCAAAGTTTATTCTAAGGCGATGATTAGCTCGTCACGTAGCTTAGCAGTTGTTTCTTTAACAACGGCACGATTGGCTACTGCTCTGTTGAATTGAACATCCTCAATTTCTTTAAGCTCTGCTAGTAACTTTTTCTTCTTTTATTTTTTCGGTTTTAATCTTCAGTTCTTTGAAGAAAACCATGCGGTTAACCAGACCTTCGATCGAGTTCGTGGTGTTTAACTACTCAGTCGATGACTATGCGTTATCTTCGGACGTTTCATCCGGAAATTCGAGAGCTTTACCGTCCGATTAGAGCGTCGATTCTTTAATCGTGTCCGTCGTTGTATGAAGGTTGTATGAATGGCTCCCTCCTGTGGATTCTCTATCTGAGAACTGATAACCTGAATTTCTTCTCGAGTTGGTGTTGTCCGATCGATCTCTTTGTAGATCGTTGTCTGCGAAATAACTATTGTGCTGCTCACAAGCGATTCATGACGTTTTAATGATCTATCTATCTCGCTCAAGATTTGAGCTATTACGATCGGCTTACCTTGATTTTTTGGATGCCCGTTGTCCACGTTAACCGCTCCTTCTCCTGGTTATTCTTTTCGCTCTTCTTCCATGATGTCATCTTCTTTGGATGTTGAATGGTCGTCTACTTGACCCACGGAATCATCTTTAACCGACGTTCTCGAGATATTCTACGCCCGATGGCCCATTTATTTTATAATTTCTATCTACTAATTCGCAAATACCAGCACATATAATGATAGTGCTCAGTTGGTCTTGAACGGACCGATGTGAGGTGGTGCGAGTCTCGCAGACACACTTTCTGTAGCGGATAATAATATTCTGTTCTTTTTCAAAACTATGTCGCCAAATGGAAATCGCACGAATCTGTGCTTGGTAATGAAATATTTAGCCTGCTTCAATTGTGTGTGCTTCTCGGGCATTATCGATTGCTACCTCTTGAAGATCTTTCAACTTGAACATCCTCTGCTTCCAGTTTTCAATGGCCTGGTTCATACCGATAATTCTTCTTGCCGAAATAACGATTTCAGTAGATTAGGTCCCAAAATTCATCATAACTGGCGTTATTTGCAGAGATTCTTGAATTGCTGTGTTTATACTGAACGTAAATTCAGCAATATGTTTGTCCCAGTTCTTGTGATATCCTTTCAGATATTCATAAAGTCTTTATTGTGCAATTCGCAACGTTACATTCTACAGTGTTCGGCTGGCAATGGTAGGGTGCGTAAGTATGATGTACAGTGTTTTCTTCAAAAAACCTTGCACTCGACACTGGCAATAGACTAGTTCGTACATGTTGGTATAAGCGTCGCTTGGCTCTATTAGACAATTCTCTCTTTTTTTCTACATGGCGTCGTACTTGACGGCATGCTCAACAATATATTTAAATACATTGAATAGGTTAGCACCTGGTTAGGCCATGTGAAGTATATATGTCGGGATCACTTCGGGTTTGGTAGAAGTAAGGTTAACTCACGTGTGTAGTATAAAGAGCTTTATTAGTCTGGCTCTCTACCAGTGCGTGCACTCTGCTCGACTCTTAGAATGTATCTGACGAGGCTACCTGCACGCCGCTGCGTGGGTACCTCTACCTCTATCTCTATCTCTCTCTCGTAGGGCGCGCCACCTGGCGGCTAGTCCCTACATATATATGAACAATGCAAACGGTAACCATCGTAGTGCATATCAAACTTCTCACCACCAAGACAAAAGATCTACACAATTTATATGTGATAATGTGAAGCGTATCTTCAAGATCTACTTTTTCAGGACTCTTACTGTTTTTGTTGAGCAATACATCACAGTACTTAGTTAACAGTTCTGGATATTTATTACTACTGTTTGCTACCTTAGTAACAGAATTAGTGTTGATAAATCTTCCACAAGCCTCATCTAAGGCTCTACAACAACACTGTCATTGTTAATTGAAACAAGAAATAAAACATTGTATTTCTCATGAACTTCTAATATTGTGATAATGAAAAACTTAGTATCCTGTAAATGATGAATGAATTTGATGAATGTAAATGATCAATGCGTCAATTGTCAAAGAAAACGATTAGAAATACATTACAAGTTAGAAGTACACGTGTTTTTACTATTTTTTATACGTAGTTTGATGCAAATAAACAAGGAACACATTTTTGTTCTTCTTATAACCTTTGATCCACCTATAATAATTAGCATTGTGACAATTGAAATAATAACCTTATGATCAAAAACATATCTAAATAATCATACCTTCATCTGAACATATTTTGAACATTTGTGAGTGTAAAAACATTCTGTATCATCCAAGAATTGATTTTCTAATGCTTATATATAATGTGTGAATGATACAAGAATTGGTTCTCTGTAAATAACAAAGATTTTATTGTTTTATTACAAAAATACATTCAGATACTTAATCTAATTACTAATCTTACCTGTAAATAACAAAGAAACAACATTCAATGTTATTATTCACACTATCTTTTGTTAGATTACTTTTATAAATTTATTTCATTGTATTCAGCATGGCTCAATCGAGCGTACTCATTGACACCTATAATTTCGCTGTACATTCAGATATCTAACTTATCTATCTAATCACGCGCCTACCGTCCTAACTACGCGCGTAATTCAAATAGATTAAGGATATTTTCCTTACAGTTAAAGTTTGTCCTTTATCACCTGGATGTTCCTCATATAGGTCTAGCTCATAGCAATTGATAACACCACTAAATAACTGTGTGTTTATTTTAGCTTCACCATTTGTTACTATCTCAATTAACTTTAAGATAGCATTGGTAACATGGCAAAACTCACTAAATTAAAAATAACTTTTTGCAAAACATCAAAGTGACCAGTTTCAACGAATGCTCACCGAAATCTTGAGATATTTAAATAAATTATCTCTCCATATAACCAATGCTAATTGATAAATTTCATAAATTCCTTTGCATCTATTTTCACTTCATAAAAGCAATTAAGAATATAGTTCAAGTATGTAGTTACCAAAAATCATCAAAGCACAGTTTAGAAATAAAAGTTTGCCCAGGCTTGTCTTTAAAAAAATAATAAATTTAAAAATATATTTTCTTCCAGTGTTTTCATTCGGTAAACAAATAGTAAATACAATAGTTACAGATAACAAATACATTTCTTTAAGTTCTTGATAAAAAAACTGCTGCTAGTACATGATTACAATTTTTGTTGACTAATTCACTTAACTTTATATATATACATTCCAATTTATTTGTTTCTACTACAAACATGAACAAATTATTACTTATTCTTTGCGTCTTATAAGTTGCACTTATAGGTTATATATCCATTGCACATATAATGTTTACTCTCATATTTACATACTATACTGTTTCATACTTTTTAAGAATCAATGTTTATGTAAATACACACACACACACACACACACACAGGGATCTATAAATGAACTTTATTAAGATGAAAAGCTTATATACATGTGAGTCCGAACGCTATGATATCTCACAGAGATCTAAACGGTACCGTTGACGGTTTCCAGTTGACCGCGCATAATTGCCTAGATGGCACTGCCTGTTACTATAGGAAGCTATAGGATGTGCGAAATTTTGAAAATGATATCTTAACAATACGGTATAGTATGAAAATAACATTAAACCAGTACTATTTAAATAAATTAAAACTACTAAATATAATTCACTTAGTGTACGTATAAATATAATAAGTAATGTATTTATATATTATTATACCTTTGTAACTTCCGATGACGTTCATAAGTTACAAAAATGTATAGCAAAAAAACTATTGAAGATGAACTTCAACAAAATTCATTTAATTATGCGATTATTGCGGTAACATTATATAACGGAGATATACTTATTTAACTCTTTCAAAATTCAAAAGTGATACACGAAAACAATATAAAAAAACATTGAAATTGAATTATAGTCATAAAAGAGTAAAATCAGCATTGTCGTAACTTGTTGTAATTGTACTACTTAAAAATAGAGCATTCACGGTGCGAGCACTGATGTAGTAAAAATGCAACCTTAGCGATTTCACAATAACGAGTGCGAGAGACTAAATACGAAATATGTATGATGAAAATTAATAATATTGTAAAATTAGTTAAATAAGACCATTCATTTAAAAGGCTCGTTTGCTCTCATTTTTGACAGTTAGTATTTCGATCTCCGTACAAGCCGGTTCGACAATTGATTCTTTTCTTTAGTATAAGTAATTATTTGTTACTAAAATTGTTAACTTGGAGTTGTACAATATTTATTACGGGAGTTGCAATAAATCACAGTGTATTTTAAAGTCAGTCTGTTCATCTTCATTTATCCACAACTCTGAATCAAGGAATACACGTAGAAATTCTCAAAGCAACCACAAGGTAAGATTTTAAATAAATAAATATATATTATCTATTATTTACATTTAGTCACAAAAACTATATAGGTTGCGTCCTCACTATAGTCTTTAAGTTGAAAAGTCAGGACATAACAATTTGTTTCCGATACGTAAATCCTATCTAGAGACCTCAGAATTCTAAATAATATTATAAAATCACTGTGAAAAATAATTATACAATTCAAAACCGATACGCGATTCCGCGATTTCATTTTTCTTACTAAATGAATAATCGTCGTGAATTTTAACGATTTTAATTAATATTACGATCACTATAACGAATAGAAGTGATCTTTTATAATGACTCGTAAACTTGACACATTGAATAAACGAGTACAACAACGAATGACTCAGGAAAAATTTCTCATTAAATAATAATATTTATAATGGTTCTTCGAAATAAAAAAAGAGTTAAGGCTAAATTAGCAGCAGTCATGAATACAAATGAATGATAAAAGCAAAATCAATCAAAAGAATCTCATGAGACAGCAGATACAACAGTAACCGGAATTAAAGGATCTACTGGAAACTTCATTAAAAGAAGATATCTTTAAGAAAAGCAAGAAAATTGAAAAATTACCAACACAAAGTACGGAGAAAATAAAAGAACTGAAGAACACAGAAGACGAGAAAAATAAAGGAGCGATCAAGAAAAAAATCACGTATAGTGGATAAACTAATCAGAAAGTAAAAATAAGCTGTAATAATCCATTCATAAATTAATACGATAAAGAAGAATAGAAATACGGCGAAGATAATTCAAATAACACACTGATAGATCTAAACGAACGTTCTTACAATCATCAAAAATATTTTCAGACATCGGAATTTCAGTCAAACAAAGTTTAATCATTGTAACAGGAAGATAGGTATTACACAATTGAAGAAGTATATAAATCAACATCAAATTGGGATTTAACTATTAGAGATTCAGAAAAATCCCGCTCAAACTTTTTTCAAAAGAAAAGTATATCAAAAATAATTAATAAGAAAGTCACACAGATTCTATCACAAAAACAATGAAGCAAACTACAAACATGATGAATACTGTAAATATTAACGACGGAAAAATTTATCACAAACAGAATATATAAATAAATTAAAACAAGTTAAAAATCATATTGAAGAAATAAATTAAATAGCCTAGTAAATCTAATGAAAGTAAGAATGAGGGGGGTGCAGGTGAAGCGATTGGAAACTGTAGGGGAAAAAACAATAGAAAGATTAACAAAAGAGGTCAGAGCATGATATCCAATTGAAAGAAATATACATGAATTATATGCAAAAATACACAGAACCATTACGAGCTTTAATCTTAAAAATTAATGAAATAAAAAAATTAGAGGAAACAATACAAGCAGAAACACAGCAGATCAACGCTGAAGATAATAGAGAAGCTGCGACATGTTATTAAAATGGATTAAAAAGCAAAAATAATAAATAATATGGGAAAAGTAAATATTACATGATCTATGATTTGCCAAATATACAGAAACAGACATTATGAAGTGTTATTTTGTAGATTATCTGCATTTGTTTATTCCAAATTAAATAATCACACATTTTTTATGTGTCAGATAATTACTGAGTCACAGTAAACAAAATTAAATTAATTTGTAGATACTACAATAATCTTGGACATTCTATAAGCTCATGTAGATTGAACAAAAATCAACATAATCATTGTCAATATCGCCAAGAAATGGGTCAGAAGCTTCATAATGCTCAATTATTTGTGATTACGAATTATGCTATGAATGTAAAGAAACAGAACACAAACTAACGAGATACGTGAATAGACCAATTATAAACACCGAAAAATGCGCATATTGTAACAATACGGGACATCAGATACAAAATTACCCAGAGATTATCTGCATGCAGTGCAATAAAAAACTGTTACTCTATGAAATTCTGTAAAATCGGAGAAGCAAGAACATCTTTCAGAATATGTATATTTTTCGAAAAAGTAGGACATGATGACACAGATTGTCAAGAAGCCAAAATACTGTTAGCTGCACATAAAGCTAAGCAGCAAGTAAAATGTCAAATTTGTGAAGAATCAGGACATACAACAAAGTAGTTATGTACGCAAATAATAAATAATTGACATCATTACCCTAAACAACTGTTGTCAACACAATGCGGTGTAGTTGGGCGAGTAATTAAAAGGAGCAAAGGAACGGAATTAAAAGGTAAAATTCGCTGTTTACTTTTAAGGAAATATTGATTACTTAATATTCCTCACCTTAATGTTTTCTATACAAGAGCACGAAGTGTACTGTGTCGTGTCCTGAATATAACTGAACTCGCTCCTTGTTCCTCCAGAGCTCCTCACAAATACCAAAGACTATACGCCGTCGCTTTTCCCTATTTATTTTCACCAGATGTGAAATCATACTCATAGCTAAACATAATTTATTTCCTTCAACTCTAGAACGCCTATGAGAGCACTGATCCGCTCGCAGTCATAAGATTTTGACCTGCCCCTCTGTTGGCCTGCGCGCTAACATAAACATGCGTCTAACCGTCGCAACAGAAAACAACGGTCTTAATAAAAGTCGTATTGAGAACTGCTCGCGCTAGAGCATTACAATCCTCAGAAAGGCGTTTTTTGATTCTATAATAAACCTAAGTGCGTTGAAGTTTCTCGCGTTCTTATTGCTTCCGATGTCGAGAATAAAACTCCATCCGAGAGAAAACATACGCCGAAAATATTTACTTCTGTCATTCCCAATTTATAGCTTAATTTTAACGTATCGTCGACAGCCAAAGTTATACTTAGCGGGTCTAGCGAGCGAGAATACAAACGAGTCCACTCTTCAGAGTGTCTCTCTCTCCAGAGGACGCGTCTCCCACCGGCGACAGGACTTGGAAAATTTCAAATTTCTGCTTGCGTATCTGTGCTTACGTATCTGTATCAAAACCTGCTTACATTGAGACGTTCGCCTCTTTAGAGGGTCGTATTCTCAGATGATAGGCGTACGTAACAAGAACAAAGAAATAGAAATGACTTTGCACGAAATAATCTACTGCAAGAAGGTAAAAACAATTGTAACAATGGTAATCCACAATTTTGCGATTATTATATTACGGCAGGACATACACTAGATGAATGTCGAAAATTATTAGCACTAACATCTAACACACAAAAAACATGCGTATTTTGCAAGAAAAAAGGCCATATAATTGATAATTGTGAAGAAATGGAAATGCTGGAAAGAAGTAAAAGAAAAGTCTGTTCGTTATCCAAAAGTATTGGTCATAGAAAGATGTTTTAAGAGTAGAAATAATCAGGGAAATGCAAATACTCTCCTCGGAAAATAAAGAAGAAATGAAAAGAAATGAGCCAACTAAAGAACGTTATAAATATTGTAAGATGCCAATATATCAAAATAATTTTCTCAAATTAGAATTTTTTTTACAATATGCAGAATTCAGGATGAATATTCAGGAAAAACATTTAAACTAAATTTTCAACATTAGATATAACTCATGCAACTTTAAAGAATATAAAAACAGGTGCAGAAGAAACGTTATAGAAACAAGTATTATTCAATTCAGTAAAATTAGATCATTTGTCAAGGAGAAAAAGAAAATCTATATACAAGAGTATATAGATTTAACTATATCGAAACTATATGTTGGTTAGAATTAGAAAAAAATAGTACATATAATATTGAAGAACACGAAATAAGCCTCACAGAAAAAAACAAATAGCTATTCATGAGATAAAAAAATTAATCAACAATGAATTGGTCAGGCATCTACGAGAGCATATACCGGCATTTGTTATTCCGGAAAAAGGATAAACAAAAGAAGGGAAAAATAATTTGAGATTGGTGATTAATTACAGAAAACTAGACCTGAGGCTCATCTATTACCAAACTTAACAGAAATTTGTTATTGTGTCGATTGAAATTAGTATTATACTATTATAGATATGGTGTCTGAATTTCATCAAGTAAAGATAAAAGAATTAGGTATTCACAAAACTGCATTTAGTGTACATTCAGCACATTCAATGGTAAAACAGCCAAAAATATCAGAGAATTTCTGGGTTTAGTAGGATACTATCATAGGTTTATACATAATTTTGCAGATATTGCAAAACCATTAACAATGTTACTATAAAAGGAAAAATAATTCTGTTGGAACGATGAAAAGCAAAAGCAATTTGAACAATTAATAAGGTCAATATAATAAGGTCAATGCCTTTTGAATTGAGTTCACCGCCAGCACTAGTATTTCGAGACATGGAAAAACCATTTACAGTAATAGTTGTCGCATCATACGCTGTAGAGTGTGTCTTTCACAAGGAGAAATTGGTGAAAATAAACCAGTAGCGTTCGCATCAAGAGTGTTAAAAGCAGATGAAATAATTACCATACATAAGAACGTGAAGCTTTAGCAATAAAGTTTGCAATAAAAACATTTAGAAATTCTATTTATGGAAATAAATTTTATATAATGAGCGACCATAAGGCACTACTACTCTAATTTACAACAGCACATAAAAATTCACGTGTACAAAGGTGGCGAGAAAACTATTAGACTATGATTACGAAATTATATATAAATCAGGAAAAATTAATACGAACGCAGACGCTTTATTGAGAAATCCAATTGAAATTATACAGATAAACGTAATTACAAGAGCCCAACAAGGAAAACAATTACAGGTGTCACGTTCTAGACAGGATTGACAAAATTGTATATATAATTTTCTGGTTTTTTTTTAGCCACAATCTTTCGATTGTATAGCTAGGGAAATGATATGATTATGAGGAATTTTGTGTTTCATATAACAGAGAACTACATACATTCATATAGAATTCAATGCAGTTTCTATTTATGGTAACGACAAAAGTGGAAAGTTTGGTCTTAAAGGAATGTATAAATTTCATAGGTCACCATAAATACATTCGTATAGAATTCCTTATGGTTCTCTCTGTCTTTTATTTGGGAAGATAGGAAAATGATTTAATGGATAGAATAGGAAAAAAAAAATTATATTTAATTTTAAATTATATACTCTTTGATTTATTTTTACTTATTAGTATTTAATTGAAATTTCAGTAAATAATATACGTTATGTTTACTCACTCTTGAAGTTGTAATAGTTGACACTTTTATTGCTTATTAAAACTCTGGCTTTAGCTCAGTTTGAATATATTTTTAAAATTTGAACTTGGCTTGACTTTAATTTTTTTATTTAACTTTTTTCCTGATTGTTTACTGAACTTATTGAACTTATTGGACTGTTTTGACTGTATTGACTTCTTGGACTCTTTTTGGAATCTTTTTTTGACTGACTGTAACCGAACCGAACGGCACTATTTATACGCTGTTCACAAGTGACAACGTAAACAAAAATTGTAAAAACTGCAAGGTAAGGTTTACGAAAGCAAGGTTGCATTTCTCCGAACCATGAGCATTTAAAAAGACATTAATCGTTATAGGATTTGGAATTGCAAGCTAATGCTTACATCGCGGAAGTCTTTAGGTCAGTAAAAAAATGTCAACGTTACAATTTCTTAAGAGTCTTGTGGAAATAAATACAATTGCTTAATGATAATTTTGACATTCTTAATTATTAACAATTCTATATCACTTGTTGAAATATGTAAGTGAATAGTATTATTAATAATTTACATTTTGTTATAATTAATTCTAATTTGTTGATTGATTGATTTGACTGTCTGATTATGATTGTGGAATTCTTTCTTATAATACTAATTCGAAAATTTTTCCTATGGTCTAATGCTGAGCTGAAGATGACTTGTTAACTGGTGTTGTTCTTAACATTGTTGCTGCTGATGTTGTCGATAATAAAATTTGCTGGATGTTACACAGGCAACTGATAATGCATAGAAAAATAGGGACAAACAAATGTTAAATGAACGAACAATTAAAATGAAAGAGAAATGACGCAATGTCAAAAAAAAACAAAAATTAGTGACGCAAATTGAAAATCAAGATAATGTAAAAATCCAAGGAAAAATGAAACAAGACTGCTTAAAAGAAGTACAGAAAATATAGTCTTTACAAAGAAAAATATCGAAAGACGGGAAGACATTATAGTATATTTCTTTATAATAATTATAGATCTTTAGATGAGAGGATGAACATATTAATTGAGAAAATCAGTATTAATTCAAAAATAATAAAGACTGATGTAAAAACTATAAATTCGCGTACATATAAAGCATTTATTTTACGTATAAATATAGCACAATCATCTATACTAATTAAAATGAAAATGAAAGAAATTGTTCGGTAACTTGAAAGCCCAAATGCTATAATAAAATTTATTAAACTTAGCATTTCAAAAGAAGTTAGAATCAATAACTGAATTTGGCCCGAAATCGAGGAAATTTTAATAGATGTATTGGCTCAGTCAAACATCAAAATAGTAATTTGTTTAAATTATAAATTTGAGAGAATTTGGAGAATCGATATAAGATATTTAATAAAAATCCTTCGAGTGCAATGGGAGGTCATGCAGACGTAAATAAAATATTTAACAGAATAAGAAGAAAATATAATTGGGAACATTTGAAAACAGATATCGAAAACCGAATCAAATATTGAACAAATCCCAACATTTAATGATTACTTCGCTAAAATCTGATAAGTTCAAAAGAATCATCCAAAAAATATTACGATCAACATATAAATCCGGTAAAGTTTGAAAAAGGTGATCAAGAGTTGTTAACAAACGAACCAAAACCATGAAAACTGAAAAAAGGTAAAATTTTAGGACCATTGGAAATTATAAATGTTGCAGAATATAGTAATGTCACAATAAGCAAAAATGGAAAACCAAATACAGTTCAAGCTATATTTTTTATTATCCTCTCATTTTTTAAACTAAATGAAGCAGTCTATGATATGACTGTGGACCCACCCAAATATAACAACGTTCTCATAGATTAACGAGAATGTTATATGAATATTATATAAACTATGTGTGAATTTAATAAAAATGAGAATATAGTAACGCAACTACTTTCTTTACTCATTTTGAAAAATACATAATTGTTTATATTAGCGTTTAAACGACAAAAGCAGGTAAAAGATATGAAAATGAAGCTAATTAGCTTTGAAAAATTAGCAGAAAATAATAGTATTATTTTAAAGGAAAATACAGCTAAGATAATAAATAACGAACTAGTAGCTATAGCGTATAAAAGAAATCAAACGTTTTATACAACAAGTAAATTAAAGAATGAACAAATGATTGCAAATAATTAATGCTGATAATAATAAAATAAGTTCGAAAGAAAAATTGCACAGAATGTTACGCCATATCAATTTTGGTTATTTTAACACGCTTAGTAAACAACAGTTACAAATAGGTATACCGCGTAACGGGGAGGTTCTTATCTCATGTACAACACCAGGGGAGATATACCTGGTGTTTGATTAAACGAATTGTCCTGGTCTGCTTTTGTACCGTGCAGCAGCTTCTCTCGGCTACACGGGTGATGCACTTATGATACGAACGTAAATCAACAATTTGTTGATGTTGAAATGCCCGCGGAGGCGGCAGTATTCGCGGGAGTTTATTAGATAAAGGAATTAGTTAAATGAATAAATCCGTGTTATCTATTTTTTGTAAAACAAGATAATTTATTCATTACCTATATTCTATTCTTAGAGACGCGCGCCAAAACCATAACGACGCGTTCGAAGATGAACCAGCGCGCGCGCGCGAGAGAGAAAACAGAAATTTTCGCGCTATCCGTGTATCGCTGCACCGTCGCGCCATGATCCTCGCGATGATCACTTCGATACAATATTAAAGGGCTGAGCCCTACTTACGTTTGCTAGTTTTTTACGTAAACACCGCCATACATACTTGATCACATGCACAGCTCTTCTCGTTTTTAGGCGTCCTTTCCTTCGTCTTCTTTATTCACATGATCCTGGGGAAAGGCCTTTATGACTCAGAGATGCTGATGCTGGTGCAAACTGGCTGTTGTGGCGTATCTCGCTCGCTTACTCTCAATCTCTCTCTCAGACACTTGCACTCGCGCTGATTGATCTATTAAACGCGATAGACGGAAACAATCTGGTCCGCGTGCATTTTTCTCTTTTCCACGACCCTCGAATTTTTGCCGAATTAGAGCCGTATCGTGAAACGCGCGGATCTCGTGCGAGGTGCAGGACCGTAGGCCCAAAACTCGCACGCCTCTTTCTAACCGAGTAACCTTAAAACGGTATTTATGAAATATAAAACTTGCATAGAAAAGTAAATGCATAAGTTAATATTTCAAAATAAAGGAACAAAAGTTAGTGATGTTTTGCAAATTATACATACCGATGTGTGTGGTAGTTTTAAAACAGCGGGAATAAATGGTTAAAGATTTTTATTTTATTTATCTATGATTACAGCAAAATTGCAAAAGTGGATGAAGTATTCGATTGCTTAATATTATCTATTAATGAAGCTGATATATAACAGAGAAAAAAATAAAAACAATTAGATGTGGTAATGAAAAAGAATTCTTAAATAATCGATTTTATACATTTGCACAGGAAAAAGGCATTTTCATAAACAATTGTCTTATGTACGTGCATAAATTGAATGGTACAACTGAACGCTTTAATAGGACAATAATGGATATGGTGCGTTGTTTATTAGATGAAGCAAAATTATTATTACTAATATTAGGAAGTCTAAGGTGGCCTAGGGTGGAGCAGGTTGGGGCGGGAAGGGCCCTGGAAAGAATAAGGGGACTCATATTTAGAGGAGCCACGGGCGCAAGAAGCACAACTCCAATTAAGGTACTCGGTCTACTGGCTGGAGTAGAACCTATACACCTCGCCATCGTTGGCGAGGCGGCGAAAACAGCCTACAGATTAAATGCCCAGGGCAAATGGAGGCCAGGCACACGACACACCCGACTACCCAGGGTGTTGACATCCGATACAGAAATTAACATGAGGACGGATATTATCATTCCAAGAGTTACCTTTGGAAGGAGATATACGGTGGAAGTGCCCAGCAGGGAGGTCTGGAACACGAAACGGGACACCCTGCCGGGCAGCGGAGAAATTTGGTATACAGATGGATCCGAGACCGTTAAGGGTGTTCCCTGGCCCTGTTGGCCGGGATACTATTGTCGCAGAGACGAAAGGGGTACCTCTCTTCCACTGGGGCAGTACGCCACCGTCTTTCAATCCGAAGTTGTAGCGATCATGACCTGTGCTCAGAGGATCCTGGAACTCGAGACACGGGACAAGCATATCAGCATCTGCTCATGGTAGAAGTTTCGAATTTTATTTTTGATCTTTCCAATACCTAAAAACGCGAGTACTCGCTAAATCTGACGTGATAGAGGTCCAAGCGATGCCAATAGTACAAGATGTGTTGTACACTTTCATCGCAGGACAAAAGAGGTCAATGACTAAAGAAAACGACGAATCACAGAAACACGGAGTATTACAATCATTATGGAGGGGATTGTCAGAGCTGTCACAAAACAACGTCACCCGTTAAGTGCGCGTCAAGTAACCCAATATCTACGGAGACCGCTGTCGCGCGCATTTCCGATTCCACACCAAGGACATCAGACGGAAGTACGTGGCAGCACTAGCATAAAGACACCGTGGCCAAATCTAAGCCACTCTCGATATCTTCACCATGTCTCATATGTCTAATACTAGCCAGGCGTTGATCTTCATTCTCATATGCATAGTAATAACCATAAATCTGCAAGTGGACATGGACAGGAAAAGGATCTGTATCGCTGATTACTCTCATTAATATTTGACAAGGCCAAACTGTCTAACCCATGATATTTTCACTATCCTACATTCGCCTGATATCAACTAGGCGGAAGTAAAAACCATAAATCCATAATTGACCATATATAGACAATCCGGATGATTGGCTTCAACATAGAGAAGTGCAAAGACGCTACAAGAAGAGCGTCGACAAGGCACGGCTTAAAGGTTGGAAGAACTACTGTGAGGGGATCGAGACATACCCTGACGTAGCGAGGCTAAACCGTATCCTGGCCAAAAACCCAGAAGTGTGGTTGGAAGCTATTAAGTTACCAACAGGGGAGTACACTTCCTCTGAGGAGGAGAGTCTGCGCCTACTGTTGGGAGCCAACTTTCCAGATTTCAGCGAGACCGCGGGGATCCAGGGGACTCCGGACCGGGCCGAAGGACCGGTGAGAGCAAACTGGGCCGAGGGGCCAGCAAGTACGAACCGGGCTGCTGGACCGGTGGGTACAAGCTGGGCCATAGGACCGGAGGGCAGGAACTGGGCTAGGAGGCCGGCGAGGACAGACTGGAGCCTAGCGGCTCGAGTGGTTACTCCGGAAAGGGTTAGATGGGCGGTGTTACGGACGCGTATCAGCTGAGAATATGACCTTCTAAAGGCGAGCGTCTCAACGTTAACAGGTTTTGACACCGCTACGTAGGCTTACCTGCACGGCGGTACAAATGAGACCGTCCGTGGCTGTGCACTCACCCCAGTCAAATAAAGGCTGATTACAACGTGAGGTTTCGGTAATGAAAATAATTGAAATTTTCTAAGTCCTGTCGCCAGTGGGAGACGCGTCGTCTGGAAGGAGAGACGCTCTGAAGAGTGGACTCGTTTGTATTCTCGGGGAAAGCTGATGCGCTCGCTAGAATCGCTGCGTAATAACTTTAGCTGTCGACGATACATTAGAATTAAGCTATAAATTAAGAATGGCAGAAGTAAATATTTCGGCGTATGTTTTCTCTCGGATAGAGTTTTATTCTTGCCATCGCAAGCGATAAGTTGAAGCGAACGCGAGGGGTTTCGACGCACTTAGGTTCATTTTAGAATAGAAAAGCGCCTCTCTGAAGATTGTAATGCTCTAGCGTGAGCAATGCTCAATAGAACCTTTATTAAGATTGTTGTTCTCTGTTGCGACGGTTGGGCGCATGTTTACGTTAGCGCGCAGGCCAACAAAGGGGCTGGTCAGAGTTTTATGACTGCGAGCGGATCGGTGCTCTCGTAGGCGTTCGAAAGTTGAAGGGAAAATCACGTTTGGAGTATGATTTCACATCTGGAAATAAATAGGGAAAACGACGATGTATACTTTTTTTCGTACTTGCGAGGAGCTCTGGAGGAGCGAGGAGCGAGTCAGTTTTATTCAGGACACGAGACTACGCACTTCGTGCTCTTGAATAACATATTAAAGCGAGGAATATTAAGCAATTACTATTTCCTCAAAGATAAGTGCATTTTTACCTTTTTTGATTTCCTGTCCTTTCCTCCTATTAATTATTTAGCTCAACCACACCGCGTTGTGCTGACAACATTTTGGTGCCGAAACACGGGACGTCGGGAATAATAGTGTGTGTTGTGCAAATCAATTAACGAACAAAGGAGAAAAGTAAGGAAAATTTGTGTAAGTGAAATTACTGTGCGTAGTTACCTGCAGAACCGTTGACGGCTTGAGAATTGACTGTTTCAAGTGCACAACGGGGGGAGCGCGTGTTATATACCGTAAATCGCACCAATCTCCAATAGTTAATAAAATGGTGCCACGCCTAAGCAAGAAGGGGGCTGTTAGTCGACAACCAAAGCGCATTGGTACAACTGCAACAATGGACGATACAGTTGGAATACAAATGATCCAACGAAGACAAAGCCGTGGCCCTTCTAAGAAAGTGCAAAAGGAGTCAGCCGCGATGTTAGAAACAGAGATAACCAAACGGCCTCTAGTGAAACGTCAAACCGGACGTCAACGCTGTTCAAGTCGCTCAATCAATCTAGCTTCAGTAGCTGTAGAAGGTAATTCTCCGACGTCAGCACGACAGCAGGTTTTTTTTTCATGTTGAATCGCATGAGGACCCAGCTGTACTTGCTGAAGAGGCACAGATTCATTTACCATCTCCAGCGAAGTAGCAACGTGTACGTAACGCACGGAAGAAAACCACACCTGTAGCGATGCCACCCCGTCGCGTGATTCGCGCTAGAGTGCGAAAAGCGCAGCCGTTTGCGGAGAACGCTTGCGACGAGGTGCGGTCATCTACACGCGGTATGTACCAGCGTAGCCGGATTCCTATCCCAGTCAAAAGAGTCAGGGAGTATATACCAGTGCGCGAACAACCCGGTACGCAAATTCAAGGTATCGACGAATACGAACGGCCATGGATACGACGTCAGGAGACGTACTCTCCCAATTCGGACGAAGCGATATCCGTTGTTTCTGCAAGAGATGAAAGAGAAGAAGGCGACGAGCGATCGAGCACTTGCGCTAATCCGCATCGATACACGGTAACGCCGATAGATACGACCATATCAACGCGAAGTCGCGCGTACCTGAACGATCTCGAAGCTGCCTTTAGAGCTGGATTTACTTTAGGAAACAAAGAGTCAAATTTGGCAGCAGAGATACGAGCGGGGCGAAGGCACTATTCTTCTCCAACGGTTGTGCGAGAAGGCACGCTTCGCCGTTCACCTTCTCCAGTGGTTGCGCGAGGGCGCACATTGACGACTATAGCATCGGCATCGGAGCAGAGGCACCAGGCGCGACGAAGCTGTACGAGTTCTCCCACAGCGGCAGCTCAGGCGGAGGAACCAGCGACGACGGCGGAATTCAACGGTCATCGGAGTACATCAAAGCGTACACGCGTAAGCGATCAAAATTATTCGTCGACAGCTAAACGCGATAGGGTTCGGTTTCGCGAATCAGAAAGGGAATCGGATACCGGCAGATCCGATGAGAGTGACTACGAACGCCGAAATTCATATTCTCGATCACGACACGGGTTTTCTAGCGCAGAAGACCGAATATACAAGGTAATTGAAAAATCTTGCGAGGCGATAAGCAATGCTAGTATTAACCGTTCTAACGCACATTTTTTGAGTAGACTAACGACGACAAAATCTTTGCAACCTTTCTCCGGAGATCCATTCGATTGGATCAGTTTCAAAAAGGCATATGAGACGTCGTCGTCTCTCGGAAATTACTCAGACCGCGAGAATATCATGCGTCTCTCGGAGGCACTCAAAGGAGACGCGAGAGACGCCTTATTTATATCTGGGTGTACTTCCCAAGATATTATGAAAACATTAGAAATGAGGTTCGGAAATCCAACTATAATATTGCAAAAGATAATCCGCGATATCAAAGAATTACCTAGTGTCGTAGAAAGAAAAACAACTCTCGTTGATTTCGCAACACGATTAAAAGCATCTGCAATGGCAGTAAAGTCTTTGGACGTTGACGAAGGTTATTTGAAAAACCAAGAGCTCGTCAACGATCTACTTAGGAAATTACCAGAAACGGTTGTGTACAACTATGGTAATTTTGCTCTGAAAGACGGTAAACAATTACCAGCTCTGTTGCGAATCGGAGAGTACGTTTATCAGCAAGCTCAAATGAAAATCGGCTCGGGCGTGGTCACTCTCGATCCGGTTGAAACACACCGAGCTGCGAAGAGTTCGCATCAAAATTCGCGCTATAGAGAGCGAGGAGTATACACGATGCAAAAAACGAGTGAGAGAGTAACATACGAGGAACGCAAAAAACAAAGAGCTTATGAGTGCGTAGTGTGCAATCGTAAGGGCCATACGTTAGAGAAGTGTAGAAATTTCAGCAATATGTCTATTAATGAAAAATGGCGAGCAGCCCGAGCGAATCGTTTGTGTTTTATTTGCTTAGAGCGAGGGCATTCTCAACAAGATTGTAAAAAGGCGTCTTGTAAAAAGTGTGGTCGCTCTCATCATCCTTTGTTACATTATTTCAACGAATCTAACGCGTAACAAAAATCATCAAATGTTTCGTCAATGATAGATGACGAATCTTCGAAACGGAAAAATCAGCAAAGTTGACTATGCGGAAAATCACTCTTAAAGTTTATTCCATTAAAGATTTTAGGACCAAGTGGAACTAAAACAATTTACGCCTTGCTTGACGATGGATCAACAGTATCAATCATATCTTCTAAAGTAGTTAATGACTTAGCTTTAAAAAGTACACAAATAAATGTATATTTAAAAGGAATAGGAGGTGAGAGCGCTACCACATTATGTAGTAATAAGGTTGATATACAGATAGCATGCGATAATGAAGTTTACAGTTTGAAAAGTGTATTAGTTGTTAAAAATTTAGAATTACCTGCTCAATGCGTGACAAAGAATATTGTCGATTTCTGTGCGGAAACTACCGGAATCTTGACGAGAGAATACGATGCAATACCAGATTTATTAATTGGGCAAGATAATGCCATGTTGATTTTAACGCGGAATTTCGAAGAGATACGCAGAAATGAACTGTATATCTCAAAATGCTTACTCGGTTGGACGATTCACGGTCAAGTTAATAAAAAACTTTCAACGTGCGCGGTGGCGGTACACGATAACATGGACAACTCTCCAATAAAATTAAAAAATGATGAAGACATCGATAAAATCGTAAAAGAGTATTTTGATATTGACAGTTTAGGCATAGGTATTCATAAAAGGATTAATAACGAAGATTGTCGCGCATTAGAAATTTTAGACAAAACGAGTTCTCATAATGGTAAAGAATGGGAAATAGGCTTACCATGGAAAGAGGATATAGTTACGTTTTCGGACGGCCGAACGATGTCATATAAACGTTTAAAAAATATAGAGAAACGAATTGATCGCGATGCTATTTACGGAAATATGTTTTATAAAGAAATGGAAAGAATGATTGCCTTAGGTTTTGCTCGAGAATCTAAAAAGGTTCCTGTGGGGTTTAGAGTACGTTATTTGCCATTCTTTGGAGTCTCGAATATTAACAAACCGGGAAAAATTAGAATTGTTCACGACGCGGCAGCGATAGAAAACGGGAAAAGTTTTAATGACTTATTACTAACAGGGCCAGATTTACTTAAATCATTATTAGGAGTATTAATGAGATTTCGCCAATTTACATACGCAGTAAAAGCAGATATAAGGGACATGTTTATGAAAATTAAAATTCGAAGAGAAGATCAAGACGCACAACGATTTTTATGGAGAGGCGCGGATAGAGACGTAGAACCAACTGAGTACGTTATGACCTCCGTTTTATTCGGTGCGAAGTCATCACCTTGTACCGCTATATATATTAAAAATAAAAACGCGTCACAATTTGTATCAAGATTTCCTGAGACCGCGAATAGATTAATAGAAAATTGTTATATGGACGATTTTTTAGATAGCAGTGAAACAATAAGTGAGGCCTATCAACGCGTTCATCAAGCGATAGAAATTAATAAATTTGCTAATTGGGAAATGCACGGATGGACGAGTAATTCAAAAGAGGTATTGAAAGATTTAACATCACATAACGATTCGAAACAACTAGTGAAGGTAGACATGAATTCAAATAATGACGAAAAGGTATTAGGATTGAGATGGGCAAATAATAACGACGAGTTACGATTTACTTTTAATAAAAATAAGATTACGCAGGATATATACATAGGTAACGTTAAGCCTACTAAAAGACAATTCTTAGGGGTCATAATGTCGATTTTTATCCACTCGGCTTTCTTACCCCTTTTACCATCCAGTCGCGAATACTTATGCAGCAAATTTGGGGTAGCGGAATAGGTTGGGATGAGAAGATACGGGATGAAGAGTTTACAGATTGGCGAAAATGGTTATGCGGATTAGAGAGAGTCGAAAATTGCGGGATTCCGCGTTGTTATCAGTTGAAAGATAGTCAAGTCAGAGAAGCAGAATTACACATTTTCTGTGATGCTAGTTCGAAGGCCTATGCAGCAGTAGCGTATTGGCGTTTCAAATTATCAGACAACTCCTTTCAGGTATCGTTTATCATGTCGAAAGGTCGCGTTGCGCCATTAAAAAGCATCTCGATACCACGGTTAGAATTGCAAGCGGCGCTGTTAGCTACTAGGTTAGCGAAAACTATAACAAAAGAGCATGATTTCAAAATTACACGTAGAATTTTTTGGTCCGACGCGAAGACAGTTTTGCATTGGATTAAAAAGGACCCGCGAGATTTCAAAGTTTTTGTAGCTAACCGATTAGGTGAAATTCGTGAAAGTTCAAATGTCAGTGAGTGGCGATGGGTATGTACTAAAGACAATCCAGCCGACGACGGCACGCGAGCCGCACCAACTGCTTTAGATAGAGGTAGTAGGTGGCTTGATGGACCGTCTTTCTTGAAAAATAGTGAATCAATTTGGCCGAAGAAAAATATCGAGCTTGTTTGTAACGCTGACGATTTAGAATATTTAAGAACAGTGCGACCGGTATTAAATGTATTAGATAATCAGTTACCAGTGATAGATTTTGCACGATTTTCTTCTTTGTCTCGTCTTACGCCAACTGTTTCAACCGTGTTAAGAGCGATTGAGATTTGGAAAAGAACGGAAAGTTCTCACGTTGAAAGGAAAGATAAGGCGGAACTAATTTGTTGTAGATTAAGTCAATCGACCTCCTACCGCAAAGAATTAAATTTGTTAAGGAAGTCACAATTGATTCCAAACAATAGTAAAATCGCTGCCTTGAGCGTATATTTAGATAAGGAGAATGTTTTACGTGCGGAAGGACGTTTGAAGAAATTTGTGAATCATGACATTATACTTCACCCAATAATTTTAGACGCCAAGGAGACTTTCGCACAACTTTTGATAAAACACTATCACGAGAAATTTTTTCATGGTAGTCATGAAACAGTGCTAAATGAGTTAAGGCAGAAATTTTGGATAGTAGGGTTGCGAACAGCGTTAAAGAGTTTAGTGTAAAAATGTATAATTTGCAAAATTCGTCGAGCACTACCCGTTAATCCGAAGATGGCTGATTTACCTTTAGCTAGGCTGGCTTGTTATCAACGTCCATTTTCACATTGCGGTCTAGATTATTTCGGCCCGATGCAGGTAAAGATAGGGCGTAGACGCGAAAAAAGATGGGGGGCCTTGTTTACGTGTTTAACGACTAGAGCTATTCATATAGAGTTAGCACATAGTTTAAGCACTGATTCGGCTATTATGGCGCTAAGAAGATTTTCATCGCGTAGAGGTACACCGACATGTATGTATTCCGATAATGGCACAAATTTTAAAGGTATGAGTAAAGAATTGAGTCAAGCAATTAAACAATTAAACCGCACAGAAATCGACAATTTTGCTGTCAAAAATAACATCGAATGGAAATTTAACCCACCTACAGCGTCGCACATGGGTGGTGCGTGGGAGCGCATGATCAGATCTGTTAAAACGGCGCTATCAGCGATACTTAAGGAACATGCGCCTAGTGAAGAAGTATTGCTAACTGTTTTAGTTGAAATAGAGCACAGTATAAATTCACGTCCTTTGACTCATGTGTCTATGGATTCGCGTGATAAAGAGGCCTTAACTCCAAACCATTTTTTGTTAGGTACTTCATCAGGTCAAATTAGGATTGCGAAATACGACTTGGAGTCTGTGTGTACACGTAAGCAGTGGCTTATAGCTCAAAATTTCGCCGATGCGTTTTGGAAACGTTGGCTAAAGGAGTATCTACCGACATTATTAACTCGTAAAAAGTGGTGTGATCGCCAATCTCCGATTAAAGTTGGAGATATAGTTTTAATTTTAGACAACAACGTTGAGCGCAATATGTGGCGGAAGGGCGTAATTAATAATGTTTTTCCGGGGTCAGATGGACAAGTTCGAGTAGCAGAAGTAAAGACAACGAGTGGTGTAATTAAAAGGCCAGCTTCTAAATTGATAAGATTATCGGAGGTACAAAGCCCGTAGGTTTGAACGGGGGGAGAATGTTACGGACGCGTATCAGCTGAGAATATGACCTTCTAAAGGCGAGCGTCTCAACGTTAGCAGGTTTTGACACCGCTACGTAGGCTTACCTGCACGGCGGTACAAATGAGACCGTCCGTGGCTGTGCACTCACCCCAGTCAAATAAAGGCTGATTACAACGTGAGATTTCGGTAATGAAAATAATTGAAATTTTCTAAGTCCTGTCGCCAGTGGGAGACGCGTCGTCTGGAAGGAGAGACGCTCTGAAGAGTGGACTCGTTTGTATTCTCGGGGAAAGCTGATGCGCTCGCTAGAATCGCTGCGTAATAACTTTAGCTGTCGACGATACATTAGAATTAAGCTATAAATTAAGAATGGCAGAAGTAAATATTTCGGCGTATGTTTTCTCTCGGATAGAGTTTTATTCTTGCCATCGCAAGCGATAAGTTGAAGCGAACGCGAGGGGTTTCGACGCACTTAGGTTCATTTTAGAATAGAAAAGCGCCTCTCTGAAGATTGTAATGCTCTAGCGTGAGCAATGCTCAATAGAACCTTTATTAAGATTGTTGTTCTCTGTTGCGACGGTTGGGCGCATGTTTACGTTAGCGCGCAGGCCAACAAAGGGGCTGGTCAGAGTTTTATGACTGCGAGCGGATCGGTGCTCTCGTAGGCGTTCGAAAGTTGAAGGGAAAATCACGTTTGGAGTATGATTTCACATCTGGAAATAAATAGGGAAAACGACGATGTATACTTTTTTCGTACTTGCGAGGAGCTCTGGAGGAGCGAGGAGCGAGTCAGTCTTATTCAGGACACGAGACTACGCACTTCGTGCTCTTGAATAACATATTAAAGCGAGGAATATTAAGCAATTACTATTTCCTCAAAGATAAGTGCATTTTTACCTTTTTTGATTTCCTGTCCTTTCCTCCTATTAATTATTTAGCTCAACCACACCGCGTTGTGCTGACAACAGGCGGTGAGCAACTTTCTCCCTTACAAGGCACCGGGGAACGATGGAGTATACCCGGCTATGCTGCGGGAGGGTCTTGAGGAACTCACCGGCCCGCTAACCAAGCTGTATAGGGCTAGTGTTGCCATGGCACATATACCCGACATATGGAAAACCGCTAGGGTAGTCTTCATACCCAAGGCGGGGAAATCGAGTCACACTACGGTGAAGGACTTTAGACCTATCAGCCTGACCTCCTTTGTCTTTAAGACACTGGAGAGACTGGTCGACAGGTACATACAGGACGAGGTCTTGTCAATATCACCACTACATCCCAACCAACACGCCTACAGGGCAGGGCATTCAACAGAAACTGCCCTGCACTCGGCGGTCCGGCAAATTGAAGGACAGTTGGACAGGAAAGAATATATGGTGGGAGCATTTCTGGACATTGAAGGCGCATTCAATTGCACCTCCACCAATATTGTCCAAGAAGAGGCAGCGAAGCAGGGAGTACCGGCTACGTTGGTCAACTGGCTGGGGAACATGCTGAGCTGCAGGAAAGTCGTCTCCACGTTGGGGACAAAAACAATTACAGGAAGGGTCAGTAGAGGCTGTGCGCAGGGCGGCGTTCTGTCCCCTACCATCTGGTGCCTGGTGGCTAACGGGCTGCTAGAAGCGCTTGATGGGGGCGGGTATAGCGCCCAAGCCTATGCGGACGACTTTCTGATCCTTGTTAAAGGCAGTTGCATTGAGTTAGCTATGGACACTATGCAACTAGCGTTAAAGAAAGTGGAAAGATGGTGCAGCTCCACGGGGCTCTCAGTTAACCCGAGTAAAATCGAGCTGGTCATCTTTACACGGAAATATAAGATTCACCGCTATAGGGCCCCGAGGCTTCAGGGCAAGATACTAGAGGTGAAGGATTCGGCTAAATATCTAGGGGTAACCCTCGATAAAAAGCTCAATTGGAAGGAACATCTCTCGGTCCAATGTAACAAGGTAATTACGGCCTTCTGGACCTGTAGAAGGGCCTTCAGCAGCACCTGGGGACTTAGTCCCAAGATGGTTCTCTGGCTCTACAGGGCTGTACTCCTGCCCAGACTTGCATACGCCTCCGTGGTCTGGTGGCCTAGGGTGGAGCAGGTTGGGGCGGGAAGGGCCCTGGAAAGAATAAGGGGACTCATACTTAGAGGAGCCACAGGTGCAAGACGCACAACTCCAACTAAGGTACTCGGTCTATTGGCTGGGGTGGAGCCTATACACCTCGCCATCATTGGCGAGGCGGCGAAGACGGCCTATAGATTAAATGCCCAGGGCAAATGGAGGCCAGGCACACGACACACCCGATTACCCAGGGTGTTGACATCCGATCCAGAAATTAACATGAGGACGGATATTATTATTCCAAGAGTTACCTTTGGAAGAAGATACACGGTGGAGGTGCCTAGCAGGGAGGACTGGAACACGAAACGGGACACCCTGCCGGGCAGCGGAGAAATCTGGTATACAGATGGATCCAAGACCGCTAAGGGAACAGGGGCGGGATCTATTGTCGCAGGGACGGAAGGGGCACTTCTCTTCCACTGGGGCAGTACGCCACCGTCTTTCAATCCGAAGTTGTAGCAATCATATCCTGTGCCCAGAGGATTCTAGAACTCGAGAAACGGGACAAGCATATCAGCATCTGTTCTGATAGCCGGGCAGCGCTGGGGGCGTTGGAAACTCACCGAACCGCCTCGGCGCTTGTCTGGGACTGTAAGAAGACGCTCAACAAACTGGCCCTTTACAATAGGGTCAGGCTATTATGGGTGCCGGGACACACTGGCATCAGGGGCAATGAGGTCGCTGACAGACTAGCCGCTCTGGGAACAGGAACCTGCCTACCGGGTCCAGAACCCTCGGTCGGGGCGCCTAGGTGCCTAGCCGTGGGGAGGATACTGGAATGGGTCAGGGACAAGCACACCGGAAGCTGGCTGGAAAGTCGCGACTGCAGACACTCCAGGATGATGATTGGCCCGGTACTGAATAAAGAATGGAGTCACTGCATGACTGGCAACAGCAGGAGGAACTCCAGATGTTTAGCCCAGATCATATCTGGTCATGGGCGACTTAGACACTTTGGAAATAAAACAGGTGGTGAAGAACTGGGCACGTGTGGGTGGTGCGGGTCGGAGGAAGAAACTCCTGCTCACATCATGACACAATGCCCGGGCTTCTGCAACCTCAGGAACCAACTACTAGGGGACTTTTTCATAGACCCACAGGAGATAAGGCTCGCCAACTCGGGCGCCATTCTCTCGTTCTGGAGAATGGCTGGTCTGCCGGAGTAGCTTGAGCAACTTCAGGGAATGGTACAATGGGCGCACAGCCTACGTGCCGGGGCCGTTTGAGGTCCCTCCCAGATGAATAATAATAATAATAATAATAATATATAGACAATAGACTGGGGCGGGTTACTACTGTGGCAGTCCTTGCTTGTCTTCGATTAAATGACCTGGCCTCTAATAACAGGGTCAGACTACTTTGGGTACCGGGATACAGTGGCAGGGTAATAAGATCGCAGAGCGACTTTACGCCTTGGTTCCCTACCGAACCAGAACCCGCGGTCATGGCACCAAACTGCCTAGCCATGAGCAGGATACTGTAATGGGTAAAAGACGAGCATAACAGGGCTTGGCAAGAAAGTTTTGACTGCAATCACTCTGGTACCGAACAAAGAATGAAAACTTTGCATGGTCGGAGGCAACCGAAAAAACTGCAGATGCCTTGATCAGTTTATCTCAGGAGATGGGCGGTTTAAATACTTTGGTGCGAGGACATGAAAAGAAGATTCGGGGATGTGTAAATGATCGACGAAGAGAGGAAACTTCCATCCATATCATGACACAGTGTCCGAGGTTTTGCACTTTAAGATGCCAACATTTAGGGAATTTTACAATTTACCCAGAGGAGAGAAAGTTGGCTAACTCGGGTTCTATTCTCTCTTTTTGGATAAGGGCCGGGTACATTGCCACCCCCTTTATAATAATATAATAATATATAGGAAAGAGGGTAATACACTAATTTCATATCAAAATAAATGCGACCCACGAATATAAAGAGCTCAAATCCAGGACTCAAAAAGTCAGTTTTAGGCGAGCATCTACGTGAGACATTTCCGCGTAGTATATCCTAGTAGTACATTCTTGCACAATTCCGAGTAACATCTAAAGTCTTAAAGAATCTTTTTGTAACTTAATATATTAACAAATATAATTTAGCGCATTAGTCAAAATTCGAATTATTCGCGCGTTCACTCTTATATTATAACCTATCTCCAATCGAGTACGAATGCGCCTACCGTAACAGGACCGTAGCTGAGCTGCATGTGTCCGCATTCTTCACTTCAGTTCCCGCTTCTCCCATACTCAAATTGTTCAATGGTTATAATTCAATGGTTTAATATAATTATACTTCTACCGATTCGAGATTTAATAGATCTTTACGATTCTAACTTGCAGTTTTTTATCAGAGTAAAGGAAGCTGCAATTTCAATTGTGTCATTTTCATCTTATGTTTCTATGAAAAACTTTTCAATAATGTAACAATTTAGTGGAAGATTTTTTAATCCGTCACAACAAATGTCTAGGATAAATTTGACTTCAGTGAGTAAATTCTCTATATCAGTAATGGATGGCAAAGATTGAGATTCTTCTGCGGCGAATACTACCTTCTAAGATTGTTTATGTAGCCATAGGTACCGAGGGAAAAGATGTTTATTTACATTTGATTGTGTTGGGTATGGATATACTTTTATTATACGTCTTTGCTGTTTAACCTTTCAACAATCAATATTCTTGCCAGTATAGACTAGATCATTTTGATGTCATACTTCATCCAAAGAGTTAATTCCAGGTTCATATTGTTGAGCTCACGTCATTAATATCCTATCAGGTCCGCTAAATTTGTAACTGGGATATACGTTTCAAAAGGTAACAAATCTATGAGCTTGTCTACTAATGTACTATACTTCATTCTTTCATTTTTTTCTTGTGTTTCTTCTTCTTTATCGCACTATTTTCGAATGTCCCGCTCAGTTATCAACATGATCCAATGTCAGCATCAACAGAAGTTATTTTCTACCTTTGTCGTTCAATATTGGTTCTATTTTTCAAATTATCGATCATAGAAACTCTTAATAATGCATGTACTTGTTACATTAACTATCTACGTCTATGTTTTATTTTTAAATCGAACTTACATATTAAACTCATTCATCGAGCGACTTCAGTATTCTTAATTTTTCAAGTATTGAAATATACAAGACATTGACAATCGTTATTTATAGTAAATTTAAAACCATACAAAAATAGCCACAAGTTAATATTGAAAAATTAACTTCAAAATATCTAAATAAACTAACTAATCCCATAAACCGTCGTATTTCATATTTATTGCGAGGTTGTGGGAATTGTTCTATCACATCTTTCTATTACCTGGTCGAAGTTCACGTTTATCTATTACGCATCACAAGCATTCAACTTTTCTTTTTTTAAATCCACATTTCTTTAAATTTAAAGTTAATCCTGCATATTTAAGATTTGCCATTAAATTATTTCTAGTTTCAGCATAAATAAATATATTACAAAAAAAATAAAAGCTATCGGTTTTCTTTTACCGTCTCTAATTTTGCCGATCAAGTATTACCATCTTAACTGTTATTATTTCATCTAACCGTACAGCTTCGAAACTTGGCTTTTTGTATTAATTATATCAACAGATAAAATAGATTCACCTACTTACTAATTTTTATCTGTGGTAATAATTATTGGAATTACTATTCGATGCGAATTTACAGTAGAATTTATAAAATGTACTACTGCCTGTTGTAACTTGATATTTTCGGCAGAACAAATTTTTATGATTTCAAAATTTTTCTTGAGGTTGTTACATCGAAAATTTTAATTCACCCCCGTAACGTACATAATTCATGTCTGATGCTTCTCTAGAATGTTGTCTAATTATTATCAATCCAATTATTAGATTTAAATCATTGAATTGTATAGTTTCTAAAACCATACCCGGTGACTCTACTTGTTTACCAACAAATCCTTGTAACATTGAACGCGTCTCATGTACTTGAAAATCTTGGTGCAAAACAGCAGAAATTTTTATGGTAGACAAGATTTCACCCGTATTAATTAAATCTTTTATTTAGTAGAGCCAACCATTATTTCTTGTAAAAACTTATTATATAAATTTAATGTATCTGTGTTATCATTTATAATGGTTATTTTAGAATTATATCTATTATTAGATGGCTCAAAAGAACATCTTACAGCAACATGCCCTGAGCGCTTGCATAAATAGCAAGTAAATGGTAAGTAAGTATTTTGTGCCATGCTTTTGTACACTCATTTGATATATGACCAACAAGTTCATAATAGTTATAACATTGTATCACTTTTTTTACTTGCCCTAGCCGATACCGCTTCACATTCTTTATCTCTCTTTCTCTCTCTCTCTCATATTCGCGAGTCGGCGTCTTATTGGTTCGCGAATCTTGTTTAATCTTTGTTCTTTAACAAAATTTTCAAAATCATCCGCAGTTTTTGTCATTAGATTATCATTTCACACTAATCTTTTCAATTCCGAAATCCGTTTCCATTAATAAAGTACTCAGTGGCGACTTTCTTAAAGTTTTATCAATAGTATAATTTATTTGCGTTAATATTTCCTATCCAAATTTTCGTTACTATCCAACTTCTGAATTGTTATAAATATATGGTCAGGATGAAAAATTAAGTACTGTACAATTATGCGACGTTCGATCACTTCACTGCCAAACAGTCTAACCAATTCTCTTTTTTTTCTCTCACGCCATCTAAGGGATACTAATATCACTCACTCTTACGAATTTATAAAAAGTAATCATAATAATTTGGTCTCAGTAGATAGGTTATAGGCATACTGGCTCATAGGCATTCTGTCTTACTCGGAGGCGAGCCAGTATCCTCCTAAGCTTTAACATAGGAGAATACTATCAAAGAAAATTCTTATATACCTCTTCCAAGGTTTATAGAAAGCAAAAAAGCGTGTGTTAATATTCAAAACAATGACGAACAGTGAAAAGAATAGCAATCGAGTTAGTCAATATCGTCAACATGATAACAAGTTAAACTTCAGTGGCATTGAATTTCCAGTAAAACTAAAAGATATTTCAAAAATTGAAAAACTGAATAATATTTCAGTAAATGTTTATGTAGGGACCAGCCGCCAGACGGCGCTCCCAACTAGAGAGAGATAGAGAGAGAAGCCGAGGTACCCACGCAGCGGCGTGCCGGTACGAGCGTCAGATACTCGCCGAGAGTCGAGCAGTGTGGACTTACTTGAAGTCAGCTAATAAAGCCTATATATTGAACACAAGTCTAACCTCACTTCTAACCTCACACCGCCTCATCCCGACATTGGTGACCCCGACGTGATTCTTTGAAGAAGATATTCAAGAAATATTAGCCATCGGCAGTCTTTCGGCCTTTAGGAATCATTCATCCTTCGGCCTGATTCAGGAAGTTCTCACGTTTCGAGAATTTTCCGAGCCACGAGGAAAATTTTGGCAAACAGGAAGTCGCAACCTACGCCACGCCGTCGAACACGCAAAAGGGATTTCCACATTTAGAGGCATCAACTCTTGAAGTGTGAGCTTTTGCGAACCACGGTTCGCACGCAAAATTCAGTCACACGAAACTCCTCTCGAGGGCTCACCCGAGCCTATCAAAAAAACACTACAAGGAAGCGCTGCTTCCCAAGCCGCCATCCCGCTTCACGCTGTGACGCGGAGCCTTCCGGACCAACTTCGGGGATCGTCGCAACACAGCAACGACCACCGCCTGGAGACGCAGCCCCAGGAAGCCCAGCGAACCATCTACATCCCACAGGGAGGTTCCAGCCCCGGCTCCAGCTCCTCCAGAAGTCCAGGCTACGGCAGCTACATCGACGCGACATCGCGTCCTCAGCGCATCATCTAAAAACCTGTAAGTAGGAGGTGTTCCCGGAAATTTCAACAACGTAATTTTTTGTCATTTTTCGCGCTCTCGTATATAATAAGCATGTATGAAATGTTCGCGGAAATTCCGGTTTTTAATAAATTTCATTTAGCCACGTGTTCGCGACGCCATCTTGTTTAGTCGCGTTTCCGCCGCAACACGTGGTCATAACGGCAACAGCGCCGTCGGAACAGCAGCGCCACCCCGCGCTTCCGCCGCAACTAGCGGTAATAACGGCAACAGCGCCGTTAGTACAGCAGCGCCACCCCGCGCTTCCGCCGCAACTAGCGGTAATAACGGCATCACCGCCGCCAGCAAAGCAGCGCCGCCTCCCGGCAAAACGGTGACTTCACCGTCCACGGCAGCGCCACTATGCGGTCGTTACGGTAACTACGCCGTTAACGCATCGGTAAAGTAGTGATTTTTGTCCGCGCCACTGGCGCCCGGCAACAGGGCACTGCAATGTTTTCGCGAATTTCAGAAACACGTGATACTGGCTACATTTGAAATTTCAGAACTACCTACAATTGTAAAATCATATAGTACGCGCGCTATTCGGGTTTTCCTCGAATCCACACTCAACCGTGTTGAAGCAATTTTTCAAAAACTTATCTTTTTTCTTAAATTCACGTGATATTATGGTGCGGATTTTAGACGCCCGGGTTATTAGAATAGACGAAGTTCTGTATAACCCCCTCGTTAGAAATAAGTGCGATAGATTGATACGATATTTATTTAAGTAAAAACTTGTACAAAAGTAAGGTAACCTCACTCTGCTGTGCGCATTCTGCAATCAGCCTACAAGGCTCGAGTATCTTCTGGCACCGCCAGTCTGCAAGCACTAGCCGGGTGAGCTTAAATTATTTTTATTACATTAAGTGCGAAAAATTAGTCTTTAATTGCGGCATTTTCAGGGTTCGAGACGTGAAGAGATCTAAAGCAATCTCTCTTATATTACTTTATAATAAACTATTCCATAAATATTGTTTTCCTTGTACACATTTATACACACCAGACCTAACGTGTCTGCTTCACTTACAAGAACACAACTAATGTCTCATTCCGCGTCGCGATTATTCTTATTTACATTATTTTTCTTTTCTCAATCTCGCGATTAACTTTCGGACAGTCGGGTTCATATGTTCCTTTTTCAAGTCATTCACAGGTCATACTCAGTCGGCTGCCTCCAGCCGTTCATCAAGCACTTGGCTTCTACTTCCAAGGCTTTAGACGCTGTTCCCTGGGCCGCGGACCCTTTTGAAAGCGCCTAAGCCAAGGTACAACGAGCCAGTGCGTCACCTGAACGACTTCGGAACGCCCGGTTACGGTTTGGATAAACCTCAACGTGTGAAAGTTCGACTCTGTCCCCTGGGCTGTGGACCCATTTGGAAGAGCCAGTTCTGATCACTGAGGCGGACTCCGCTTACCGACCGTCAGCGTAAGAACGAGGTATCCATTTTTTTCAATTCTCATTTTCACTTGTAACCGAACACTCGACTCGTTCGCGGCGACCTGCCGTCGACACAGCTCGCGGCGAATGTCAGATTCGGTAAATAATTGTACTACACTACGTTCCGGGAAACTGCTCCCTGAACCAATCCAACCTCCTCCTCGTTCCCATAATAAGAAAGCTACTAAGATGGTTTTAAGCCATTCTCCCGTTAAAACTAAAGCGAACGCGGAACAACAACAGGAAACTTTTCCAAACCAGTCGGAACCGGATAATTTTTCGGTTTCCTCGAACGAAACAGTACAGGGAACTCATATTTTAGCTCATAATGCACACGGTGCAGCGGCATTAGATACAGGCACACAGCCTTCTGCCCTCCTAGCAGAATACGCTGGGCTTAACCAGCCTAGCTTTCCAGCAGACCCCAGCCGCCCAAACATTTCTCTACCAGAGAACGTTAACTCTCGTCACCTGACGATGGAGTCTTCCGTAACGGAAGCTAGGGACCCTCCACCGGAGATAGAAACCCTTCAGGCGGAATTGGCCTCACAAAGGCAAGAGTTCGTTACTAAGCTCACGGAGCAACAACAAACTCAGACTAGCATCCAGCAACAGCTGGACTATATTACACAGCTGCTGGCACGCCCTCCCGCTCGCGTATCATCTCCAGAGCAACCCGCTCCGAGCAACACTTCGCTACCACTGATCTCTTCAGATCAACTAGCGACACAACCGTCCTTAAGGCACAGAGAGCCTCCGGCAATCGATGAAACACAGTTTTCGAGGACTAGAAACTTATCGTATTGGTTTTTTCATAAATACGACCCAGCCGGCTGGTTCCGCCAATTAGATGACCTCTTTAACACCGTTAGGGTCACGGACGACGAAGCTAGATTTAATTTCACGTGTCGATACCTTCAGGAGGATGTGCAGAGAGACATCCGGTATCAACTCAGTACATTAGACCGCGGTAACAAATACTCCCAGTTGAAAAACGTACTGGTAGAGCGCTACTCAGCAAGCCCTCAGCTTCGGCTTGAGAAGTGGTGCCGCGGCGCGTCGCTAGGTAATAGAAAACCGTCCGATTTCCTAGCAGAACTCTTAAGTCTAGCGGGCGACAGAGTTCCACGCGAAACAACAATAGAAATGTGGAAGTATAGACTACCCACACACATCAGATTACAGGTACTAACCTGTTCGGACGAACGCGACATGATTACTCGGGCCGACATGGCTTTTGAGATGTCGCGACAATCAAACGCATACGCGGTAAACTCTCCGGACAGCTCAGAGTTCGCGCTGCCGCTTGAGCGAAGACTCGAGGCAATAGAGAGAGCACTTGCTCCGCGAAACCAGCCATCGAGTAACCATAGCTCGCGCCGCGATTCAAATGACAACCGTCATAATTTTCCAAGAGCTCGGAGACGCTCACTTTCGCGCGGTCGTCCCCACGGGAGGACTTCCCCGAACCGCAATAATTCACCGTCTCGCATTCACACAACGTGTTACTACCACCGGAAGTACGCGAATGCAGCACGAAACTGCATCCTACCGTGTGATTGGGTCCGCCGGCCCCAAGACTCTTACGTAGTCAGAAACGCGAGTAATTTAAAAGCGCAGGAAAACTAACAAAACCCGCTGCCGACGAGGCAGGCAGTCGGGCCCGAAAATCCCTGCGCCTCCACGTTCGCGACTCGCGAACACAGCAATTATTCCTCATAGATACCGGAGCCGACATATCTATTGTCCCGCGCTCCTGGTCTGAGAAGGCACAGCCAGCCGCTCTTAAACTGTACGCGGTCAATGGCATAGCGATTAATACATACGGTACCGCGAGACGCATTCTCGACATCGGCTTACCGTACAAAATCCCGTGAAACTTTACCGTCGCTGACGTTCCCCACGCGATTATAGGCGCGGATCTGCTCGCGGCCCACCACCTTCTTCCGGACCTTAAAAAAGGATTTCTGGTTGACGGCAACCAATTCGCCCGAGCTCGTGCTATCATACTGGAGGCCGATCCCGCACACATTTCGTTAGTAGACCCTTCACACAAATATAGTGATATATTAGGCAAATTTCCCCAAGTATTCGGTCCAGACCAATTTCGCTCCGCCAAAAAGCGAGGAGTATTCCATCACATCCTTACTAAAGGTCCACCGGTTTGGCAACGTGCCAGACCGCTCTCTGCCGTGAAACTCAAAGCCGCGAAGAAAGAATTTAGGAGATGGGTTGAATTAGGGATCTGCAGACCCTCAAACAGCCCATGGGCAAGCCCCCTACATCTAGCTCCTAAGAAGGACGGCTCCTGGCGTCCTTGCGGAGATTTCAGAAAATTGAATATGGTTACCACTCCGGATAGGTACCCTGTTCCTAGACTGCTAGACTGCATGTCTTTTCTACACGGTAAAAACATCTTTTCCGCAATAGATCTCCGTCAAGCTTTCCACCAAATACCGGTAGCGCCAGAGGAAATACCGAAAACAGCGGTTATCACACCGTTCGGGTTATACGAGTTTCCGGTCATGACATTTGGTTTCCGCAACGCTGCACAAACGTTCCAGCGTTATATTCACTCAGCACTCGGCGATTTAGATTTTGTATTCGTCTATATAGACGATATACTAATCGCTTCCACCTCAGAGTCTGAGCATAGGGAACATCTAGACCTAGTACTCCAACGGCTTGTAGAGTATGAACTCCAAGCAAACTTAGATAAATGCAGCTTAGGCGTTAAAGAATTAGTATTTCTCGGACATTTAATTACTCCTCATGGTTTTAAACCATCGCCCGAGAAAGTACAAGCGATATTGGATTTTCCTCGCCCAAATACCATCGAGGAACTGAGACGTTTCTTGGGGTTGGTTAACAGCTATCGTATGTTGTTGCCACATGCAGCAGAATCACAGATTCACCTGCATGCACAAATCATAGGGTGTAAGAAAAAAGACAAGAGACCAGTTTCTTGGTCGGACGAGGCACTGCAATCGTTCGACAAATGCAAAGCCGACCTTGCTAAACTCACCCTGACGGCCTACCCTAACGACAATGCGAAACTTCGGCTCATTTGCGACGCCTCTGACACAGCCATGGGCGCTGCCCTGGAACAGAGCGCCAAAGACAAATGGCAACCCATTGCCTTTTTCTCCCGCAAATTCACGAACGCCGAAAAGAAATATGCCACATACGACAGGGAATTGTCCGCGATTTACGAGGCTATCAGGCACTTCCAACATCTTCTCGAAGGGGTCGAGTTCGATACTTTCACCGACCACAAACCTTTAGTTTATGCACTGCATCAAAACGCCGAGAAGATGCCGCCACTCAGATCGCGTAGACTTTCATACATCTCGCAGTATAATACCGAGATTCACTATCTCCCTGGCAAGGACAACGACGTCGCTGACGCGTTATCTCGTATTAGCTCTGTAATTATTCCGTCTCCCGTTCAGGTCGAAGACGATGAAGCTTTTCTCGGTGAACTCACAAGTAAAGCACGGATAGACATCCATGCTCTTAAACTTCCCACTAAATTCACCGCCTTAGAACTTAGCTTAGAGCAGGCAAACGACGAGCAACTCGCTCAAATACTAAGCGACCCAACTCATCCAATGAAGCTCAGGAAACTTTCCTGGGGGGCGCAACACGCAGAATTCTACTGCGATTTATCGAACGACTTTATCCGCCCGTACATCCCGGAAGCCCTTCGAAGGTCAGTCTTTGACACCTTTCACGCTCCAACCCACTCAGGGGTTAGAGTGACTAGCAGGCTTATCCGACAGCAGTACATTTGGCCGGACATGCACAGAGATATAGCAAAATGGTGCAAGTCATGCCTGCCCTGCCAACAAGCAAAGATCCATAGACATAACAGGCAGGTACCTAATCATTTCGAAATTCCGGACGGTAGATTCGATCACGTTCATCTAGACATCGTAGGACCTTTTCCTCAGTCTAACGGATGCACTCATATCCATAGCATCATAGATCGATATACGAGATGGCCAGAAGCCATTCCGATCACGGACACGACCGCGGAAACAATTGCCCGCGCATTTTTTGATCAATGGATCAGTCGGTATGGTACTCCTGTAAAAATCTCTACAGATCAGGGCATGCAGTTTGAATCTCGTTTGTTTACTCAACTGCTCCAAATTGTTGGAATACACCGTATTAGGACGTCTCCTTATCACCCAGCCTCCAACGGCATGGTGGAGAGACTCCATCGAGAAATTAAGACAGCTCTGGCGTGCTACGCAGATAACAGAGACTGGACACGGATTTTACCAAACATCATGCTCGGTCTAAGAAACAGAATTCGCCTAGACTCCAATACGAGCCCTGCTCAATTGGTCTACGGTAAAACACTACGAATTCCGGGTGATTTCTCTCCATTTATAGGAGAAGAACCAGACGTGCGCGTTTTTTATAATGATTTTAGAGACTTCATGCAGAAAGTCCGTCCCGTCCCGGTAGACCATAAAACCGCGACGCAGCCGTTCATTCATAAAGGCTTACAAACGTGCTCTCACGTCTGGGCTCGCGATAAGCCCATTAGACCCGCGCTCACACCTCCGTACACCGGCCCACACTTAGTTCTTACAAAGAACTTCGCCGACCATACGTTTGAGATCGATAAGGATGGCACGCGTAAAACTATAAACATAGAGCGGCTCAAACCAGCCTTCGTACTTCACGAAGAAGACAACGCCGCTGGGGAAGACGACACACAAATCTCGGCGAGAACTACTTCCTCGCTCGAGCCTCCTCCGTCTCTTCCTCGTTCTCTCACTGACGAGAACCTTGTTCCCTCACAAATCATTTCCCAGCCGTCCCCACCCAGTCCCAGTCGAGCCAGTACTCCGTCAACGCGAACAGCGTCAGAGGGAGCTCAAGCTTCTCAAGAAACATCTCCTGAGACTTGGCAGTGGTGGCCTAACGCTGAGGACGCTCTCCCCACACAGCCACAGGCTCCGGAGAACGTTTCTAGAGGCCAGCATGCTCACGTCCCAAGTTCACAGAATCAAGCACCTCCACCCGTTTCTCCTGTCATTCCTCGACAGTCGGAGATCCTGGGCAATCAACAGCCTGATCGACAAGCAACCGACGTTAGAAGCACGCCTCATACAAACTCCCATCCCGTTCCTTCCCAAAACTATCCTGCGCAAAGAAAAAAATTCGTCCCAAATATACTAAAACGCGGTAAAAAAATTGACGAATTTTGCCAAAACAGCAAAAAACCGCGTACGAGTCGAGTACGGTTCGCAAAACATCTAGAACATGTAAAAATCATTCCTCGTTTATGCAGGTATAGAGGAACTGCAGAAGCATAAAGACCTCTTCAAGGCCAAGCTCAACAAAAACAAAAGCTTGCGATGACGTGATTCAACGGGATCGTCATCGACATTAATTTGTAACATAATTCCGACCAACACTCACCGTCTCCCGTTATTGGTCAAAACGCAATAGTTATAATAGTCGCCGACATTTTAACGCAAACGATTCAACACATTTTACAGATTCGACAACGGTACACTTACACTAACACACAATCACACCTTACCTTACATATATTCATTCCAAAGGAAATCTATGTACATTGTTATAAATAAACGAAATCATATGTAATATAGCTAGTCAAATATATTTATGTAAGAACCTAAAAATGGAGTCAGATGTGTATTAATAAAAAAAAGGTTCCTACATGTGATAATAAGTGTAAATAACCCTGAAATGCAATAACAAATTGTAAAATGTTATGTTAACATTTAGTTTAAGAAATAAAAGAGTATGTACCATTTGTATTATTAAATACTGGAAAGATTGGAACTATGTATAATCTCCAGTGGCACTTTAAGACTGAAATGAAAAGCTCGACCAAAATGAATTTGTAAAAAAAAAAAAAAAGCGATCTCTCTCATAATCGTAACATATAAATAATAATCAAAATAAATAATTATGGAAACTTACCTTCCTTCCTGTAAAAAGTCCTATGAACTTTTTCAACCTTGGGGGGGAGTACTGTAGGGACCAGCCGCCAGACGGCGCTCCCAACTAGAGAGAGATAGAGAGAGAAGCCGAGGTACCCACGCAGCGGCGTGCCGGTACGAGCGTCAGATACTCGCCGAGAGTCGAGCAGTGTGGACTTACTTGAAGTCAGCTAATAAAGCCTATATATTGAACACAAGTCTAACCTCACTTCTAACCTCACACCGCCTCATCCCGACATTTATATGCTACGATTGTATGAGGTGTCACCTTGTCACATTACAGCAGAAAACAAGGAAAAACGTGTAAATCGCAGTCTCACAGGGGTGGTTTCTCGAAGATCCCCCAAGAGACTGTAGAAGATCGCATGTCTAAGCGGGTTCTGCGCTCAAACGTCTCGGGGATCACAAAGTGCAGACAGCAGCGGGAGAGGCTGCGACAGGAGAGAACGGCAGCTAGGATCTTGAGGTCGCAAGAAACCAGGAACCACGGGTACCTGGCCTATCAGGTCGGGAGGTTTCAGGAGCCCACAGTGCCAAACGGCGCGAAGAATCGAATAAGACATCCCCTTGAACAGGAGGGCTGCTGCAAAGCAGCTCAACTTTGACCATGGCCTCACGGCATGAATGGTAGACCTTGATGAGGAGCTCAGTTGTCTCTCAGTAGCGAAGCGATTGAAGCCGAAATTCGCAATATCGAGGATGGACTGCTTTCTTCCTTCCGCGATTGGTTCGTCAACTACTACATCTTAATCAGCATGCTTATAGAGCGGGACACTCTACAGAGACTGACATAAATTCGACAGTTCATCAGATCGACGTGCAATGGGATAGGGGGGAATATATGGTTGATTAATGTCTGGACATTAAGGGCACGTTCAAAAGCACCTCTATCAACATTATCCAAGAAGAAGCGGCAAACCAAAGGCTACCAGTCACAATCGTTAGTTGGCTAGGGAAGGATGGGAGGGATTCAATCGGAGAAATGTCGTCGAATCGAAAATCGTCTCCATACTAGGAGCAAAGACGATAACAGGCAGGGTTAATAGACGTTGTGCGCAGAGGGGTGTTATGTCTCCTACTATTTGTATATTAGCTGCCAAAGCATACACAAATGACTTTCTGATTCTGATAGTACAGAATAGTATGTAGTTCGACGGGTCTCTTGCTTAATCTGAGCAAGATGAAGCTGGTCATGTTTACACGTTAGTATAAAATACACCAGTACAGAGTTCAAAAACACCACGGGAAACTTTAGAGATGATCCATAGCGATAAACTTTACTGGAAGTAACACCTTATATTTAAATGTAACAAGGTCATAACGGCTTTTCGAATATGTACAAAGGCCTTCAGTATCACTTAACGGCTCAGCCCTCGAATGGTTCTTTAGCTTATACAGGGCCATACTCTTGCATAAACTTGCATACACCTGGATAGTCTGGTAGTCTAGAGTGGGGCAGGTCGTGGCGGAATAGGCACTTGAGAGACTCCGAGGATTAATACTTAGGGTACCCACGGGAGAAAAACCAGGTCAGTGATTGGCGGTGGCGGTTACCACAATGCTACTGGTGATGACGGCGGTAATGGTGTTGATAACATTTATATTGGCTCCCGATAGCAAAGCGGCCATAATAGTATCGGTTCTTTCTTAGCTGGTATATTTCGCCGTGTTTTACCAATCATCAGTCGAGGATCCAAGATTGTGGGAAAGAACCCGTACGTACAGATTTTAATGTTCTTTCCAATGTTGCTATGCGTAACACATCAATCAGCGAGTATTTTCGTCAAAGTGTCAAAGAGTCTGGCCAGTCATTAAAAAGAAAAGTTGAAAAAAAATTGGATAAAATGATGGAGGGTCCTGGATATAAATTCTCGCGCTACTACGGCGGATCGTCTCAATTGCCAATACTGGCTCTTTCTGTAACAAAGTCTGGCAGTAGCAGGAAAACAAAGGATACTTTCAATAATTATAATAGCTATTTACTTTTAGAATTTATTCAAATTCGTTGATTTTAATTTAAAAAATGATGTTAAATTAAAAAGAAAATTCGCAATAAAGATATTGTTTACAACACACTTCGGGCAGAATTGTGCCTGCAAGCAGGTATCTTTTAAATTTAGATTAGCAAAGTTGAACTTTAAAAATATATCTCCCATAAAGTATTCAGTAGCGAACTGAATTAGATATGAGCTCCCGAGCAACGATATATCGCGAGTGGGGTTTTGAGTTGAATTACTACGAAAAAACTATTCGTTGAGCTTGAAATACAAATTAAAGGATGAATTAAAAGTAATTAATTTTACGATTTAATAATGCTATTAGAAACATTATTCTTTTTTATTGAATAAAAATATTAGTGCTATCGTAACAGTTTAAGTTTAAATACAACAGTATTTGGTGTAGTATCATCTGCTACTATTATTTCGGAATTTTCTCGTAATCCCAAGTCAAATAAAGTTTTTGATAAATTTTGTCGAGTCTTTACTTCTATACTTGGTACACTTTGAATATATAAGGTTTTGGTTTTTCCAAAAATGTTTGCCGTGATACCGGGGTTTTTCATTTGCAAATCATTTTGAGAACATAGTAAATCAATCAAATCTTTTAATTTCATATTCATATTATTTAATTTTAGTTCTCTTGAAACTTGACTGCAAGCCAGGCATTGATCATTTTTTTCTGCCTTGTACGTATACGTGTAAATACCGTCCGTATCAGTTAAGACCTAAAAGCAAAATAAAATTTCTTATTATTTCATTTAATAATGTGAATTTCTGGTGCAAGTGAACTTAATATGAAAATGGTATTCTTGTAAATTTCCTCTAAACGTAAAATAAACTGCTATTGTGTTCAAATAAAAAAAAATACTAGGGCCCCAAGGTATATGAAGATACTAATAAACTAAGGTGGGAAGATACCTTCAAGTCAGGCCATCTAGAATTAAACATTTGAATTGCTTATATCAATTATAATCTTAATATATTTAATACTGAAGTTGTAGATAGTTATACCTTTATTTTGAACTTTGAATATAGCATAAATAATTCTTGATGCATTCTATAAAGTATGGATGTAGGGATTTTAATAAATGAGCAAATTAAACAATAAACAAGTTCACGCGATGCTTTTAAAAAAGTTCTTGAATTTTAATAATTTTTCTATTTATTAAAAAAATCACTATGCTTTACACCTTTACAAAGTGCTTTGTTACAATCATCTACGACGAAAATTACATTAGTTTTGACAATTGTACAAATGGCCAATATCCGGCTTTCACGCCGCTTTGCTGTTAAACTAATTATTGGAATTTTACATAACATAGCTCATTTTATAGGTTTTGAAAATATCTATATTTTTTGTTCAAACTTTTTTTCTCTAGCACTAATAGTTTTTCCGCAAAAGTTAAAAAACCATGTTTTCATAACTTTACACCGTTGTTTAAACAATTTTCCCAACTTTTTAGCTGTTTCATTTATGGTATTTTATATCCTTACATGCTTCCGAACAACTTCGCGCAAAAATCTCAGTGGTAGCAGATTGTTCCAAAAAAAACGTATAGTGACTGGACTATATGCTCGGACCCAACCACCCTGTACTACTTTGTTGGCTTACGCACGGTAATGGGGAGACACGCAGTAGTGTGCATAAGTGACTGCGTGAAAGACAATAGGCTCATCTGAAATAATTACTCGATAGCGTACACTATTGTAGGGTAAGCCATCGATTATTAAATAAATAAAAATATGTTATAAAATCAGAGTTTGTAACTCCAATTTCTTACAACAGCCAATACTCACGAGCGGGCAGTTCTTAAAACATGCAAAAGTAGAAAGAAACGAGTTCGTACCATATAAGAGGCGAAAAAAACACGTGTTAAAGACTACCAGAGTCCATACAAAAATCTAAATTTATTAATCAAAGAAAATATGCAGAAAAAAAAATAACTGCGGACGAACAAAATTATTAATTATAGAAGACGCGTTAAAGGGATGAGCGCATGTACGGTACGAAGAGCGATTCACTCCTTTCTTATCTTATACACATTTTAAGCATACATTCAATAATGAATTTGACTCTCTTAGAGCACGCATGGAGATAAAAATAAAATGGTTAGAAAAAAGATTTAAACCATCTATTCGGGTTCCCTCAGAAATTTTTAAAAACAAATCCAAGCCGCAAAATATATTACAACGAGTATAGACGATTGCGAAATTAATTATTCAATCGTAAAACGATTGCCACAAAGAGTGCGCGATGCGATCAACTGTAGATTTTTGGAGAATCGAGTTAGTCTTACAGGCATTAGCGCGGCTGGACGCGTCACACAGTGACAACTATAATAGCACATACGGGAGATCCGCGCAACAACATGAAAGACATTGGCCGACACCAATTCAAGGCAACCAGTTATATCGAGAATTCATTCAAGAATTTTGTTGGGATGCGGAGGGAAATAACGACAACGTAATCGAAAGAATGAAATCGCAGGTAGTGAGTCCACGTATGGAGGCGACGTTATATGGGAAAAAAGTTAAGGTCCTAATCGATTCCGGATGTGCTGTAACATGCATCTCCCAACAACTTTATGAAGTAATAAAAAATACATCAATAGCAAAGATTACAGAACGGTCTGAAACAACTTCTCGGTTGGGGTAGCCGTAAATCGAAAAGTAATTCGCATCAATAAAAAAAACATACATTACAATGATGTACGGGAAATACCAAATATCGCACTCGTTTTAGTCGTTCCCGTTTATCCACCGATATCACAAAAGGAGATGACTTTCTGTCTAAAAATAAAGGAGTCGTGGATTTTAAGAACAAACCTGTCGAGTTACTAGAGAAAAGAATACCCTCGAATTTAATAATATACAAACGATTAGCGGAGAATACGGCAGAATGCGGAACAACGGTGTCACCAAACTTCTACAGTCTACAAACACAAAAAACAACCAACAAAGACGATATGCAGAGCAAGGTGGGTGCGATGTACCGAGAAATGAAAATAATGAATGATATGGAAGAAAAATACGACGTCATCTCCCACGAAGAGAATTACGTTAAAAATCTGTATCGGTTGAACACGGAGAAAAACTCCACTGTAAAACAATCGCAACCCATCGGCAAATTGGAGACTATGGGCATGATACAGGGGTCAAACTGCAAAATTTGCAAAAAATAAAGGAGATCAACCGTATCGGTATTCATTATATAAAAGTATTAGATATCACTCTCGGTCCCGTATTTTATACATTCGTAAGTGCCTACATACATGATCTATTAATTTGTTGAAGAACGTTCGCATATCACATTGAGCATTTGGATCGGCTATTCGATAAATTAAGAGGAAAGTGATTTACATTGAGTTTAGAAAAATCACAATTTTTCGAGACGCATTATCATTTTTAGAATTTTTTTTTACCGCGAGGGAATAAGACCTGATCCAAACAAATTACAAATAATATATGAATTAAGGACGCCGATAATTACAATCGGTTTAGTCTGTGAATATTATCGATGATTTGTTAAAAGGCATGGTTCTTCATTGATCCATTTCGCGATTTGTTGAGTGAAAATTTGGTATGAGAATGGCATCAACAACATAAGAAAGCATTCGTGGAGATAAAGAAGATTTTAATGGATAGTGTTGTCCTAAGACATTATGAACCTCAATTAACGTTTAAAGTATAAACTGATGCAAGCGAAATAAGCGTATCCGGAATTTTAAATGAAATGGACAAGGACGGATTACCGCACATAATTTTGTTGGTATCGCGGGTCCTTACAAAATATGAGCGAAATTACAGGATTACAAAGAAGAAGCTACGTGCCATTGTGTATTCGATATTGAAATTCCGATATTATCTATTGGGTGCACGCTTCAAAATCATAGCGGATCACGAAAATCTCACGTTCATGCTCAAATCACTGCGACTTAATGGGTGTTATGTTTGCTGGAGTATGTTTTTTAATATGTCACTGCAAAGGTAACGAAAATATCGTAACAGACTTTATTAACAAGAATTATTCCATTGAGCGAATAGCTCCACAATCTAACCAGTTGATTTGGAATTGCGTTAAAACTTTAGAAGAGATAGAACCAAAAACAATAAACGAAAATATAAATATGAGCGCGATGAGGAGGGTAGGTAGGAGTTTCGGAGCGAATTGAAAAATACAAAAAATATGAAGAGGACGACTGAATAGAAAAGATATTATAGAACCATGCAAAAAACATGACGATACACACAGAAAGGTAATCTGTAATGCAATACGATGGTATGAGAAAGGAACGCAGCTAGAGAGAGAATATATATATTTAGAGAGAGAGAGAGAGAGAAAATATATAGCGAGCATGATAAAATAAAATAGATATGAGGATAGAGTGAAATGTATGACGAATGAATATCTAGCAGTGGCATGTATTGGAACTACTTCGCTTTATTAAATCATGTCAGCGAAAGATAAGTATGGCAATAAAAAGAGTGTAAAAAAAAATTAATTCTTATATCACCGGGGGGGGGGGGATTAATGATGATTAAAGTAGAGAATTTGAAAGACTAAGTAATAGATATACGTAAATTAAACAATAAATACTTTGTAAATAAAAAGTTAATTGTTCGAATAAAAAATGAGACTTAATGTATTTTAACGAATTCAATAAATGAATGGTTCTAATGAAAAAATATTCAACACGTTTTAAATATGAATTTTGTATACACTACCATATAATTATTTAATGATGCGCTGCAACTAGTAGCTAATTTAAAGACTTCAGTACAGCAAATGGCTGCAATAACTGCATTTGTTGATGCTACAGCAGGAATAATATTTTTAACCACTCCTTGAACAAGGCGATAAGTCAAGCCTTGTATACCAAAATTCAAAGCTCTTTCGTTAGATTTTTCAAATATCCAGCTTATGTGCAGAGGATCATCACCATCAATAGAACAATCAAACGGATTTTCTTTTGGCCATTGTATTACTTTCACGTATTCTATACAATGTTCAGGTAAACGTGGTGTATTAGCTATGGTGCATAGCGGATATGTAACCTAGAAAGAAATACGTATCGAAATTCAACATATAAAAAACATCATACCTCATAATAAAAAGAATAAACAAATGTCAAATTTGGTGAAGACAGAAAAGTTATCTTTTTTATTTCGAATTTTATAACATTATAATTAAAAAAATATTTTCGAAAATTGTAATTAAAAAGATATATATTCAGCGTTTTTTTTAGCGAGATGGTATTTCATATGGGTAATATTAGATTCCGTTTCGGAAAAATGCAAAAATTCGATAAACAAAAATGTATCTTTTCTAATCGTTCATAGTAGTCTATGTTTTCTTATAATTTTATTACGAATCCTCCGAAATATTTGGTTGTTGCTATTAAAGGAATTTTTTAGATATCTACAACATTAACACGACAGGTGTAGTAATGCAAAAAGTAAATAAAGTGTACTATTGCTTTTACCTATATTTAGTTTATCAAATTGTTTCATAACGTTCATACCATCGGAAATATCATCTACGTATTCGGTAATAAAATTATTATACCGCGATACGATACCTTGGAGGAAAAACCCGCCAACTCAAAAACACACTTTGATTACATATATTTATAAATATTTAAATATAAATTGAAATATTAATGAATAGATTCATAAATATTTTATTATTTATGTATTAGTATTTATACAATGTCTACTATGCCAATAAATGGTATATGTATTTTTCATATATTTACAAATATATCCATAAATGTATTGAAATTCCGACAAAATTCTGGAAAATAATTCTAAGTTCCTGAACATAAAATCATAGTAAGAGAGATCTTTTCGTACACGACTTCGAATTGGCATAAAAGTAACCGACAATACGTTTACCGGTCAGGTTTTGTAACATGTAGACAGGTGCTTGACGTCTTGCAGAGATCTTATCATTTATAAATATTTGCAATACCCAACCTCTCTTGAAATCCTCGTTAAAGACGCTTCGTATATGACTAACTCGAACCAACACTCCGACTTTCATTTGATTTATCAAAAGTTGCAAAAGAAGTTTTTATGACTCCATTCTTAGTTTCATTTATAAATCTTTCTCTTTGCAGAACAACACAAGCACAAATCGACATTTTTTCAGGACCAAGAAAATGGAGCAGAGAGGTCCCTCTCCACGTCTTCATCGTCGGCTGAGTGGTGCTTATATATTTAATGAAAATATACAAGTGTATGCATAACTCTTTGATTCTCTCTTGACTAGTGGAGTGAAAAGTAGAGGTTCGTATTTATAAAATTAGATTTGACCTGAAATGCCCTTGAAGATCAATCAATGGCCCCCTTCGAACCCAATAATTTTACCCTTAAGTCATTTTTAGGTTCATAGATTCCCTCACGAGATATTTAGCTGTCTGAGTTAAATTGGACACCATGTATAGTAACCGAGTTTTTAAGCAATCTAATTGCCGTTAAAATATTTTCATTATTAACAAACGAGTCTGAACAATCGCCATTTAGAATCCATCCTATCTCATTGTCATTTCCGTTACTATTGTTACTATGCGCTGTGTCATTGCTATCTAGGCGCTCGTGCCTGGTGACTGTGCACCTGGGTCTATAGTCCAATCACTATATGTTTTTTTTTTTAACAATCTGCCACCACTGAAATTTTTACGTAAAATTGTTCGGAGGCGTGTAAGAATATAAAATAACATAAATGAAACAGCTAAAAAGTTGGGAAAATATGTTTTTTTTTTACTTTTGTGGAGAAAGTATCAGTAATAGCAAAAAAAAGTATGGACAAAAAATATAGATAATTCGAAAATCTATAAAGTGTCAAATTCCAATAATTAGTTCAACAGTAAAGTTACATGAATGTTGGGTATTGGCCATTATTACAATAGTTAATAACTATTGCAATTTTTATCGCAGATCATTAAAACAAAGCATTGTTTAAGGTGTCCATGCTTACAATAGCTGGTATGTTTATAAATCTTTATCAATTTGTTGTCAAATCTATTTGTTAAAAGGGACGTTACAAAAAACCGTCTCGAATACATTAATTTTCCCAGCTCACAGATATGGTAGTCTCAATTAAGTACTTATTTTGCTCCTTGAGAGTTGTATGTTTATGTACATTTATTAACAAAATCGGTTTAACAATTTTATTTGTTTAAAAAAGGCTTCGAAATTGAGATCGGTATGATTGACTTGTTTAATTCATTTTCGACCTGACATTCTGAGATCATCTAATCCCAAGGTTAGTAGATTAATTAGTAGATTCTTCATAAACATTTATCCATCAAAAATATTAGTCTAAGTTAAGTAGAAATAGAAAAAACTTTTGTTTTAAACAATTTGCTGTTAAGTCAATTATTAATATTAAGAGTTGATAATTTAGGATAATATCTACAAAGAGTTAATGTTTAATTTTATGGATATATTTACGTATTAATATTATTATTTAATAGTAAAAATGTAGATGGCGGCATTGTGTGCTGTTTCTCGAAGCAAAATGCAAGCAAACAGTGGAGATACGCATTCGCGCTACTCACTTCGAAGACGAATCGCGGAATCTAATAGAGCATTTTCAATCTGCAATTATAAAAATTGCAATAGTAATTAACTATTGTAATAATGACCAATATCCAACTTTCATGTTACGTTACTGTTAAACTACCCCCACGACAGATGCCACCTTGACGTTGTGTCCTTTCGCAAAATGGGCCGGTGTGGGGGCTCGTCTGGCGGTTCTGGGGCTGTACTGGCTTCGGACCAGGAGATGGGGCCCTGGAAACCAAGGAAAGGGAGGTGGAGAGTGATCGCCGGTGAAACGGGGTGATCGACAAACACCCTAGTACCTGGCGGTAGGGGTCCCTGAGTCACGGAATCCCCATAATAAGGGCTCTCCTGGTTAGGCTCTTCCCGGGACGCTGCTGGGACACGGCCCCTTCTCCTCGAAACAGAGGGGGAGGGAACGTGAACAGCCTGACGGACCGGTCAGAGGCTAGGAGCAACCATCCAACCAGGTCAAAACGACTCGACAGGTTGGATAGACGTAAACGGTACAATTACACGCTAATTTTCACACACACAACATATCACACTACAGAACATGCCACATGAGTCGTCCCCCCAAGCTAGACGCTGTGAGCCATCGTGCCTAACTAGCTCTCTTGGCACCCGGGGTTAGACGGTGTCGCTAACGATGCCTTGGGGATACCGGGCGCCCTCCCATCGTATTTAGCCTTACCACCGTATGAGGCTCTGCAGTGGCGGACCTTATATTTCCTCACTACTCGTGGGACTTTTTATGGAAAAGTTTTTAAAAAGAACCAATGATTGCGAGGGGAGGGGAGGTGACGATTCCTCCAGCGGGGCGGCAACGCCCAGTCTGGAGGGAAAGGAACCCCCCTCCTCTACCTCGTTGGAGACAGGGGGGACGACTTCGGTCGGACCCATCTCTGGCGAGGGGGAGTACGGGGTGACGCTGAACAGGGGCTCGTCAGAGAACCAGGGAGGCGCCACCTCTGAATCGGCAATGGGGCTGAAGGAGGGCTCTTCGGAGAACTCTCGAGGAACCGTAGTCGAGAGTAGTTCGAGCCGGAAGATCTCTGGGGCCCAAAGGTGTAAGATCCTGCGTCAGAAGCAGAAACAGGATGGGAAAGGAGTCGGGACCTCGGGGTCTGAAAACCCCAGGAATCGGGGAAGTTCCCATCCTGGAACATCGGGGGCAGGGGCCTCGGAGATCCGGACCGGCAAACGCCGCAAAGGATCTAATGAGACCCCTCCCATTAACAGGACTGCGGCCAAGAGGCCAATCCTGGAACATGGCCTAACTGCGGCGAGGATTGTTGACCCGCTGACGAGGGTCCTAGTGGGGGAGGGATACCCTGATGAAGAGCTAAATCAACATCATTTAGCTCTCATCAATGAGGCGGTTGAACCCGAGATCTTCAAGATCGAGGATGGACCGTTTCCCTCCTTCCGGGACTGCTTCGTCAAGCTAGGGGCAGTCGTCGTAGTGGCGGATAACGACTTCTCAAGGGACTGGCTGGAGGCAATTGACCCCAGTCTGCGTCCTTGGGAAGGAGCTAAGCTGGCACTGACCGAGATGTCTGTGCTTAAGAAGCCCCTTCGGGCCACCATTCGGATCCCTGGTAACAGGATCAGTTCGGAGGTGGTTCTGGGGCGGATCGGGCGCAGGCACCCGGACCTTGCCGTTGCGAAGTGGCGGGTGCTAGCTGAGGAAGCAAGGGAGGAACCAGAGTGTGGTACCTTCATTGTCCTCAGCATCCCCGACGCGTGCCTGCGGGTCCTTAAGAACCGCGGGTACAGGGTACAATGGGGCCTGGGAACCATTCTCGTGAGGGTGGGCGAAGGCCCTAGGGGTCAGGGCACGGGTGTCGCCGCACCGACCTAACTTCCATGGCTAGCATCGGGGTGGCATTCACCCAGATTAACTTGCACCACAGCAAAGGTGCCTCGGCTGTTCTGGCCAGGCGCCTTGCTGAGGTGCACACAGGCATATGCCTTATCCAAGAACCTTGGGTGGTTGCAGGCCGTATTAGGGGGCTAGCTGGAGTTGGTCGTCTCTTTAGAGACCCGACGAACAGCACCCCGAGGGCGTGCATCATCGTCAAGGGGTTGGAAGCCACGCTACTGCCTTCTCGGTGTAGCGGTGACCTCGCCGTCGTTAGGACTAGTCTCTCAGTGAAGGAAGTAGTCATTGCATCAGGATACTTCCCCTACGATGCCGATGACGAACCCCCGCCGAGGGAGGTTCAGGAACTAGTGGAGTGGTGCCAGGAGGGAAACACTCCACACCTCCTATCGTGCGATGCCAACGCGCATCACACAATATGGGGTAGCACAGATATCAACAGTAGAGGTGAATCTCTACTACAATATCTGGTCACAACAGACCTCTACATTCGGAACAGGGGGAATGAACCTACATTCTTCAACGCTGTCAGACGAGAGGTTCTGGACATGACTCTTTGTTCGGAGTCTATAGTTAGCTGTATCCGAAATTGGAGGGTCTCTACAGAACCTTCACTCTCGAATCACAGACATATCTGCTTTGACTGGAGAGCGGGGTCGCCGGGGAGGACGATATACAGAAACCCAAAGAAAACCGATTGGGAGCTGTATAGACAGTCTCTCAAAAGCGAGCTCGCATCCTTCAGACCAGATCTCGGCACTAAGGAAGGACTGGCCACTGGGCGCGCTGCCTGGAATGGTCCATAAAGACTTCCTTTGAAAGAAGCTGCCCTTTAACTTGCCACAAGGGAACCAATAGTACACCATGGTGGAACAAGGAACTAGAACAATCACGACGGGAGGTCAGAAAAGCCTTTAATAGGAAAAGGAAGACCAGATCACCGGATGATTGGCTTCAACATAGAGAAGTGCAAAGACGCTACAAGAAAAGCGTCGACAAGGCACGGTTTAATGGTTGGAAGAACTACTGTGAGAGGATCGAGAGATACCCTGACATAGCGAGGCTAAACGGTATCCTGGCCAAAAACCCAGTTGGGCCGAAGGGCCAACAAGTACGAACTGGGCCGCTGGACCGGAGAGCAGGAACTGGGCTAGGAAACCGGCGAGGACAGACTGGAGCCTAGCGGCTCGAGTGGTTACTCCGGAAAGGGTTAAATGGGCAGTGAGTAACTTTCTCCCTTACAAGGCACCGGGGAACGATGGAGTATACCCAGCTATGCTGCGTGAGGGCCTAGAGGAACTCACTGGCCCGCTAACCAAGCTGTACAGGGCTAGTGTTGCCATGGCACACATACCTGAGACATGGAAAACCGCTAGGGTAGTGTTCATACCCAAGGCGGGGAAATCGAGTCACACTACGGTGAAGGACTTTGGACCTATCAGACTGACCTCCTTTGTCTTTAAGACACTGGAAAGACTGGTCGACAGGTATATACAGGACGAGATCTTGTCAATATCACCACTACATCCCAACCAACACGCCTACAGGGCAGGGCATTCAACTGAAACCGCTCTGCACTCGGCGGTCCGGCAAAACGAAGGACAGTTGGACAGGAAAGAATATATGGCGGCGTTCTGTCCCCTACCATCTGGTGCCTGGTGGCCAACGGGCTGCTAGAGGCGCTTGATGGGGGGGGGGGGGTATAGCGCCCAAGCCTATGCGGACGACTTTCTGATCCTAGTTAAAGGCAGTTGCATTGAGTTAGCTATGGACACGATGCAACTAGCGCTAAAGAAAGTGGAAAGATGGTGCAGCTCTACGGGACTTTCAGTTAACACCGAGTAAAATCGAGCTGGTCATCTTTACACGGAAATATAAGATTCACCGCTATAGGGCCCCAAGGCTTCAGGGCAAAATACTAGAGGTGAAGTATTCGGCTAAATATCTAGGAGTAACCCTAGATAAAAAGCTCAATTGGAAGGGACATCTCTCGGTCCAATGCAACAAGGTAATTACAGCCTTCTGGACCTGCAGAAGGGCCTTCAGCAATACCTAGGGACTTAGTCCCAGGATAATCCTCTGGCTGTACAGGGCTGTACTCCTGCCCAGACTCGCATACGCCTCTGTGAAGGTGGCCTAGGGTGGAGCAGGTTTGGGCGGGAAGGGCCCTGGAAAGAATAAGGGGACTCATATTTAGAGGAGCCACGGGCGCAAGACGCACAACTCCAACTAAGGTACTTGGTTTACTGGCTGGAGTAGAACCTATACACCTCGCCATCTTTGGGGAGGCGGCGAAAACGGCCTACAAATGCCCAGGGCAAATGGAGGCCAGGTACACGACACACCCGATTACCAAGGGCGTTGACATCCGATCCAGAAATTAGCATGAGGACGGATATTATTATTCCAAGAGTTACCTTTGGAAGGAGATATACGGTGGAGGTTGTTGGAATTATACATTTATATCATACGCAACTTGTGTGTGTGGGAGCATATGCGTGAAGGAGAGCTCAAGAAGAGGTTTGTTTAGTTTGTATTCCTGTAAAAGGGTTTTGGCGGACCGAGTTAGTGAGGCATGAGATGCCGTACAGAGAGGCACCGCGCTACTACTCGATATTATATCAGTATATTAAATAAACCTGTTTTTCTTATTTGAATGTCCGTCTCCATTTTATTACCACAATTTCATCAGAGGTGCCCAGCAGGGAGGACTGGATCACGAAACGGGACACCCTGCCGGGCAGCGGAGAAATCTGGTATACAGATGGATCCAAGACCGCTAAGGGAACAGGGGCGGGATACTACTGTCGCAGGGACGGAAGGGGCACTTCTCTCCCACTGGAGCAGTACGCCACCGTCTTTCAATCCGAAGTCGTAGCAATCATGTCCTGTGCTCAGAGGATCATGGAACTCGAGACACGGGACAAGCACATCAGCATCTGTTCTGACAGCCGGGCAGCGCGGGGGCGTTGGAAGCTCACCGAACTGCCTCGGCGCTTGTCTGGGACCGAAGAAGGCACTCAACAAGCTGGCACTACACAACAGGGTCAGGCTATTATGGGTGCCGGGACACACTGGTATCAGGGGCAATGAGGTCCCTGACAGACTAGCCGCTTCGGGAGCAGGAACCTGCCTTCCGGGTCCAGAGCCCGCGGTCGGAGCGCCTAGGTGCCTAGCCGCGGGGAGGATACTGGAATGGGTCAGGGACAAGCACACCGGAAGCTGGTGGAAAAGGCTCGACTGCAAATACTCCAGGGCAGTTAATGGCCCGATATTGAATAAAGAGTGGAGCCTCTGTATGACTGGCAACAGCAGGAGGAACTCCAGATGCTTAGCCCAGATCATATCTGGTCACGGGCGACTTAGACACTTTGGCAAGAAAACAGGTGGAGAAGAATTAGGCACGTGTAGGTGGTGTGGATCGAAGGAAGAAACTCCTGCTCACATCATGGCACGATGCCCGGGCTTCTGCAACCTCAGGAACCAACTACTAGGGGACTTTTTCATAGACCCACAGGAGATAAGGCTCGCTAACTCGGGTGCCATTGTCTCGTTTTGGAGAATGGCTGGCCTGCCGGAGTAGCACGAGCAACCTCAGGGAATGGTACAATGGTCGCACAGCCTACGTGCCGGGGCCCCTCCCAGAGCATTAATAATAATAATAATACTGTTAAACTAATTATTGGAATTTGACATAACATAGCTCACTTAATAGGTTTTGAAAATATCTATATTTTTTGTCTAAACTTTTTTCCGCTGCCACTAATAGTTTCTCAGCAAAAAAAAACATATTTTCATAACTTTACATCATTGTTTAAACAATTTTCCCAGCTTTTTAGCTGTTTCATTTATATTATTTTGTATCCTTGCATGCCGCCGAACAATTTCGCGAAAAAATTTCAGTGGTGGCAGATTGTTCCAAAAATAGCCTGTTTTGAAGTATAGTGACTGGACTATTAACGCAATTAACTTCAGCCTCTGGTGTAATTATCCCGACCAACTGTTTCAATACAACCGCGTACTTTATCGCCATTTTTACACTTCCGGGTAAAATCCTCATATAATTCACCATTAACACCAAATGTCTTTTTGATTTTTCTTCACTGCAAAGACATTTGTCCATTTTGTGAATTTTAATTATATGCTCTGCCTTCTACATATAATTCCATTTTTTTGTTCCTTCATCTTGTTGCAGTTCCTAATACCAGTTTTTCAAGTCACAAAAACGATTCAAAGAAAGTATAATTATTCATTTTCAATTTTTGAAGTCTTTTCGACTCACGATTTGTAGGGTAGGTGAATTCTACTTATTATAATTTTTCTATCAAATATTGGAATTGTAATGTTATGTTTGCCTGCCAGATTTTATTCTTCTTCTATGTTAAATAATCCTCTGCGATCAATTACTTTTTCTTTCATTATCTCCAAAATGATTGTCTATATAGAGCGTTCTTTTGCACATAACCTAGTTTTTACATTTAAACTTTTCACGACTGTAGGTACGCAGGTAAATAAATGTACGAATATAGTAATATATTCTCTACTGTACGATATACTACGTATATTTCAACACTTTTTTTATTACAAAATTTTCACATAGAAGAAGTATAACTTCAATATTACAGATAAAAAAGATAATACGATAGGAGGGGTAACTAGAATTCATTATTTTTAAAGTCATTTTTGCTACACTGAATTATTATGATTGATTCTCTATAATTTAAAAATAATTACCTGTGGTGGATATAAATCTAAAGTGCATTCAATACAAGGTGTTAAGCCAGGTATAATAACCCGTACATTTCCTTTAAATCCTTCTGTTCCACCATCGACAAAAGGTATTATACTCGATTGATCTAAACAGCCATCTTCGTAAACTAACAATGATGTCAGCATGCCATTTATCCACCTTCGAGCTACTATGGAGTCTAAGCCGCAAATGACTAAATGAAATTGTCTATAAAACTCCTCTGATTTATCTTGTATTTTACAAAAATGAGGAATTACGTTACTACCAGGTATTCGATCATTTATAAACTTTGCCGCTGCTTCCGATTTAGATGACCCAATATCTTTGTGTCTAAATAGAAACTGTCTGCAATTAAAGATTAAATATTAATATTAATTAGTTTATAATCTATATATTATGAAATAGTTACAGTAAATAGAATTTTAACTCATTAGCATCTGAACTGATTTTTGATGTCACATTTGACGGTCTTTCAAAACCTTTTTCAGCGATTAAATGAAAAACGTAAAATACTCATAAAAAATTGAATATAAAACAACATATGCAAGCCAGAACTGTTTAAATAAATAACTCTATTGCAATACTAAATTTTCAATTCATAATATCATATTTTTCTAATATTTGCCGTTATTTTTTAGAATTTATGACCTATGCAGTGAATTATTTACAATGATCCGAGCTTACATATGATTGGAAAATATATTCAGATTGAGGAAGTTGAAGCAAATATGATTTAGAAAAATGTTTACTGAATTTATTAAAGAACAATTTCTTTGCTAAGTTTTATCGCTGTAATCGGTTTTGAAAAATATCCTGAACGAATAATGTGGGTCTCATATTTTAATATAAACAAAAATCGAGAAAAAAAGATAGCATATGAAAGTTGAGATGTTTATAAGTTCGTAAACAAATGAGCGTCAAATTTGATTCATAACTTCATTTTATGTTAATGCAAAAAAGTGATGTGATTTCGAGCAAAAGTAAATGAATTATTATGTCACAACTAAACTATTGATCAGATTTACACCGGGTTTCAATATTTTGATTTGCTTTACTTTAAACCAAGACGTTAAAAAGGATGGAATGATTGATTAATAATTACTTGTATACTAAACATTTAAAAATTCTTGCAAATTTCCATTTTAGCGCTCTAGCTCTAGGCCCATTTTCAATATATTTTTCATTTTTTATTTTAAGGCAATCTAATACTATGTTAGTTAGTAATTGATAGATGATTAGTAATAGATGATAGAAACTTATATGTATTAGATTGCCTTAAAATATACCTTTGTTTCTGGATCACCGTTTACATAACATGTTACATTATGGTTTGTAAACCTATATATATATATATATATTAGGATGACAGCGCCTGCATCAACATTAAAAAATCAAAAACATATCCCCCGCAAAATGTAGCCAAGAAATCAAGGTATCCAACGCACTTTTCCTTTTTTTAAATAAATAATATTCAATGTTGCCACTGGGCGTTTAAAGTTTTCTTAATATTTGTGACCTAGAGAAGGAGAATACCTGAAAAACTTAATGAGCAATCCCAGATGACAATGCGAACATTAGTATCGAAGGTACTGCTCATAAATATCCTTACCTATTTTTATGGTAGGGTCAACCTGTGAAAGTTTACTGAGGGTTTAATAAGAATGAACCTTTTCGGAGCATGCGGTTATAGAAAAAATTCTACTACCGATATTTAAAATTAAATATTATAAAATAAATTTGATTTCATAAATATATTCAACAATTTCATAATTTATAAAATACTGATTCTACTAAAACTTGAATGAAAAAAATTGGATAAAATTATCTTAGATTGATAATATTACAGACGATTTACTTTTCCAGTAAATAAAAAATGCTTCGGTTTTCATCGTTCAAATTCAACAAAAAGATAATTTTATGAAAAATTCCATAGTATGTACTAGTAAAAATTTACAAAATTTAAAAAATACAGAAACATTTGATAATACTAAAAATATTTGCAAATAAAATTGTTTAAAATTATACTTTGTATTTATGATAAAGAAAATACAGTTACGACGATGTACCTGGAGAAGAGAGAGGCATACCGATTACATGTGTTGGAGTTTCTTTGCACGGGTGCAAGGGCCATTAAAGTATCATGTAAGATTAACCCTTGAAAAAATTTACTACATTCACCTACTTTTTAAACTGAACACTCCTCAATCTTTTAGATATTTGACAATGATAGAATTACAGTTTGTTGAAAAATTTTTTTTAAATCAATTCTACAAGGACATAAGGATATTCTGTTAAAATTTTGTAGCTCTACAAGTAGTAGAAATCACCTAAAATGAACTCCAAAAACCAGCAATTTCGACGAAATTTGCACCTGTTCGTTCATTTAAATATTAACTTTTATGGGCAAAAAGTACATCAATCCATTGTTCGATACATATTCGATACAGATTATGAAAGAAAAATTTAGTTAAATTTATCCAATTTACGTTATCGTCGAAAAGTAATTCCACCTGCTTGACCCATGCTATTTCCCCTTTAAAAATAAAAGCTCCAGCGGCAACATTAAATATTGTTTATTTAAAAAAAGAAAAAGTGCGTTGGATACCTTGATTTCTTGGCTACATTTTGAGGGGGATATGTTTTTGATTTTTTAATGTTGATGCAGGCGCTGTCACCCTAATATATATATATATATATATATATATATAAACTATGACGGTCGCCCGTCATAAACAAGAGGCTCGCTAGCCCTAAGCGCGCCGCGGATATAGCTTAAGCCACACCATGTGTACATTATAGGAGCCGCGAGGAGCAGCCGAGAGAACCGCCGGACAGGTGAGTGGTGGGGGAAGGAAAGAGAGACAGAGAGAGCGCGATAGTTGCTCGTTTTTGAACGAGTTAGTTGAACTCGCGTTTCTAGTCGATATAGACACTTTGACGGATTACCCTAGTGACCTCGATTTCTTGGCATCCTGCTACCCCTCGACACGAAGGAGCAACAGCGACCCGCACGAGACGGGCCCCGATCACCAGCCGCATGCCTTAGCCAGCGCTTCGCCTCCCGGAGGACAAGCTCCGATTGCAACCACCGTACCGACGTCCGGATTCGTAGCGACTACGCCGTAAGTACCGGCTCTCTCTCTTGATTCTTTGAACTCTCTCGCCCGCGCTCCGCCCTTTCACGCCTCGGCGTTATTGTAGACTCGGGAATAAACTTCCTTTCTTTTAATTTCAAACCTCGCGTAGTGCTCTCATTCCCTCGCCTCAGGCTACTTAGGTCTTCCCCGTCGCCAACGACTCCACGCCGCTGCCGCAGGCTAGCGGAAGAAAACGGAGGGAATACCGTCCCTCTGATTATAACGGACAGCGATCTACCCCGTTATAAAACTCAATGATAAATTTTTTGACTGTGTATGGTCATTGCATAAAAAATTCAGTACATTTGGTATACAAAATTGGCCATAACTACGCCGTTTTGAACATACGGCCGTAACAATCAGATTGGTAGTGGATATCTTTTAAGTTTAAGCATTTATTACAGCATTTATTACAGCATTTATTATTGGGCCGAAACAGGTGAACTATTAAACTTTGAAAAGTCGCTGTTTTTAATCGTATTTTCAGTTCAAAATTTCTTAAACACTCTGAAAGATAAAGAACAAAACATACAAATTTTGAACAAGACTGTGCAAACATTGAACTATTCAGCCTCAAGAATTATGTACTCTTCTCAGCAGTAAGCAATACAGATGTACTGAAACAAATCACAAAGGCTATAGCTTGATAAGCATGTAAAAACTGCCCTAACCTGAATCTTAATTTAAAGACCTCTTGAGCCAAATTTTCAGACCTCTAGGTTTAAATATAATATCCCTATAGACTTAAAAACGTGTTTTTTTAAAAAACATTTTTTCTGTTTCATGGTTTGCTCAAAAAAATCTGAAAAAATTCATGAAAATGTATTTCCAAGTGAGGAACTACTCTGATTTTTTTTCAGTTTTTAGAGACCAAAATTGGACCCAGGAAAAATATTTTAATTTTTCAATCATTTTTTAGATTATGTAGTTTATATTTGGCTAAGATTCAAATAACTATATTTTATGTGTTTTCCCCCTCTTTCGAATACTGCTTTCAGACACATCATTTTCAGACCGGAACATGCTCAAAAATCGAATAAACCATTTATTTCGACTATTTTTTGCTTGTTTTCGGCACATGACCTATGTAAATACGGATATTCTAAAGGCGTCAAGGCATTAAAAAGTATACTAAGACTCCATCTCATATTTAAAAAGCTTTTAGAAATAGGGGCTATATCCCTGAAGCGCTAAAGGACCTAATCCGATCAAATTTATCTACATGGAAAATTATTTATTGAAGTTATGGTAAGTTATTTATCGTTATAAGTAATGTTGAAATAAATTATATCGAATAAACTATGATTTAATGGTTAATCCAGTGCCATCTTTCTAACAGAAATTGAGGCACTGTTTGTTTTTATGTGACTGTGTCAATGGATTACGAACTGTAGGCTCCTGTTCTCATATTGCAGCAGTCATATATTTTCTAGTAATACTAGATATAAATAAAAAATCATTAAACCAGCAAAAAGTTTTGTCTAAATTATTTTCAAATACAGACATTGATGCAGTTATAGAAAAAGATAGTGATGAAGATTGAAAGTATAAATAATTTTTCATGTAGATAAATTTGATCGGATTAGGTCCTTTAACGCTTCAGGGATATAGTCCCTATTTCTAAAAGCTTTTCATATATGAAATGGAGTCTTAGAATACTTTTGAATGCCTTGACGCCTTTAGAAAAGCCCTATTTGCACAGGTCATGTGCCGGAAACAAGCAAAAAATAGGCGAAATAAATGGTTTATTTAATTTTTGTGCATGTTCCGGTCTGAAAATGATATATCTGAAAGCAGCATTCGAAAGAGGTGGAAAACACATAAAATAGAGTTATTTGAATCTTAGCCAAATATAATCTACATGACCCAAATAATGATTGAAAAATTAAAATATTTTTCCTGGGTGCAATTTTGGTCTCTAAAAACTGAAAAAAATCAGAGTAGTTCCTCACTAGGAAATACATTTTCATGAATTTTTTCAGATTTTTTGAAGCAAACCGTGAAACAGAAAAAATGTTTTAAAAAAACACGTTTTTAAGTCTAGAGAAGTTAGGTTTAAACCTAGAGGTCTGAAAATTTGGCTCAAAGGGTCTTTAAATGCGTCCTTTTGAATAGCTAGGTTCGAATTATAGTCCAGTCACTATACGTTTTTTTGGAACAATAGGCCACCACTGAGATTTTTGCGCGAAGTTGTTCGGAAGCATATAAGGATATAAAATACCATAAATTAAACAGCTAAAAAGTTGGGAAAATTGTTTAAACAACGGTGTACAGTTATGAAAACATGGTTTTTTAACTTTTGCGGAAAAACTATTAGTGTTAGCGAAAAAAAGTTTAGACAAAAAATATAGATATTTTCAAAACCTATAAAATGAGCTATGTTATGTAAAATTCCAATAATTAGTTTAACAGCAATTTGTACAATTGTCAAAACTAATGTAATTTTCGACGTAGATGATATTAACAAAGCACTTTTAAAGGTATCCATGCTTAGAAAAAGCTGGTAAAAATTTCAACTTTAAATGATTATTAGTTTGCTGTCAAATCTATTTGTTATATAAAAAGATCGTCTCGTTGACATTAGTTTTCCCAGCTCACAGCTACGGTACAGTCTCAATTAGGTACACGTTTTACTCCTTAAGAGTTGTATTTTTATGTACAATTATAAACAAAATCTATTTAACAATTGTATTTGTTTAATAATTGTTCATAATTGTACATAAAAATACAACTCTTAAGGAGTAAAACGTGTACCTAATTGAGACTGTACCGTAGCTGTGAGCTGGGAAAATTAATGTCTACGAGACGATCTTTTTATATACCAAATAGATTTGACAGCAAACTAATAATCATTTAATGTTGAAATTTTTACCAACTTTTTCTAAGCATGGATACCTTTAAAAGTGCTTTGTTAATATCATCTACGTCGAAAATTACATTAGTTTTGACAATTGTACAAATGGCCAATATCCGGATTTCACGCAGCTTTGCTGTTAAACTAATTATTGGAATTTTACATAACATAGCTCATTTTATAGGTTTTGAAAATATCTATATTTTTTGTCTAAACTTTTTTTCGCTAACACTAATAGTTTTTCCGCAAAAGTTATAAAACCATGTTTTTATAACTTTACACCGTTGTTTAAACAATTTTCCCAACTTTTTAGCTGTTTCATTTATGGTATTTTATATCGTTACATGCTTCCGAACAACTTCGCGCAAAAATCTCAGTGGTGGCAGATTGTCCCAAAAATGGCCTGTTTTCAAGCTATAGTGACTGGAATATTAAGATTCAGGTTAGAGCAGTTTTTACATGCTTATCCCGCTATAGCCTTTATTTTAGACTCGAGATCAAAACATTGGTTAAAAGCCATGTAACAATAAAAATAAGCATTTATCCTCAAGAACAATTCTTTGATATTAATTAACTTACCTCCTGGATTGAATATTGTTAGAAGCAAGTGGATGTAGAAAAAAAGAAATACTATTAGAAACTCTGATGATACAGCCTGACACCATGCTAGTTTAGTTACAAGTAATTTATCTCAGATTAAATAGGCCAGGAGAATTGGACCTAAAACGGTCTGTTCTTGGATGTTGCTTGAAAAGAGTTTTTTTGTGGATTATATTCGAAAGAATTTAACTTCCCACCCAGTCAAAATCCTGTGCTAGCTTAAGCTTCCCATCTTTGGACTTTGATGTCTCACAGAGTATTTGACCAATTTTAAATATTTTTTGCTGGAATTGAAGGATTTTTTCAAGAACATTGATCCTGCTTTTGAAAAATGTTCTCAACTCTATTAATTGCTAAACTAATTAAATTGTTTATAAAGACGATTTTTTTTATTCGATAAAGTCCGGGCTAAATGTTGCTAAATAAACAAAAATCAATAAAACAAAGATAGCATAGGGAAAAAAGTCAACGGCAAATTTGATTATAACTTTTCACTTTATGTTGCAAAAAAGTGATGTGATTTCAGGCAATAGTAAATTAAATATTATGTCATGATAAACTATTGATCCAATTTATCATAATCCATTACTTTAAAGCACGAACGTTAAAATGCATAGAATTACTGATTAATAATTTACTTGTAAAATAAACATCTGAAAATTCTTGCAGTATTTCACTTTAACAATGTAGCTCTAGACCCATTTTCAATATCAAATTTTCACTTACGCACTCGAATTTTTTTCTATCTAGCAAAGAATTTATTAGTCAAAACTTATTGGTAAAAAAGTAGTACTCACATTTTCTGTAAGTCATGTATTTTCAAAACTGTTAAGGAAAATACCTGAAAAAATGCATGGTTTTTGCAAGTCATTGCTTTAAAGATATTCCTATTTGACATTTTGCACATAGATATATAACATTATAGAAAATTAGAAATTCTAATTGATAATATTTTCAGGGAATTCACTGTGGTTTTAACAAAATGACAATCTTATCTTTTAAAAGAAATTCATGAAATATTCCTTTCAAGAGCATTTCCACAAAGGATTGTGGTTCTCATTAGTTAAAAACTGCTTATTACTTAAAATCCTTATAACAGCTTACAACATGCAAAATAACAAAAGCACGATGAGGGATTTTAAAGTCACACTGAATTTCAGCATCACTATATTACATCTAAAATCTTGAAAACTAAAATCAGTAAAATTCTATATCAAAGTGCTTTAGAAACTCTGCATTTCCTAAATGACCGACCAACCTGGATTAAAAACACTCAGCACTATTAGCAAATATAAAATTTTAATATTGAAACTAATTCAAGGTATTTTGCACTATAGTTGCATCTACACAACAGTGGATGAATTACTCATAGGTTTTTTGTTCATTAATTTTGCTAAGTTTTAATCCTGCAAAGAAATGAGATTAACTAGAATAGTTATAGGCAAAAAACTGTTGCTGTATTAACTGAAGAACGAATGATGTATGGTTAAGATACTTAATTTAAATAATTAAATAGAAATAAGACCTTTGCCAATGGTATTTTACATTTACCAATTTTCTGATAATCTTATAAGCATTAAAATAATTAAAATAATTAAACTAATTAAACCTCCATTTTGATGAATAATTTATTTCATATATATTAAAAATGGAAAATCTATAATTTACACATTGAAATGCAAATAGATTAATGAGTATATTTTTTTCATTACTATGAATATATTTTTCTGATTTGTACTAAGAAAGTTCATTCCAGATTATAGAGAAATAAACTGTATATTTATTTATAAATATATATGTATATGAAAATAAGAGAATAATTATATCACACACTATAACTTTTATAACATACTTAAAAATTATATCATCTTACTCTTTGATTGATCACATATAAATGTATAGTATCTATTCTTATTTGTATACATACCATATGTTATTGCATTGATCAAATGACTATTTTGATAAGTAATTTCTATTGTGACACACAAAAATTAGTTTAAAATAAGACTAGAGTTTTAAGTTTTTACAAGATTGAAAAATATAATTATTAAAACTAGTTTTGTAAAAATAAAAGATTTGTGAAACAAATAAAAAATGTTACCGATTTAAGTTTGACAAATCAATTGTATCCATATCAATGACATGCATCTGCCTAAAACCCATGAGTGCTAAATTCTTCAAGCATTCACATCCTAATCCACCAGCTCCTATTACAAGTATTTTGCAATTATGCATTAAAAACTTTAACGCCTCAGATGATGGTTCAAAATCTGGCCTACAAAATGGTCCAGATCTTTCCAAAATTTTGCGTAAATTACTTAATTTTCTATGCATATATTCTAAATCCATCATGAACCAGTAAATGGAGACATGTACTTGTGTAATATATCTGTATTATACTTAAATATAAAAATTTAACCTGTACGTCAATTTCATACTAAATATACATGCATAATAACTTTGCAATAGATTCATTATTATCTGAATATCAAAATTGAATATTACACGAGAAATTATATTTTAAAGAAAGACACCCAATAGGTATTATTTATAATATTGTTTTATTACTCTATACATTATTAGTCTATTTTAGAAGTTTTTTATGTATTGTTGATGTGTGTTGGCGGGAGATAAGAAAGCCGGTTAGTCCCGTTCAGCGTTGGGTTTAGAATTATGTCAACATGGCGTCGATTTTGGCTTACTCCTAGATTTGGAACTAGATGCATGTATATATGTTGAAAGCCATCGCACCGATACACCGATTTGCCGAAATTATGTATCTAGACCTATTCATATTTCGTGGTTGAGCAGAAACTGTACACTACTGGAATACAAGTTTTGGCGACGTCTGCTACTGTGTTCGTATACGAAAAGGAAAATAAAACGTAATTTCGAGTTACGATTAATCTTAAAGTACTGATTAGCAGACTTGTACGAATGCCGTAGTGTTTTAGTTGTTAGTAAAAGTTTGACAACTCGTGTCAATGGATATGCTTTAAAAGATATCTTAGAAAATTTTTGCGTTAGTTTTGTTTTGTAGCGTTTAATTATGGTGTTTAAAATTGATTTTCATTATTGAAGTGCAAGAAAAAATAAATCGACTCAAGAATTTAGATGATTTAAAGCATTACTACGAGTTGGTAGATAAAATTCAATTTTTTTTAGAAGAGAGTAAATCATCTAAATTCTTGAGTCGATTTATTTTTTCTTGCACTTCAATAATGAAAATCAATTTTAAACACCATAATTAAACGCTACAAAACAAAACTAACCAACAGAATTCACAGCGCAAAAATTTTCTAAGATATCTTTTAAAGCATATCCAACTTTTACTAACAGCTAAAACACTACGGCATTCGTACAAGTCTGATAATCAGTACTTTAAGATTAATCGTAACTCGAAATTACGTTTTATTTTCCTTTTCGTATATTAACTCAGTAGCAGACGTCGCCAAAACTTGTATTCCAGTAGTGTACAGTTTCTGCTCAACCACGAAATATGAATAGTTCTAGATACATAATTTCGGCAAATCTGCCCTGATAACAGTATGCTGTCTCTGTGCCGTCTCTGTGCTCCACGGCATGCAGCATGCGTGACGGCAGAACCACTGCCAGGTGACGCAGCATACTGCCGGCAGAATGCTAGCACGACGTGCTGGCATGCATGCAGTTTCTAATTCCACCTAACACTGTGCTTTTAGTTCACAAATTATCATTAATATAATAATAATTTATAAATTTTAAAAAAGTAAATGCGGTTTTCCAATAGGAGATTACTACGATTTAATAGATTATAAATAGAACATCAATACTTTTAAGGACTTGCACATAAAAACTATTTTAGGTTTTGACTTCTTTCCTCTGATTCTAAAGCCGCTTGACAATGTCACAAATATAGTTCGAATTTTACCATTAAATATTTGTCACGATAACCGCTTCAACGAGAAAAATTTTTGTCAAAAATTTATTATCACTTTTCATAAATTTTGTATTACTTTGATAATTGTATTGTCGATTTTTTTTTTATTTAAGAAACAAAAAACCATTTTTCACCATTGAAAATTTGTTATTTATACCTTCTTTTAAGAGCAATCTTTTTGATAAAAATTTATTATTTTTTTGACAAATTATTTACTAAACAATTACTACTAGTAAACTTTTCTTAATGTTCTGCTGCACGTATTTAGTAGGACCCGGCTGTTAACGATGTATAGGTTCTGATAAAAACTACGCTATCGCGTTTAAGTGAGATGTCATAAAAGAAATTCTTTTTAAAATTTTTTTAAAAATATCGATCTTTTTATCTTTGCGTTTTTTATAACTTTTTATTTATTTTTCAAATCTACTGATAAAATCGAAATTTGAATGGTAAAAATCGGACTATATTTGTCTTAACGATTTCATGAAAAATCCACAATTCAATTATCAGAGCATTAAAAAATTATTGGTAAATGTTATCCGATTTTTTTCATTCAAATTTGGTCGGAATTCGAATTTCTAATAGTTTATAAAATCAAATTCATATTTTGCAACGTTTTAATGAAACATATTTTTTATGACGCCGAAGGTCTAAATATTGTCATAGGCCTGGAGCTTGGACCCTCATTACAAGTTTGTTTCGAAACATACAAGCAGAATCGAGCGTTTCGACGTGAGCATCGTAGTTACATCAAAACCACGAACAGAACATAGCATCGGTTAGGCTTTGTTGAATGCTAGTATCTTCGAGCGAGGTCAATTGATCAGCGCACATTTGATGTTCTACTTTAACGTTCATGTAGAAAAAAATGGTTCGCCTTAAGTCTTATGCAGTGCATAATTTTACTGAATAGTATGCAGGGATCGTTAATTAATTTGTTGACAAAAAGGTTGTAACTTGTCAATATTATTAATCATTAATAACAAGACACCTTTAAACATACTCCATAAACATTCTGTTATCAGAATGAAAGCTCAATGTCGACACGCAAGATGTCACGCGTAACGTCGCCGTATTCCGAAAAATGACTTCGAAATGCAGGCATTGCGCGTTCATGAAATGATGACACCCGACCAGTCGTTATGACGGCTCGCGGTGCTAGCGTTATACTGTCATTAATTAGCACAGAATACTTTTCACTGCTCGCCAACAGAATATTAATTTAATATCGGAATCAAATATATGTCATTATTGCTGTTTTTACATTAGATGTAATTTAAAAATTAAAAATTATAAAAAAACCGTATAGGATTGAGTGACAATACTACTACTTTTTTAATCGACAATTTTTCATTATGCTTACAATGGGATTTGATCCTTAAACCTTGTGATTGAAACTCCGAAGACTTATCCGCTGGACCATAAAGACCTGTTAAGTGTCTTACAATTCTTTAGACCCATATGAATCCACTTAACGTAGAAATTTATAGTTTACGAATGAAATAATTGTTCCTATTGAATAATTTTTTTTAAATAAAAAATATTAACGATAATTTGACTCGCTTTATTGAATGTTATTAAAAAATATGCGTCTTTTAAATCTATGGGTGCCATAAACCACTCTTTTGAGATTAGTTTTGTGGCAGTTCTGAGATCTTCCATATTACAATGTTCATTTGGTAAAATTCATTTAATTTTTTCAAATTTAAAATAAATCTTTTTTCCCCATTCGATTTGAGTACTAAAAAATAAGTTGAAATTTATATCCCTTCAAATACTCTAAAATAAAAAGATCATCTGAGTTAACTGACCACTCGCGTAAAAATTTGTGCAACTGACCCGCAATTCAACCTACCGTTTTCATTTCTTTGGGGCATGCATCATGGAGCCTGTTACAGGTGGATAACCGTAGCGATTTACTTGACGAGAATCTCTAAGTATTCTACGATTGCCGAAATTCCTGTGAATATTTTTTGGCTTGAAGCCTGCTTTGCCCCGGCCTCAAGCAAAGCCTCGCCAGTCTGAAAATGACGACGCTTCGAAAGTTAATCTTTTTGTTGTCGTTGATTGCTTTACAGATATACCTAGGTTTTCCACTGCTTTATCAAGTCTTATTTTCTCTGATAAGTCTGATCCAAACAAAAACTCTCCATGTTCAGTTTTTTCTAAAATCTGATTTTTGTCAACGCATGGCTATCCAACGCATGTCGACGCATGGCTAAGGATCTTCTCGCGCTTATTAATTGATTGTGTAGATCGCACAATATTTAGTCGGTTAATTTTAATTAACGCGTGGAAGCACGCGTAAAAAGGGAGCAGTTGCGAGATACGTTTATTGACGATAGAGTGGAAGCGTCAATACAACTGACTCCCGACGAGGAGGGTCTCGTTGACAGTACCCATCCTCTGCTCTTGCTGCGCGACTTCCTTGAACTCAGGAAGCAGCAAGAAGACACGTATAGGCAGCAAGAGCGTAGAAGAGAGCTCCCAGCCGTGTCGAAAGCTCAAAGAGGGCGCGCCCGTCTAGGGCTAGTCCAGATGACAGCACATCTGACGACAGCAGAAAACAAGAGGAGCTGGGCAGAGAGCTCCTGAAAATCAGAGACGTTCCCTAAAGGGCGTTGAATACATCAGCCAGAGAAGCTGATAGACAGGCGCCAATGACGTGGCTAAGAGAGAAGGCCAAACGATCTCTCGACAAGCACGAAAAGAGAAAAGAACGCGAGTCCAAGAGCTCAGGAGAGAATAGTCTCGTCATTAAAGATGAAGAAATGACAGCAGCAAACCAGCAATTACTGGATCGTGTGGACGCCAACACAGCGTCGATCCAGGCGCTCAACAGCAAACTAGACAGGGTTTTAGAATTGCTGGCAGCGAATCCTGCAAAGAGCGGAAGGGACTGCTGGTGGTAAGGATACCACCCTGGAAGCAAGGCGTGACCTCCGCGTAAACTTCCAGGAGACGTTCGATATCCTGAACGCGGACCATAGCCGCTTCCAAGAGGAAATAGCGCGACAATAGAAGAGGTTAGTCAGGGGCACTAATAGGCAGCCACTCAGCTCGATAAGGCGGTCCACGCAAGGTGTTGGAGGGGGTGATAGTTCCTCTAACGAAGATCGAAACTCTTTCGCGGACCAGCCAAACCGAAGTCACCGGCTTGTCGCTCCTAAGTGAGTAAATAGGGCATCAACTTCACCGGCATCGATTCGGTAAGTGTCGAGCACTTCCTTCAGAGGATGGAAGGACGCCGTCGCATAGAGGAGGTAAGCGACGAAGATATGCTTGCCGCGTTACAAGAAGTTCTTGTAGACAACGCATATGAGTGGTTACAAAATCGTCTAGCTGACCAAGGTGAATGGAAAAGCTGGTCAGATTTTAGTAATTGCCTCAAACGATGGTACGACACGACACGAGGGTACCAGGAAAGACTGTAGGTAGAGGCGCACGATAGGACAAGTACCTGACGAGTCCGTGCGCGAGTACATAAACTGTATGCAGGGTATCCTGAGAAGAATGGTATCTAAGCTGGATGTGGATCAGCAACTAGATAAGTTGTATCACAATTTGCTGCCATCCTTAAAGAGAGTGCCCCACCGGAAAGACTTTGTGTTTGTGGAGCAGCTTTTGGACGCGGCTGCTGAGGTGGAAGCAGCGATAGCGTGCGAGGAAGCGAACGTGGCGCCTCCTTCTACCAACAAGACGCTCATCCCTGAATGTGCCTATAAGGGAAAGAGGCGAGCGTCAGCCAGTAAGGCCAGTGTGTCAGCGATAAGAGGTGAAGCCAGCTGAAGAAGTGCTGACGGTAGCCGCTATGATGCAGGTCTTGAAGACGACGCTGGCAGAGGTAGCAGGGAAATGGGACGCAAGGGCTAAATCGCGATCTCCCAAGCGAGGTAGAACTACCAGTCGGAAAGGGAGTAGAGATAGCTCGCGGAGTCCAAAAAAGAAGGGCAGTCGTAGCAAAAGTCGGTCCAGTCCTCACAAATGGAGTGACAGGAAAGGCAGCTGGTCGACGATAAGCAATGTGTCCAAAAGCACCACCGGGAAACGGGAAGAAGGAGGAGTAGGCGAGGTCGCTACACCTCTTAACGTGCGCAAGGATCGTTAGGTCGATGACGCGCACAAGACCTTCTGCGATGATTTCGATAGCATGGTGCAGATCCTGCCATCGCTGCTAGTCGTGAAGATGAGCGTCCAGCTGGGGAAGAATTATGCTGGTGGTTACAGATAGGGATCGGAGTATTCCGGGTCAGAGCATCGTACAACCAGGGCGCTGCGATAACTGTAATGGGCTCATTAGGGTTACAGATCGCAAGCGCATGTAAGCGTCCTCTTAAGCCATGCAGCGGCTCCCAGGCTCAATGCGCAAATGGCGGCGTGTGTCCGATAGTAGGATACGTGGATTTACCGTTTAACGTCGCTGGAGTGCGTAAGGAAGTCACGGTAGCAATCATGCCAGATGCGGTAAATAAGTATCTCGTAGTCACGAATTTCGGCAGATTGTTTCAAGCAGTCCACGATCCTAGAGAAAATCTCTTGTACCTTTGCAGGTAGCGGCGCTCAGAGCTTCAGGACGGTCAGAGATTGAACTGGGATTAGCTCACGTGACGAGCCAAGAGCGTGAAGGTATCACTCAGTTATTAGAGAGAGTGTTATCAAAGACACAACCAGCGATCGGACACACACAACTGATCGAACACGGGATTGAAGTAGGAACCTTAAAACCCGTCAAACTGAAATATTATCCCGTTTCCCAGAAGATTAAGCAAGAGATGCACAGACAAATCAAAGAGATGTTAGAAACCGGCATCATTGAGCCCTCCAAAAGCGGATGGTCGAGTCTAGTAGTGATGGTGCACAAGGCGAACGGAAAGTATTGTTTTTGCGTTGATTACAGGAAGGTAAACGTGCTATCTCGAGCTGACGCATATCCATTACCAAATATGGATGATATTATTCGCAAACTGCAGAAAGCGAAGTATATTATAACGTTAGATGTCAGTATCGCTTACCACCAGCTACCATTACAACCTTAATCGAGGCCATTGACCACTTTAACAGAGCCACATTCCAGCGTATGATCGACGAGGTGATCAGTTCAGACTTTCAACCCTATGCCTACTCATATCTCGACGATGTGATCATCGTCACGGAGACATATGAGCAGCACCTCCAGTTCTTAGAGAAGGTACTCACGTGGCTGACTGAGGCAGGGTTGACGATTAACCAGGAAAAAAGCGTCTTTTGTAGTGAGGAGGTAAAATACCTTGGCGTCCTGGTTGATCGTGACGGATTCCGGCCAGATCCGGATAAGATAGCGCCTATAATGGCGTATCCGGTGCCGAAGAACCTCAAGCAGTTCTTGCAGAAATTTGCTACCATCGCCGAACTTCTACATAGGCTCCTTAAGAAGGAGAGGTGGTATGAGTAGGGTGAAGACCTGCAGGAGGCATTCATGCAGGTCAAAGCGCTTATCGTGTCAGCGCCAATACTCCACCGCCCAGATTTCACAGGGAAGTTTCTGATACAAACGGACGTGAGTGACACTGGGCTTGGGGCCGTCCTTTTTCAGGTAATCGACAGAGAAGAGCGCGTACTAGAGTTCGCTAGTCGCACAATGTCCCAAGCCAAGAATTTAAAGTTGTCACGGACCATAGCAGCTTAAGATGGCTGCATAACTTGCGCAATCCAACAGGGCGCCTCGCAAGATGGGCGTTGGAGATGCAAGGCCATACCTATTCTGTCGAACATAGGAAGGGTTCGCAGAATGCAGTACCTGACGCGTTGTCGCGCATGTACGAGGAAGAAGTCGCGCCGGTGTGTACAATTGGTTGGGCCAATGACAGGTGTGACGAATAGTATGGCGATATGATCCGAAAAGTGTTGAGGAAGCCCAAAAACATTTCGTTATATAAATATGTGGTTGACGACAATCTTCCAGCTTCGATAGAGGACAATGAAGCTTGGACAATCGTAGTCCCAACAGATCGAAGGGACCAATCCTGCGAAAATGCCATGACGAACCGTCAACCGCCCATCAGGGGCGCGAGAAGACGTACTCAAGATTTCGAATGTACTATTATTGGCCAAAAATGTACAAAGACGTATCTGAGTACGTCAAGCAGCACTGTTTCGTTTATCAGCAGTGCAAAGTCGAGCAGAGCGCACCCACGGGCCTAATGGGTAAGCGTACTATTACGCGCCCATGGCAGGTCGATGCAGGAGATGTGATAGGTCCCAAAACGAGAAAAGTCCATGGAAACGAATATATCCTGATATTCGAGGACTTGTTGACTCGCTAGGTGGAGCGAGTCCCGATAAAGCGAGAAAACGGCAAGAGCATCTTGAAGCAACTCCAAGAGCGCCGGAGGTATTCCTTTCCGACAATGGTACGGAGTTTAAAAATAAGGCTATAGATGAATACCTCGAACTATTTGCGTCAGGCATGAAGTGACGCCACCATATCACCCTCAAGCCAATCCCGTAGAGAGGATGAATAGAACCATAATTGAGATTGTTCGTGCGCTCATCGAGGAGGATCATTCTAGATGGGATGAGCGATTAAGCGCGATAGTGTTTGGTTACAACACTGTCCCACACTCGGCTACAAAGGTTAGCCCAGCCATGCTGATGTACGGGAATCAGCCAAGAAAGCCCTCTGCTGCGAGAAGAGAACAGGACTTAGCAGCAGCGGAAGAGTTGCAGCGAAGAGCAACTGATCAGTGGCAGGATCGAATGGAAGATCTTGCCCAGCTGCGTGAGCGAGCGTATGAGCAGGCGAAAAGCTCTCAAGATCGTCAAGCTCAATATTACAACGCTGGTCATAGGCCGATGACGTATAAGGTGGGAGATTTAGTAATGAGGAGAAACTACGTATTATCCTCAGGAGCTGCGCATAGATCGGCGAGGCTCGCACCACCTTATATGGGACCTTATGAGATAGTAACAGTCCTGGGGACTAATACTTACCGCCTGGTCAGCGAAGAATGTGAAATAATAGACCTTGCACCGGCCGCGCAGCTTAAGCGTTTCCACGGCATCAGGGAACCAATTAGAGGATTGACGCCTGAACAAGAAGACGTCACGAACCCACCGAGGGATGCGAGTCTGATAGAGCGAGCGCTAAGCGGCGAGCGAGTCTCTGCAAGCGAGCATAGTGATGCAGTGTCGGAGCTCGGCGGAGCTCATACTCGGGTAGGTAGGGGACCGCGCGAAGTCGCGATACCGCGAGAACCTGCGACTAAGAGGAGAGGATGACTGCCAAAGAAGAGGTTCGTGGTGCGCAGAGAAGTGCCTCAGCGATCACCTACAGAGGTGGAGGTAGGCGAACCTAAGAGACGGCCCGGTCGCCCGAAGGGGTCGCGGAACCGGAACCCGGTAGAAAACGCGGCTAACCACCCGTTGTCTCCGCGGCGTACGCGGCAACAAAGAGGAACCTAGTCTTTCCTCCTTCCTTCCCCTCCGAGGAGTTATGATCTTGGATAGAATCGACATCGGGACGTTAGTCTATACTAGGAGGGGGTTGTAACGAGGGGCGCGAGTTTTGGGCCTACGGTCATGTGCCTCATGTAAGGTCTGCGCGTTCCACGGTACGGCCCTGATTTCAGCGAAAATTCGGTGTTCGTGGGAAATAGAAAAACGCGCGCGGACCAGATTGCTTCCGGCTTTCGCGTTAGCTCGATCGGAGAGAGTGAAATGTGCGAAAGAGAGAGTGTGAGTGAGCGAGAAAGAAAGTGAGAGAGGGACAAGCAGACAGTTACCTGAATGACCAGGCCATCGTGACCGAGCAGGCTACAGTAGATGTAAGTAGGGCACTGCACGTTATATGCATTGTAAATGGAAACGTAATGTTTACGTAGATACTAAGATCGATGTATATGTTGATACTAGAGGCAATCAATTTAATAATATAGAGTTCGAAAAAATTTACGTCAAAGGCGATAGAAATTGTTTATTCCGTGCCTTTGCAAAGCATTTATACAATGACGAATCCCATCATTATGAAGTCCGTACAATGATTGCAAAATATGTCGTAAAAAATATATTTTAACCTTCAAAGATGATGCAACAGGATGCAGATATATATATTTTTTTTAAAATAAGTCCGATGTTTACGATAGATTTAAAATATTTTAAAAACTAATAAGTAATAAGTTTAATAAGACAATGAAAGTATTACATACTGATAACGGACGCGAATATTGTAACGATTTGATGAAAAATCTGCTACAATCAAGAGGATTCAAGTTTGAAACTACTGCTCATTATACTCCACAGCAGAATGCGCCCGCGGAGCGTGATAACAGAACAATAATTGAGAGTGCACGTACAATGCTCATTAGAGCGAAGGTCCCTGATTATCTATGGGCCGAGGCAGTAGCAACTTCCGTATATATGTTGAATATGACAGCGACTAGTAAATGTCCGAAAATTACACCATAAGCGAGGCTTGGATTGGTAAGAAGCCGAATCTCGAACATTTACGGATTTTCGGATCAACAGCATACGTTCATATCCCTAAGTTATTCAGAAAAAAGTTGGATAGTAAGAGTAGAAAAGCTATATCCGAGGGATATCAAAGTGATTCCAATAATTATAGATTGTTTGACCCACGTACGCGAAAAATTATTGAATAGAGAGATGTGAAGTTTATTGAAGAATTTATTGAAAAATCACCAAAGAATAAAGAGGTACTCTTGCCATTTTTCCCTATAGAGAGTCAAGTATCTGAAGTAAATAGAAAGGATCAAGAAGTTATAAATAATAAGCAAGGTACAAGTAATACAGAAAACAATCTTTATTTAGAAAATGAAAATGACAAACGCCACGCTGCAACGGAGCAGTAGTATGCAAAAATGAATGTTCGTGAGTTGAGAGATAGATAAAAAATCTCGAAGCCTGAGAGATTACAAGTGAATATAGCAGAAATTGATATACCTAATTCTTATCGTGAAGCCATTGTAGGCGAAGAGTTGTGGAAAGTAGCTATTAAAGAAGAATTAGCAGCGCAAGAAGAAAATGAAACGTGGACGATTACTACTTTACCGAATAATCGACAGCTATTGATTCTAGATGGATGTTTTGTAAACAAAATGCGCAGGCTGGAAAGAAGACGAAATACAAAGCTCGATTATGTGCACGGGGGTTTCGTCAGCAGCATGGATTAGATTATATGAAAACATATGCTCCAGTCGCTCGCTACGAGTCGATTCGACTAATGTTTGCCATGGTTGCGCAATTCGATCTTGAAATTATACAATTTCATATCAAGACGGCATTTCTACATAGTCAATTGATGGAAGAGGTCTATATGAAGATTCCGGAGGGTGTGGAAATAGATCAAGAAAAGTTTATTAAAAGTGAAGTGGTATGCAAACTAAATAAAGCGTTGTATGGTCTAAAACAGGCCTCGTGTGAATGGAATGAATGCTTTAAAACATATTTGTATACGTATGGTTTTAAAATTTGTAAGTCGGATTATTCCATTTTTACTGGTATGATAAATAATACGAGAGCGTTTATAATGTTATTTGTAGATGATGGATGTGTAATAGCTAAAAAGAAATTAACTGTTAATATGATAATTAATATTCTTAATGAGCGTTTTGATATCACGTCTTGCGATCCGGTTATTTTTGTTGGATTGAGCGTAAAACGAAATAGAATAGAAGATACTATTTTCTTGCATCAGACCGATTATGCCTATAAAATTTTGAAACGGTTTGGTATGTTAGAAAACACTTATCCTGTAAGTATTCCTATGAAGAAAGTCATACATCTAGATCTGATGCAGGAGGGTGAGAATGATAATGACAATAATTATCCATATCGGGAGCTCATAGGCTCATTAATGTTTTTATGTACAGTATCGAGCCCGGATTTAATGTATAGTGTCAGTTTTTTAAGTAGATTTTTAGACAAGTTGGATAGACGGCATTGACTAGCTGCAAAGCGGAATCTTCTATATATTAAGAAAACTGTAAATAGAAGCATTTTATATAAAAGACGAGAAAATGATAAAATAAGCGTTATCGGTTTTTGTGACTCTGATTACACAGGCGATCAAATAACGCGAAAATCCACTTCTGGGTTTATTTTTCAGTTTAAGACCAGGTCGAGACGACTCGACAGGTTGGATACTCGTAAACGGTACAATTACACGCTAATTTTCACACACACAACATATCACACTACAGAACATGCCACATGAGTCGTCCCCCCAAACTAGACGCTGTGAGCCATCGTGCCTAACTAGCTCTCTTGGCACCCGGGGTTAGACGGTGTCGCTAACGATGCCTTGGGGATACCGGGCGCCCTCCCATCGTATTTAGCCTTACCACCGTATGAGGCTCTGCAGTGGCGGACCTTATATTTCCGCACTACTCGTGGGACTTTTTATGGAAAAGTTTTTAAAAAGAACCAATGATTGCGAGGGGAGGGGAGGTGACGATTCCTCCAGCGGGGCGGCAACGCCCAGTCTGGAGGGAAAGGAACCCCCCTCCTCTACCTCGTTGGAGACAGGGGGGACGACTTCGGTCGGACCCATCTCTGGCGAGGGGGAGTACGGGGTGACGCTGAACAGGGGCTCGTCAGAGAACCAGGGAGGCACCACCTCTGAATCGGCAATGGGGCTGAAGGAGGGCTCTTCGGAGAACTCTCGAGGAACCGTAGTCGAGAGTCGCCCGACGCAGGGTCCGAGCCGGAAGGTCTCTGGGGCCCAAAGGCGTAAGATCCTGCGTCAGAAGCAGAAACAGGATGGGAAAGGAGCCGGGACCTCGGGGTCTGAAAACCCCAGGAATCGGGGAAGTTCCCATCCTGGAACATCGGGGGCAGAGGCCTCGGAGATCCGGACCGGCAAACGCCGCAAAGGATCTAATGAGACCCCTCCCATTAACAGGACTGCGGCCAAGAGGCCAAACCTGGAACATGGCCTCACTACGGAGAGGATGGTTGACCCGCTGACGAGGGTCCTAGTGTAGGAGTGATACTCTGATGAAGAGCTAAATCAACATCATTTAGCTCTCATCAATGAGGCGGTTGAACCCGAGATCTTCAAGACCGAGGATGGACCGTTTCCCTCCTTCCGGGACTGCTTCGTCAAGCTAGGGGCAGTCGTCGTAGTGGCGGATAACGACTTCTCAAGGGTCTGGCTGGAGGCAATTGACCCCAGTCTGCGTCCTTGGGAAGGAGCTAAGCTGGCACTGACCGAGATGTCTGTGCTTAAGAAGCCCCATCGGGCCACCATTCGGATCCCTGGTAACAGGATCAGTTCGGAGGTGGTTCTGGGGCGGATTGGGCGCAGGCACCCGGACCTTGCCGTTGCGAAGTGGCGGGTGCTAGCTGAGGAAACAAGGGAGGAACCAGAGTGTGGTACCTTCATTGTCCTCAGCATCCCCGACGCGTGCCTGCGGGTCCTTAAGAACCGTGGGTACAGGGTACAATGGGGCCTGGGAATCATCCTTGTGAGGGTGGGCGAAGGCCTCAGGGGTCAGGGCACGGGTGTCGCCGCACCGACCTAACCTCCATGGCTAGCGTCGAGGTGGCATTCACCCAGATTAACTTGCACCACAGCAAAGGCGCTTCGGCTGTTCTGGCCAAGCGCATTGCTGAGGTGCACGCAGGCATATGCCTTATCCAAGAACCTTGGGTGGTTGCAGGCCGTGTTAGGGGGCTAGCTGGGGTTGGTCGTCTCTTTAGAGACCCGACGAACAGCACCCCGAGGGCGTGCATCATCGTCAAGGGGTTTGAAGCCACGCTACTGCCTTCTCGGTGTAGCGGTGACCTCGCCGTCGTTATGACTAGTCTCCCAATGGGAGACTCAGTGAAGGAAGTAGTCATTGCATCAGGATACTTCCCCTACGACGCCGATGACGAACCCCCGCCGAGGGAGGTTCAGGAACTAGTGGAGTGGTTCCAGGAGGGAAACACTCCACTCCTCCTGTCGTGCGATGCCAACGCGCATCACACAATATGGGGTAGCACAGATATCAACAGTAGAGGTGAATCTCTACTACACTATCTGGTCACAACAGACCTCTACATTCTGAACAGGGGGAATGAACCTACATTCTTCAACGCTGTCAGACGAGAGGTTCTGGACATGACTCTTTGTTCGGAGTCTATAGTTAGCTGTATCGGAAATTGGAGGGTCTCTACAGAACCTTCACTCTCGGATCACAGACATATCTGCTTTGACTGGAGAGCAGGGTCGCCGGGGAGGAAGATATACAGAAACCCAAAGAAAACCGATTGGGAGCTGTATAGACAGTCTCTCAAAAGCGAGCTCGCATCCTTCAGACCAGATCTCGGCACTAAGGAAGGACTAGACCACTGGGCGCGCTGCCTGGAATGGTCCATAAAGACTTCCTACGAAAGAAGCTGCCCTTTAACTTGCCACAAGGGAAACAATGGTACACCATGGTGGAACAAGGAACTAGAACAATCACGACGGGAGGTCAGAAAAGCCTTTAATAGGGCAAGGAAGACCAGATCACCGGATGATTAGCTTCAACATAGAGAAGTGCATAGACGCTACAAGAAAAGCGTCGACAAGGCACGGTTTAAAGGTTGGAAGAACTACTGTGAGGGGATCGAGAGATACCCTGACGTGGCGAGGCTAAACCGTATCCTGGCCGAAAACCCAGAAGTATGGTTGGAGGCCATTAAGTTACCAACAGGGGAGTACACTTCCTCCGAGGAGGAAAGTCTGCGCCTAGTGTTGGGAGCCAACTTTCCGGATTTCAGAGAGACCGCGGGGATCCAGGGGACTCCGGACCGGGCAGAAGGACCGGTGAGAGCAAACTGGGCCGAAGGGCCAACAAGTACGAACTGGGCCGCTGGACCGGTGGGTACAAGTTGGGCCACAGGACCGGAGAGCAGGAACTGGGCTAGGAGACCGGCGAGGGCAGACTGGAGCCTAGCGGCTCGAGTGGTTACCCCGGAAAGGGTTATATGGGCAGTGAGTAACTTCCTCCCTTACAAGGCACCGGGGAACGATGGAGTATACCCGACTATGCTGCGTGAGGGCCTAGAGGAACTCACTGGCCCGCTAACCAAGCTGTACAGGGCTAGTGTTGCCTTGGCACACATACCTGACACATGGAAAACCGCTAGGGTAGTGTTCATATCCATGGCGGGGAAATCGAGTCACACTACGGTGAAGGACTTTAGACCTATCAGCCTGACCTCCTTTGTCTTTAAGACACTGGAAAGACTGGTCGACAGGTATATACAGGACGAGGTCTTGTCAATATCACCACTACATCCCAACCAACACGCCTACAGGGCAGGGCATTCAACTGAAACCGCTCTGCACTCGGCGGTCCGGCAAATTGAAGGACATTTGGACAGTAAAGAATATATGTTGGGAGCATTTCTGGACATTGAAGGTGCATTTAATTGTACCTCCACCAATATTGTCCAAGAGGAGGCAGCGAAGCAGGGAGTACTGGCCACGTTGGTAAACTGGCTAGGAAACATGCTGAGCTGCAGGAAAGTTGTCTCCACGTTGGGGACAAAAACAGTTACAGGAAGGGTCAGTAGAGGATGTGCGAGAGGGCGGCGTTCTGTCCCCTACCATCTGGTGCCTGGTGGCCAACGGGCTGCTAGAGGCGCTTGATAGGGGGGGGGGGGTATAGCGCCCAAGCCTATGCGGACGACTTTCTGATCCTAGTAAAAAGGCAGTTGCATTGAGTTAGCTATGGACACGCTGCAACTAGCGCTAAAGAAAGTGGAAAGATGGTGCAGCTCTACGGGGCTTTCAGTTAACCCGAGTAAAATCGAGCTGGTCATCTTTACACGGAAATATAAGATTCACCGCTATAGGGCCCCGAGGCTTCAGGGCAAGATATTTGAGGTGAAGGATTCGGCTAAATATCTAGGGGTAAGCCTAGATAAAAAGCTCAATTGGAGGGAACATCTCTCGGTCCAATGCAACGAGGTAATTACAGCCTTCTAGACCTTCAGAAGGGCCTTCAGCAACACCTGGGGACTTAGTCCCAGAATGGTCCTCTGGCTATACAGGGCTGTACTCCTGCCCAGACTCGCATACGCCTCTGTGGTCTGGTGGCCTAGGGTGGAGCAGGTTGGGGCGGGAAGGGCCCTGGAAAGAATAAGGGGACTCATACTTAGAGGAGCCACGGGCGCAAGACGCACAACTCCAACTAAGGTACTCGGTCTACTGGCTGGAGTAGAACCTATACACCTCGCCATCATTGGCGAGGCGGCGAAAATGGCCTACAGATTAAATGCCCAGGGCAAATGGAGGCCAAGTACACGACACACCCGATTACCAAGGGCGTTGACATCCGATCCAGAAATTAACATGAGGACGGATATTATTATTCCAAGAGTTACCTTTGGAAGGAGATATACTGTGGAGGTGCCTAGCAGGGAGGACTGGAACACGAAACGGGACACCCTGCCGGGCAGCGGTGAAATCTGGTATACAGATGGATCCAAGACCGCTAAGGGAACAGGGGCGGGATACTACTGTCGCAGGGACGGAAGGGGCACTTCTCTCCCACTGGGGCAGTACGCCACCGTCTTTCAATCCGAAGTCGTAGCAATCATGTCCTGTGCTCAGAGGACCCTTGAACTCGAGACACGGGACAAGCATATCAGCATCTGTTCTGACAGCCGGGCAGCGCTGGGGGAGTTAGAAACTCACCGAACTGCCTCGGCGCTTGTTTAGGACTGTAAGAAGGCACTCAACAAGCTGGCACTGCACAACAGGGTCAGGCTTTTATGGGTGCCGGGACACACTGGTATCAGGGGCAATGAGGTCCCTGACAGACTATCCGCTTCGGGAGCAGGAACCTGCCTGCCGGGTCCAGAACCCGCGGTCGGAGCGCCTAGGTGCCTAGCCGCGGGGAGGATACTGGAATGGGTCAGGGACAAGCACACCGGAAGCCGGTGGAAAAGTCGCGACTGCAAATACTCCAGGGCAGTGATTGGCCCGGTACTGAATAAAGAGTGGAGCCTCTGCATGACTGGCAACAGCAGGAGGAACTCCAGATGCTTAGCCCAGATCATATCTGGTCATGGGCGACTTAGACACTTTGGCAAGAAAACAGGTGGAGAAGAATTGGGCACGTGTAGGTGGTGCGGATCGGAGGAACAAACTCCTGCTCACATCATTGCACGATGCCCGGGCTTCTGCAACCTCAGGAACCAACTACTAGAGGACTTTTTCATAGACCCACAGGAGATAAGGCTCGATAACTCGTGCGCCATTCTCTCGTTTTGGAGAATGGCTGGCCTGCCGGAGTAGCACGAGCAACCTCAGGGAATGGTACAATGGGCGCACAGCCTACGTGCCGGGGCCAGTAGGGGCCCCTCCCAGAGCATTAATAATAATAATAATAATGGTTACGACAGCTTCTAAGTGACCTTGGATCTCCGTGTGACACTCCTACAGTTTTAAAAATCGACAATCAAAGTGCGATTCAACTTATTAGAAATCCAGTAACCATAAACGCACGAAGCACATTGAGGTCTAATGGCACTTTGTAAGGGAAAAATACGAACAGGGAATAATTGACATAGAATATATTCCTAGTAAGCAGCAGCTGACTGATATTATGACTAAACCATTACCGCGTATCCAACATGATTTATTTTTTAAGTACATTGGACTGAGTGACCTTTCTATTTAATAATAAGACAAGAAAGAAGCAATATTAAGTATTTGTCAAGGATATATATTGAGGCAATTTCCTCATACTTGATAGTACATGATGGTCACGGTCAATGCTTTTATCAATGTGAGTACAAGTAGCTTTTGGTAGTGACGCGAAAAGTATAATAGGACTAACGAGCATTCCTAGAGGTCAGTAAGTATCGTGACACCTATGAGTCAACAAAACACTTCGTCCATAGGTAGTTGAGTCAGTCACGAATATCTCCATAACACAAGTGTCGGTAGATTGTTGGATAAATAAATTAATAACTAAAACCAACAATCAATATTCATTTACCGCCCTTTATAACCATGCTCCATCCTTAATAGCTTGTTCCCCTACTCTTGGCATTTGATGTATTTCGCCGGGTACATAGGTACCGAGTAGGTAGATTCGTTTCAATATTTATGATTCAAATGGTTTGAACAAATGTTCCGATTTGGAATTTGAGATTATCTTTGTAAAATATAGAAAAGAAAAAGAACGTAATTCAAACAAACAAGATATTGTATTAGAAAGAGTAGAAGATCTTCCCAGAATAGCAGTTTCATTATCAAAAAAAGACGATCATAAGTACGATTTCATAGTCTCTCCCGTATCTAATAAACCAGATGTTTCAAATTGCAATTCAGAAGAATTGTCCAATCACACGATAAAGAATAATGATGCACAGTTGCTGCACAGCCAATATAAAAAAAGGATTATTCACGTGATAAAAAAAACCCGGAAAATTTTTACACGAAGTTTAAAAAAACGTTATCCACAAAAAGACGTAACGTACAGGATATATTCTGATTCGGAATAGAGTTGGTCGAAAGAAAAAAAAGAGAAAACTAGTTATTTAAAGAATTCTGACGAGACATATTCTGATTTTGAATTGAAGAATATGTGTAAAAACAAAAAAGAAAGAGAAGAAATTTAAAGTGGTTATTGGTAAAATGGCAATTGACCCAACGTCGTTTAAAGATGAAGTAGCTACAATAATGATAAAATAAGAAAGGTATTAATAAGCTACACCTTTCTGCATACATTTTATTGTACCTGCATGTTATCCATTTATGGAGAACTACGGTATAATAAAAGAACAATAAGTACATATGCTAAGTGTAGTTCAGCACAGCATGTTCAGTATTTCAAATTTGAAATACGCAATCTCGATGAATATTTGTACAATTATTGTGAAAAGTAGTGATAAAATAAAACACGTGCACAAATTAGATGAAAATGATCCAAGATATCTGTAGCTAAGAGGCTTTGAATGCAAAGAAGTTGCAGAAAAACTGAAGCGTCACTCTGTGCATTCATACAGCAACGAAATAGTTCTGAAAACAAGCAGAGAACTAAAAGAAGATGGTCGTTATAGTTTTATGAGAAGATCCCATGTCTACTCAAAAATTAAATCAGAAATAAAGACTACCGAGCGTTTGAAATTGTTATCATTCGACCTATGGATGGAAGTAAGCAAATTGAAAGATCCATTCCTAAAACAAGCTGGCCTTCCGTTAACAGCAATAATACTCACTAGTAAAGATGTAGAATTGATCTCGAGCCAAAGTGTAATATTATATATTGACGACACTGCATCTGTTGTGAGGAGACCTGAAAATCAAGATTGCAAGCGTATATTTTACTACTAAATTTTAGCTAGACATGATGTGCAAGTAATCAAATTAATTAAAGATTAAATAAAGAGCTTCAAAATAGGGACAACGAGGACTTCGCGGGATTAGTGTCAAGCAAGCTCCGGAGGTTTACGGATGTTTTGCGCCAATTTCTTGTATCCATCGTGTTAAATATATTTCAGAAGAATTAAACGTTTTACTGGCTGCGTTTCAACCTTCTTTATAATTTAACTGTTCAACTACTTTCCCAAGTCCGAAATAAAACATATAAAATGAGCTCCCCGGCAATTTGTATGACCTGTCTAGTCTCTCGTGGGAACTGCTCATTAAAAAGTATAGTCTATCTTACCTCAAAAAAATTTCTCCGCGTTCTGAGCTGTGGCATACACTACGCGCACAAAAAATGTTATGCTGAGCGCTAAGGGGAGAAAAAGAGGCATAATAGATTCTATGTCAGAAAGCAATTGCGAACGTTAAGGAATCATTTAGAAGAAAAAATATTGCAGAGAAAATGACAACAGATCAAAATCAAGAGTCAAAGAGAATTAGGCTGGATAAAACTGATGATAAAGATAAGACAATTACGGCCACGGCAACTACAACTTCATCAATGAGAACAAAAACGATAATAACAACAATAGCGTTAATAAAAATGACTACAAATACGAAACCGATTAAAACAACAATTATTATTTCTTCTTTCGCATTCATTGATATTCCACTCAATATTTTCAAAAGGAGCTGATTTCGTACGAGCATAGCGCCAGCTCGCAAAGCCGTTATTTTGCTGAGCATAATGGCCTAACCAGTAGCCATAAGCCATAGAGTCAGTTTAGAGCAGGAGTACGACGACGTCTTGCGAGCTCTATTCAGTGCTGTCATTGCAACATCTTCGTGACAACATACTGTTATCGGGCGAAGTAAACATTCCCCAACAACATCACGTACCGATCATTTTCAGGCCCGTGTGTTATGCAGGAATGTTGTAGTTTTGACATCATTGTGACAGCAGCTGGTGGAATTTTTACGCTCTGCTGTGGTGGCACAATGACGCCCCAAAACAATCACGAAATGCTAAGCATATTTACGTCCCAAAATGTTCGCATAATGGTGTCATTTAAAATACGATCATTCTAATTTCTTAAATCTTTAAATTATAAAAATTAATTAAGCGGCAAAAATGTATATTAATTTTACACTTTACAGTTCTTATTAATCAGACACTCTGTAGGTTAATATATATTATAATGATCGAATTATAGTTGAAAAATTTAATATTAAATTTTTTATGTAAAAATAGTTATCACAGTCTAATGGCTCTATATTTTCGCATAGGCGATATTTTGTAAAGATAATTTAAAGTTATATTTCCTTCACGAGACAAATTTATTTTACACTACTGATTTCATTAATATTTAAGCGCATTATATACTATGCATAGTAAATTAATATTTAATTAATCATACCAATCTAAAACTTTAAATATAAGTGTTCACTACATAGCGGATACGGTACAGGAGTATTAAATGAATTTTCGTAAATATTTGTAATTGAAAAAAATTATCAAATATAGGAAGACATTTTTCATTCGCAAACTATAAGTTTCTACGTTAAGTGGATTTATATGCGTCTAAAGAATTTTAACTCATTTAACGGCAGATTTCGTATATATAACTGCAGTTGCAACCTATACAAATTTAATAATTTTTATTTAAATTTGTTTTGATATATAAAATTGAAACTAATTAAGATTAAAACTTCAAAGATTTTAAATATTTCAGTATTTAAAATGTATCATTGTTATGTGCCGATGCTGAGAGCCACAGAAACTTTAAGGGCACTAAAGTATCTTGTGTCAGAAATTCCGCGGCTCTCAAATCTTCCCCTAACGCGCGAACTCGGACTTCGCTTACGGCGACTTCAGCGTTCTTGTTTGCTAAGTCGTGGTGGAGAAAGCGCTCTTGGTGGAGGAACAAGCGCATAGTTTAGCACCTTCGCTTGAAACGCTGTCCCCAATCTTCAGATACAGCTCAGAGAGATTAGATTTAGATTTAGCAGTGTTAATAAATTCAATACATCCACTTTTACATTTATACTTTTAGCGAGTTTTTCTGTCGTGAGATAGAGAACAGTGGTCCGCGAATGTGGTGCATTTGCAAACATTGTAAACAGCCAAATGTAACAAATAAAGTGTGGCCCAATCGACACATTGAAAAACTGTTATTATTTCTGGAAACATCTACACTCAGCTACAGTAAGGTAAACCGTTGTATTCCTCCAAATAGACATTAGACTACGACAGAGAAGGATACGAATCGAGTGTCTGAGTTTTTCCTAACTAGGTACTGCAGTATTAAAAATAAACTGTAACTACATCATTGCATATTACGATGCTCACGTTTCACTCAGGTCTAAGAGAGGTGAGGTGAAAACCCTGGACATCCCACTTGCAACCACTGAGAAACTAAAAAAGTCTTTTCGTATCTCATCAGCCTCATTCTGGAATTCAGTGCCTTCATCTCTCAGAAATATAACGTCAACCTCCATTTTCCAAACGCATCTTTTACTTCTCTTACCTGTTTAAGAAAGAAGAGACCAGCTGCTTATAATTAATGTTACTCATTCATAAACATTTTCATTAGCATCATTTATCAACTTTCATCATTAATTTTAAGCATATTATTGTAAAACTATACTATTCTAAATACTGTACAACATAATGTACAATAAATATTTTTTTCAATCAATCAATCAATCTCACACCATTAATACCCTAGGTACAGCATGCCTAGACGTAAAGAACACTTGAACGAAATTTCATATAGTGAGTGACGATTTTCCTATACCATACGATACTATTCTAGGAAGAGAATACCTTGACCAGACGGAGGCAATCATATTATACCACTTCCACGCTTTGGTAGAGAACGAAGACTTTTAGATGAGCAAGTGACCAAAATACTCTCTGTGGAAGCAGATCACGAGAAAGAAACCAAAATGTTGGAAACCGAAAAATATGAAATCAATCCAACAAATAATAATATCTGCACAAAACACATAATCAAGGCTCGGACAAGACAATACTAATTAACCTCGTAAAAAGCGACTTGGCTGAAGGATACCTGCCGAGAATCAACGTAGACGACCTTAACGTGTTTGTGGGAGAAGAAATAGTAATAAATCACAACAACACCTGTAAAATAATAGGCTTTAATATCAATAATAAAGACGTGATGATAGAAGCAGATACAAAAGATATCATTCCTTTTGAATGAGAACCGACAGAGAATATGAAGGCGAACGATTGAAGGACCCCGAGGAATGAATAAAGAAACTAAAAGAATCTGTGAGAACGCAACATCTAAATAAAGAAAAAGTTAAAATAGTGCACAGCATCGTAAAAGACTACCCTGAACATATTCTATTGCCAGGAGACAAGCTGCCTTGTACGAACATGATTGACCACTACATCCGCCTAGAAAACATGTGTCCATAAACACCAAACAATACAGACTTATTCTCACCTCGAACACCAGACCAAATCAATGAACCCTGCAAACAAAGGCTACCCAATCATCCAAGTAAGCCAATGCTTAAGAGACAATATAGTCCACTTTATTTCGAGGGACTGCGAAAACTCCACCGCAATCTCAAAATTGTTGACAAATATAAAGGCCCTTTACCTATCGGCCATTTAGAGAAGAAAATAGCAGTTAGACAGATAATAATCACACCCTTCAAGAAACACAAAATACTCTCAGTCATCACGAAAGACAAATACTTTAAAGAATTGACCATAAAAGAGCTACATGATGTAGTAGCACAGCTCAAAAAAACGATAAAAACTTTAGAATATCTAGATGAGGCAATTTATTATACCAACTTGAACCGGGAACTCTAAACGAGATACTTGCACAGTATTTCAGAAACACAGACATCAAAATAACTATGTCTAATGGAAATGTCAACCTACCACCTAGAAAGAAGAGAAAATACATTATAGACATAATGCACAACAGTATGACTGGGCGACACAAAGATTCGGGAAAGATTCTATTGGCAAGGAATAAACGACATACTGGACCACGTGACACAGAATGGTACTGAATGATAAAATTCAGTACCGAAAGAGAGATCTCTAAAGCCATAGAATTGAGGACAATTCTAATGCAATAACAAATATTACAAAGACCCATACCAAAAATGTAAAGTAACAAGAGGCAAAAAGACTCACAATCACCATCAACCAACGGTGAACCGACCAAAACCTTGAAATCAGAAATACATGTAGTGAAAAACAATTAGACCAACAACAAATCTACTAACAGAGTATTCTGTGTACTGCCATCAGAAGGCAATGACGAAGAAAAAAACATTTGGTGTACTATGAAACTGTGTACAACCAATACGGAAAACTTCCTTTTGGATATGCACAGTTCTTCAATGTTGAAGATGCAAGAAAAGCTACAGTAAAAAGCGATGCCAAGTACAAAACCAATATAGGTAACCCAAAAACAGCATTATGAAACTCCAAGAATAACGCGAAAACTACATTCCACTCAATGGATGAAAAACTCTTATAGAAACAGGACTACATGAGCTACATAAAAAGACGTGCCAAAAGCAAAGGACTTTGATTAAAGCAACACAAAGACCCGCAGAAGCAGCCATAACTATATTCAGCAGGCTAGGACAGACTAAACGCATTCAGAATACAACAATGACGAAGGAAGAAGAAGACCTCATTAACTTTTCCCAAAACGAAGACGGCAACAATGATTCGGAAACACAACAAATAATTGTAGAATAATAAAATACAAACAAAACAAAGACACTCACAACACAGAATTCAATACAACTCCTTACCCTGACCGATCCCGTAGACCGCATGATTAAACATAGTATAAAATAAAAATAATTGCATGATCCAACAATTGCATGGCCAATGAAAGACCAAAACAAAACTCGACCTTATGTTTGCAGAAAGATGGCAGCTCTGAACATCACCTACACCATCGATTCCGAATTATACAATTACAGCATCGATAAGATCGTGGACCTCAAACGCAATATGGTCGGAGTGACGATCTCCAGCAATCATGAAGAGGCACAGAGAGATTTCCTGTATAAATTCAAAGAACCACTTCGTGATGAAGTACGAGGACAGAGAAAACGTGGACAAGGCTCTGGAAATAATAGAAATAGAAACGATTGAAGATGAATCGGCGATACAAGCCAGTGGGGACCAAACATCGCCAAAAGAATTAGAAATCTCACATAATCAGACACATAGAACGCCTGGACAATAACGTCGAAGTTCAGGTGCCTGGGACCAAACATCATTAAAGAGAATCGGTCAGAACTAATTGTCATACAATATCAACAGACTCACCATACCAACGTAACAATGACAGCCACGGTCTGGGGGTCAGAAGAATCGAGCTCTTCATCAGGTGGACCAATAGAAAGAACCACTATAAAGGAGGTCACAACGGAAAGAGACGGGACCTTGAGGGTCATGTACACAGGTGATGACCACTTCCTAGATTCCTGTCTAGAAGGCATATGTCAATAGGAATATGTCAATATAGGTCAAGGCATAGGAATTGGTGTTGACCAAGTAGAAAAAATAAATGAAGGGAAAAAATGGCAGAGGTGTTGAAAGGATCTGGGTCATACGAAGACACACCCAAGAAAATATACATATCCTCAAGCAAAAGACCGATGAAGGTGCAAAAAGACTCGACGAGAACGACAAAGACAAAAAACGCACCCAGAAAAATCAATTTTTTTTTATTTTCTTTTAAATTTGTGTAATATTATTCCATTTTTAAGTCAGATTTATACAAGTGAATAATTCAAAAATAATATATTATTAGTAATTCTATAAATCAATCATTATTTTTTTATTGCTAATAGAAGCGTTGATTATTTGGTACTTTTGAACTACAAATATGAAATATGATAATAGCTGTGGTTGTTAAGGCGTGCGGTCTCTTTTGAGAGCACGTAGAGCCCATTCTTATTAGATTCAAATTCCGCCCAGGAAAATATTTTTTTTCTTTATTGAAAATTGTGTAAAATACTTCTGTTTTTAAATCAATCATTTACAAGTTAAATATTCTTGTTTTATTTATTTTTCTAGGCTCTACTTTTGGTATCTGATTAAGTAGTTAATTCATTATATTGTTCAATAATTTTTATTGCTTTAGAGAACTGAAATAAAATATTATTAGGAGATTCTCGTTAGGATGTTTGTAAATTTTAGAAACTACTTATAATGTTATTATTAACAAATTAATTATTTCTTAACAATAAATATTATTCGGGTTATTTAGCACTATTTCTCCGAAAGATTAGAGTTAAGACAGCGATATCTGTAGCCTAGAACTTCAAGCAGAGCGCACAACAACATTCATCTAAAGCATGAACGACTCACTAGACTTAACGTGCCTCGATTTATAATATTTTCTATACATATTATTTTTATACATACAGACACACCTACCTTCGGGAGCCTAACGTGCCCCGAACAACCATCAGTCAGTATAATATCGCCCCGAACATCAACTCGCGAATTCAATTCACATTCGTTCACACAACGTATCTCATAAACATCCAATTCTTCAGAACACTTGCATCGCGCATTGATTCGGCACAACGACAAAAACAACAGACCACATCTCGACAACAGCTTCAGCTCACGGCGAGACAGAGGAACGTGGAGCATCATGTCGAAATACAATTCTCACACCAAGCCGACACGTTCGGACACTGTCACCGATATAAGCCGTAGCGTAAAGTTCGACCTTGCTCCTCTAAGCTCTGACTTACACGGAGAAAAGACTTATGCACGCCTAAGTGGTCTACCTCCGATAAGATCGGGTGTGGGAGCACGAGGTAATCACGGGCTCAGCCCACATAATTATCTCTTTCTTACGCACAATCATTTAAAGTCATTCAAAGAATCGGCACACAGACTCGCGCACACAGCAAATGTCAAACATTGTCGGGCAAAGTCAGGTTAATCAACGCCTCTCCTAATCCTCCACCATCCCAAAAAACCATAATGCCACTCACCAGGTCCCCAATAAAGTACCCCACCTCGACTGACAACGTAGAGAACGACCAGGTGACAGATGACAGAATGATCACTTTACAGACAGAGGCAGCAAACACAAACGTAAGCATGGTGACGGTCATCCCAAACACAGCTACAGTGACCTCTACACAATCTCTTTCAAGTTTACCCGTCATGAGCACCTTACGGAACCCTTAGGGGAAGGTAAAAGGGATAACCAGTACATCATCAACGCGGTAGAATCCCAATCAGGCACAACAGCCACGCCCACACACGTACAGACGCGACCGTTATTCCAACAGAAGTCAGTCGCAAAGTAGTAGAGGCCGGACCTTTTCGACAGGAAGGAATCGGCGTGACTCCACCCCACATCGGTCCAAGTCAAATCAACGGCGTTACCCAACGTGTTTTTACTACCGGAGATCCGGTCCAGAAGCTCAAAACTGCTTACTACCTTGTGACTAGTAGTGTGAATAGACTCACGAACGGATGATGCTACATTGTTTGTTATTACGAGTTTTTCACGCTGTTTTTAGATATAAAATGTTAGTATTACACGTTAGTAATGCTTTGGTAACAAAACAAGTATTTAAATCATAAAATAATTATTTATTTGAAATGTGAAAAACTGCAAATAACAAACGATATGCAATGTTTTTTTTCTCTACTGTTCAAATAGCGCGCGATTATACAGAGTCAATGAGTGCACCACAATCTAATGCGCTACTGCGCAGACTCGACAACTGGCAACACCGCACATGCGCTTGAATCATTCTTAGTTTTTGTTGTGTTTTCATAGAGGGCAGATTAAATTGACCGAAGGGCAATTTTTTCGCGTTAATTGGATATTCCAGAAAGGTTTGATTAAAAAACTACAGCTAATTGATGTTTGAGCTAAGTCTTAACTACTAATTTATTTTTCCTAAAAAAACTAAAAACGGGCAAATTAAAATTTTTACATAGTTTGAAAGGGCAATTTAATATCTATAACCCGATATATTTACTTTTTTTAAATTGTTATACTTGCAGGCTGGAACGGGGGAGGTCGCCAAAACTTGTATTCCAGTAGTGTACAGTTTCTGCTCAACCACGAAATATGAACAGTTCTAGATGCATGATTTCGGCAAATCGGCGTATCGGTGCGATGGCTTTCAACATAATATATACATGCATCTAGTTACCAAAATCTAGGGATACGCCATGTTGACATAATTCTCGACCCAACGCTGTTCCGACGATAATGGGTTCAAATAATATGACGTTGGCTCCTGAGGACTATTCATATTTGCACTCTGAAGTTCATCGTTGAACACTCATTTTAAATTCTGGTTGTCCAACCAATGTTGTAAGCTTGTAAGTTACATTTCATATGTTTCAAGAATTCTGAACCTCTAGGATTATTCCATCATTTCTATTCTGGTACACAATCTTTGGTTAAGCTTTTACTAAACGAATTGCTGTTTACACGTGCTTCTATTGCATTGTGCCTATATTAGGAAATACGTGTAAATTAATTTAGATTTGCGAATAAAAATACATTTTTTAAATTAACTTTTTTGCCCGTTAATTTTTTCAAAGAACAGTAAAATAATACTTAAAAAATTATTCATTTCGGTTTGTACTTCTTATAAATAGTCCAAAATGTTTAGTTCAAGTGCCGCGCCTATTGTTGTTTTAAGTGAGTAATTAGATGGTTAAAAGTATACTATTTTATTTTCGCAACATGTTAACATTTTTTTTACATTTGTGTTTTAGGTCAAAATACGAAACGCGATTCTGGGAAGAAGGTCCAAAAGGAGAACATTCAAGCAGGAAAGGTAATATCATTTTATTAAAATTAATTTTTATTTAATATACTCACATAAAAAACTGTTAATAATATGAAAAAAATAGAAAGTTTTATTACCACATAATGTACTTGTACAATGTAGTAATAATAACAAATATTTTTGCATTTTCATTGTAGAAGTTAATTTAATTTAATGTTTGTTACATTGTTTAGAAAAATATGTTTGAAAATTCACTGTTAAATACTTAATATATTTTTCTATTATGAATTTCATTAAGTTAACTTTTTATGTATCCATTATACCAAGAATATAACGATATCTACGTAACTAATAGATGTATCAATATCATACTACCATAATAATGTTAAGAATAAAATCTAATCTTATGCTGTTGACATACAAGTTTTTTTTTCATTTAATTAAGATAATTTTGCAAATATTGACAAGCATGTTTTCAATCAATTTACTTATGTTATTCAATATTTACAAGTATTTATGTTACCTGTTTGCATTATTCTTTTGACATGACATGGAAGAAAATTAGTATTACAGTTATATTTAGAAATAATTGTCTTTAAATATACAACAAAGGTTTGAAATAGATTAACTATAAATAGATTTTGCAGATAATATAGCACTTATTATTTCCCTAAAATCTAAAAATTAGATTATACTGATTTTAGAAATTTGTTTTCTTCAAAATATTTTTAAACTGTATTTGGCTCTGTATCCACTATCTTTATGAATTTTTTTTAAATTTTTTCGTGCCTTTTTTTAAAATCAAGAAAATAAAATTTTTATATTTTGTGTTTACTGTCAAAAAATTCTAACTTTTCAGAGAAGCATTTATTTCTAAAAACACAAAAAGGATTTTTGTTGTAAACAGTTAAATTTTAGCTTTAAAAAGGATCATGAGTCTCAACATGGAAAAATTTATGATGACGAGTAAGATGAATTTTGATAAAAGATTTTATTTTATGTAGGTGTTATTGTTATAAAATTAGTTAATTTGGTTCAGCGTCAACCAGGACAAACTTGAAGTGTTAAATACTGTATTACTATTTTGTTTGCATTAAATAATCATGTTTGGGGTAAAACCATATTTTCTTAAATCTTAGGAAGATTGCCAGATTTAACTTTATTTTTATTTAGAAAGAGCTTGATTTCCAATTTGTGAATTCGTAACCACTTTTGTTCTCATTCAAGGCATCTTCATGAATTTTTTCATGTTCATACTCATGATCGACTCTTGTAAAAACTGAATTTGAAGGCTGAACTTTATCTACAAGTTTCAAAGCATTTTATTTATAAAATTTAACTTATTTTATAAGAGAAGTCACTTTTGTGTTTTTAGTGAGACGTGCTTCCCTGAGAAGTTAGAATTTTTTGAAAATTGATAAAAATATTAACTTTTACATCCTGTAACATCGAAAACAATTATGAAAAAAATCTAAATGAAAATTTTGTAGATTTGTGAAGAAAACTTAATGATTCATTTATGAAATATTCTTATGTTTTAAATGATCTTTCATATTACTTTATGACCTTTGTGATTATTTTTTATTATTATCTATAACCTTGATTATGTTATTATATTGAAAAAAAAAGAGTAGGAGAATGTCGATAAATTTTTTAAATTCGTTATTTTAGAAAAAAAAATATAAAATCAGGTATCAAAAAAATTAATATTAGGTTTTGCTTATAATGTATGTACATATATTTTAAAATGAATAATAATAATTAAATTTATTGTGAGTTGTTTAGCGAATATTAATTCTTACTAATGCAGTATTAGATTTAGATATTTATTGATTTGTACTACATTTTGTTGCCAAGTGTTTCCTGTATAGATAATTACTATGTTTTTGTCAAATTAGATAACTAGTAGATAGTAGTTAGTAAATCGTTCAAGTCTATAACGATGAGTGAGAGTTCCGGGTATTGTGCTCCAGATTTTATAGTAAAATTATAATGTCTGATATTGTTTATTTGAACCACTTATTTTCTATTATAGAGTTTTTTCTTCTTATATAATCTACTTATCTAATAAAATTTTTTTTTTGACAATTATGAACTTTACTGAAAATTTCCATAAAATAATATCAACTTCTAATTTATCATGGAATACTTATAATTTTTTTTTCAATTTTTACAATTAAGATTTCCATTTTTATGATTACAAAATTTTAATGTTCTTTCACTATTAAACCTCATTTGTGGAGGACTCAGCAAGAAGGTTTTGAGTAGATAAAAAAAGACTGTGAAAAAATGATTATTTTTATTTTTAATTGTAAATAATGTTTTGATGAACTTTCAAAAGCCACTTCCAGTTGATTTATCTGTGTTGTTTCGTGCAGGTGCATAGCTTACAAGTAATGAAGTTTTCTATTACTTTAGATACTTCAACTGGGTTCTGCACCTGTCAGCAATTCCGATTGCCAATGTCGCCTCTCTAATGTTATTAGTTTTTACTGTAATTGTAATTCATGTATGTGAATATGAGTGTATAATTAATTATTTATGAAAATAGTAAAAGTCTGACTACTGTTAGTCGTATGAAGTGAGAGAATTAGGAATGTGTAGCAGACACTATTATTTTTGCAGGTATAGTCTATGAAACGTAGACAGTTCACTCAATTTAACTTAATGTGCGGTACTTGTCTTATGAAATAAAGTGATAGATTAAGAGATAATATATTTATATGGAGAGAAAAAGAGTTTGGATTGCATGTGTATGTGGTATTTGTGTTCGTGAGTAAGTTAGTCTGGAGTTTGTATAGTTTATTTGCATTTCTGATTTTGTTAAGACTGAGCCACGAGAAAAATAGAGAAAGGCTGTGAGGTGTTGTCTTTGATTTGAGGGTGAGAGCTGGAGTGCCTATGCAGCCTAGGGATGCACAAGTATCAATATATACTATACAGGCTCTGTGTGTGTATATGTTGGTCTGACAGAGGAAGTTTTTATCATTTATTGTCGATTTTGTTTTTGTTAATATGGTTACATATTTTTCTTATGCAACAATCGTCAATTATAGCTTTCGTTATTTCAGCTTAAGTCAACAAAGCTTATGTGTGTACTCGTGTTTGTTTCCTTACACTAATCGTATTTCAAGCTTATTTATATTATTATGTTTGATAATTCAATTTATTAGGCAGATTTGAATTATGTGTGTATTAAAATGTACATTGTTTCAAACATGAGCGGATATTTATGCGGGTATTATGGTGTGTATGTAGTCATATATTTCCGTAAGAATAAATGATATTTAAGTGAAATTTGCTATATGTGTATTGAGATTTAATAGAGATTTTAATTATGTTACTATTCAATTTGTTTATGCTCTTCGTGTTTTTTTTTGGAAGATTTATAGGATTTGTGCTGTTGCGTCATAAAATAGTTCTTATCACTTGTTTGCCTATTCGGAGAATTGTTTGTTTTTTACGCTTACAGGATTTTTGCATCTTCTATTCAAAAGAGTCTATTTCGAATATATTCGTTAACTTAACGGAGTGCAGCTGTACACGTGAAAAACGCGTTCGTGAAATAACGGTTCGTGAGCAGTCGGAATGACGGCTTGTGTTCTAGCTATTTGAAGGCATTCGTCAGCATCGAATACTATTTACTGTTCGCGAATAAAAATATTATTTTATTTATCCAAATAATATAATATAAGCCATTATTGCTGTTTCTACATTAGATGTAATTAAAAATAATACAAAAAATCGTATAGGATTTGCAGATATGCTACAACTTTTTTAATCCACATTTTTAAATGAAAACTATATATTAATGATCATTATAATTAATATTAATGATCATTATAATTAATATTAATGATCATTTCAATATTAATATTAATATCATCAAAAACATTCATTTAAGTTTCCCGTACCGTATGCGCTATATAGCGAATACTTATATTAATTAATTTCTGTAAAGTTTTAGATTCATATGATTAATTAAATATGAATTTACTGTGCACAGTAATATAATGTGCATAATAAATATGTGTTCTAACTTTAATTAAATAAATAGCGTCAATAAAATTTATCTTTTGAACAAAATATAACTTCAAATTTTTTTTGCGAAATACTACCTATGTGAAAATATAGAGTCAATACACTGAGAGAAATTATATACGAAAAAATCTTAAAAAATTTATAAAATATTCCCAAAAAGTATAGTAATGTTAAGACAGACTTGACATATCATAATGATTACTAGAAAATATAGTAATTTTGTGTTTATAGTAATAACTACAAATGTTTAGCCTTAAAAACTATAATATATCATATATATATATATTATATTAACATGCATAATAAATTTTATAAGAAAGTATAGTACTTTTTAATAAAGCTGTTTTCTTAATCTTTCTAGTACAGTATAGTATAGTAATTTTTCTGAAAGAATTGTGTAATTATTTATTTACGCGTATAAGAAATTTTATAAGGAATCCTTTTTGCATTCTTTCTTGGGCATTGTCAACTATATTACGCTTTTTAATGAGAAATAACATTTTCCATGTGTTTTTCGATATATTACAAATTTTTCATTTTACTCGGTTTACGCAACGAATTCGCTTACATAATATTTATCATTAATAAACTAATAAATAAACTACTAGCAAATTGATTGTAACATTGACATTCTGTAATACATATTTTGTTCACTTTTCCCATTACATGGTCCTTCATAAGGCATTTATTAGACAAAAATCTAGAATTTAATAATAACTGGTGTAGAATTGCTATGGTTTTGTTTATATTTTTTCCTCCCTGATTTTTTTGTTCAAATCTTAAACAGCTAATGGTCCAAATTTCATCATGGCTGTATGAAAATGTAATAAAAAGTGATGTTTTGGCTTCATAGAACCAGGATATAGTTCTTCTAGTAAACTTAAATATTCAGCAACGATTATTTCCAAAAACTGATGGGTTGTTGAATGTATAGAAGTGCTACATATAATCTTACTTATATTCCTTAGAAATAAAAAAAGTTCCCAATGTACATTTCTTTTAGGTATCAAAAATCTAATTATAAGATTTAAATTGTTTACAAGGCATACCATTTCAGAAGTAGTAATAATAATACAATTATTTTTAATTTGTTTCATTGTTACTTCTGGAGGTTTGTTTATATTGTAATTAACGCCGAAATCAAAACCACACACTCTATTATTAAATTCGTCCAATGTAAATAATTTCATTTGAATAATAAAGTAGTTAAGAATTCGAACGATATCGTATCTGCATGCACCCTCATAAAAGTCGTGCATAATATCTACAGCAACATTCTCTATCACATGGATATCTTTAAGTCTATGAAAAATACAGTTTTCTTTTATACCTGACATAACACCTGATAACATTTTCTCATAATTTTCTTTTGTACGCAGAATACAATTTTTTTTAAAGAAAATTGTGTGCTTATTACATTTTAATATTTATTAATTAAGAAAGCTTTCAGACAAACCTAAAATCGTGTACAATCCAAGATGATCACCTATTAATAAACCCATATCAAAATAAACTTTCTTTTTTTCATTTAATATATTTATTTCTTTTCCATTTTACTGTAATAATGATAATTCTTCTAAAGCATTTATGAATAATACATCGTTTTTAAATAATATTTTATGTAACGAGATAAATAATAAAAACAAAAATGTCTTTTCTATTTTCGATTGACAATAAGGTGGTAATACAGGCAAATTAACGTATACTGCTCCTGTTGTTGCTAAGCCTTTATGTGATCCTATGGGATTATTTTTCTCATAGTCATTGAAGTAAAGATTTATTGGAAAATGAAAAGTAGTTGTGTATTTATTTTTCTAAAAAGAACCTAAAAAAGTCAAATTCTATTATAAAAAGACGTATACATATTTACGAGTAACTAGAAGTATATTTATTGAAAATTACTTTGAACGAAATTTGTTATAATCTGATTATTAGTTACGTATATAACTTCTAAGTATTGAATTATTTCTGAAAAGATTCCTGACAATTCTAAAAATAATTTAAGAACTTTGTGTAAGGAATCATCTGTGCATTTACTGGAACGTGTACAATAGTTTGTTTATAATTTATTTTTCGATATTCCAATCGTTCTCCTGTTATGTAACTATTTGGAGGTATGTGTTTTATATTTTTTGAATTTTGAAAATCTTGGTGTTCTGTCCCCATTTTCGTTAAATAATTCGAAAATGTATTGAATAATTCTAATGACATTGACAATCTTTGGTTTATAGATATTGATGTATTTGACATAACTTCATCTCGAAAGATTTCAAGAACTTTGACTGCCAATCGTTTTGTTTGTCCTATGATTTTATTAATTGTTTTTCTTGAAACGCTAATTTCTTGATACATAGCCATACTTCATCCAATTGACTCTTAATATTGTAGTATCATGATCATCGTCATCTAATGTATATGAATAATCTGAAGAGTCAGATAATAATTGTATCTCTGAACTAAAATCTTCATTATCACTGATATGACAGTTGATCTTTTGAAAATTGTCTTTAACAGAAAAATATTCTTTGATTTCACTGACATTTTGTATCTGATTATTTTCATTATTAATAATTTTATGCTTTGTAAAAACATGATTTTTTTAAAAATGGCAAAATTGTCATAAATTCTATGGCAATCATTCCAGAAACATACGTAGCCATTGCTAGCATGACAAATTTTAATATGATTCAATAGAGTCTTAATGTCTAAAAAGAACTTGCACACTGTTTGCAACTAATCATGTTGCCAATCAATATTAAAACTATTTTTTTAGTAATGTTTAAGTCTCGGTATTTTGTAAAGTTATAAGACCACTAACACTACAATGTAATCGTATGCGTATCCCCACTTCTTTGCTTGCATTTTGCTTCGAGAAACCATACACATTGCCGCCATCTAAACTTTCACCATTAAATAATAAAATTAATACTTGTTTATATGCATAACATTAAACATTAACTCTTTGTTGATACTATACTAAAGTATCAGCTCTTAATATTAATAACTGCCGTCACAACAGATTGTTAAAAAAAAATGTATTTATATTTCTAATTAACTTAGTCGAATATTTTTTATCGATAAATGTTTATAATGATTCCATTAGTTAATCTACTTACCTTGGGACTTCATATTCTTAGTAATTCAGGTTGAAAATCTATTAAACATGTAAATTTTTCCCACCTTAATTTGAGTGCCTGTTTTAAACAAATACAATTGTTAAATAGATTTTGTTCATAATTGTACATAAAAATACAACTCTTAAGGAGTAAAATGAGTACCTAATTGAGACTGTACCGTAACTGTGAGCTGGGAAAATTAATGTCTACGAGACGATCTTTTTATATAACAAATAGATTTGACAGCAAACTAATAAACATTTAAAGTTGAAATTTTTACCAGCTATTCCAAGCATGGATACCTTTACAAAGTGCTTTGTTACAATCATCTACGACGAAAATATTCATTAGTTTTGACAATTGTAAAAATGGACAATATCCGGCTTTCACGCCGCTTCGCTGTTAAACTAATTATTGGAATTTGACAAAACATAGCTCATTTTATAGGTTTTGAAAATATCTATATTTTTTGTCTAAACTTTTTTTCGCTAGCACTAATAGTTTTTCCGCAAAAGTTAAAAAACCATGTTTTCATAACTTTACACCGTTGTTTAAACAATTTTCCCAACTTTTTAGCTGTTTCATTTATGGTATTTTATATTTTTACATGCTTCCGAACAACTTCGCGCAAAAATCTCAGTGGTGGCAGATTGTTCCAAAAATGGCCGGTTTTGAAGCTATAGTGACTGGACTATACGGCGATTATTATTCGTCGAAAAGCCTTTCTTTCTTTCCTCAGACGCTGACGAAGATTATTTATCGCTGGTTCAACGTCATTAGCAATCTAAAAAAAAATACAAACCATTAAATTAATAATAAATAAATGGCGTTGATTATACATTAAAATTTATAATTAATACTACTTCGACATGTTAAAAAAACACTGTCTTCGCTCTAGCATAGAAAGTTTACATATTCTGTTATCTATATTTTCATTAACCTTTTTTGGTTTACCAGGCCGTTTTGAAGAAATTATGTATGGAAGCAAATAGAATATTAAAAAATCTTGTTGCTTTAAAATAAAAAAGTAAATTATCAAAATTTAATTTATATTAATAAATTATTGTTATTATTATTACCATTACTAAGAACATTTGATTAAAAGTTTTACGTATGACAAATATGTAGCATCTTGAATAGTTTAGACTGATTCAAATTAGATAATTAATGACATTTTTTTATTTTTTTCCATTCCTTCAGTATCAACTATATATTTTATTAGAATGTAATTGTGAAAAAAATCCACTTTGTTGAGTTTAAGAGGTTGAATTAATCCGGAACTTCGTTGAATCATCGCTGACGCTATTATTCGCGCAAGACTTGTCGTAACGCGGAATTTCACTGAACATCCCGCCCACCTTTCCAATACCGACAGGTGAGGAAACTAAAGAAAAACTCGAACAAGCATGATTAGCGCAGTCTTAAGATAATGCTAGTTACAAATTCTTAGGCTAAAACGAAAAAATATTACAATTAGGCTTAAGAGCGAAAGTATTCTATGGTGAGACGTTACAGAAATCTTAAAACTAGGCTTGAAAGCTAAAGTCTTCAATGATGAGACGCAGGCGAACCCGGGTCAATGTAATTGACAGCAGTAAATGTGCATAGAAAACCGCGGTTTCGTCGTCAGGGGGTAATCGACGAAGCTTGACGACTGGGCGGACGAAGGTAGACGTAGAGGTGCGAAGCGAAACCACACGTACGAGTCCGTCCCGGCCCGGGTGAACTTGGGTAACTCTAGCCAGGTGCCATACAGCTGGAGGAGTCAATTCATTGGTGACTATTACTAAATCCCCAGGCTGTAGATCGGGCTGTTGCTTCAGCCATTTGTTGCGTTGCTGCAAGTGAGCGAGAACTTCCTTTCGTCAGCGTAGCCAAAATGAATCCCGCAGTTGGTTCACTATCTGCCAGCGAAAGGGGAGGCTGCACCTTGAAGAGGGATGTTGTACCGGTTCCGGGAAGGCTAGAGGTACTGATCCAATGAGGAAGTGTCCGGGGGTAAGCGCCACCGGGTCAGTTGCCTCGTTGCTCAGGGGGCAGAGAGGCCGCGAATTTCGACAGGCCTCGATTTTGACTGCAAGGGTTGACGACAGCTCCTCGAAGGTAAGTATAGTTGCACCGATGACTCGCAGAAGGTGATGCTTAAAACTTCGTACCGCTGTTTCCCAAAGGCCACCAAAATGAGGTGCACGGGGTGGAATAAACTTCCATTCGACCTGCTGTTTTGCAAGTTGAGCGCCCACCTCGACGGAGAACATAGAAGTTTCCATGAAGAAGCGACGTAGTTCAGCATCAGCTCCATTAAACGTGGTACCGGTATCAGACAGGAGCCTGCGGCAGAGCCCGCGTCGGGCTACGAACCGAGCGAATGCAGACTGAAGGCGGGTGTAGTGAGATCCGAAACAACTTCGATGTGAACAGCACGGGTAACAAGACAAATGAAAATAGCAATGTAGCCTTTCGTGCTTTTAGCTCCTCTCCCTTTTGAGAACAGGACCGGCAATGGGCCGGCGTAGTCCAGACCTACAGTTTGGAAGGGCCGTCCAGGTGTAACTCGATCGGTGGGAAGAGGAGCCATTTGTTGTTGAACCTGAGACGCTCCGTAGCGAACGCAGCGTACGCAACGGCGGTTGACTGAAGTGAGGAGACGATTCCCTCGGATTATCCAGTACGATCGGTTAAGCACGCTCTTCATGAGTTGAATGCCGCCATGAAGGGTAACAAGATGAATTTCTTCGGCCAATAGCATCACAAAATAGCAGCGACCCGATAGAATCGCCGGATGTTGCTCGGAAAAGGGCAACGGCGCGTTGTGAAGGCGTCCCCCGACTCTCAAAATGTAGTGATCATCGAGAAACGGGACCATGCGGGCCAGCGGACTACGAGGAGACAACTGCTTGCCTGCTGCAATGGACGTGATCTCGTCAGGAAATGTTTCAGATTGAAGTAATCGGATGAAATACGACGGGCGCGGAAATATTCCGTTGAAGTTATTCCGGCAACGTTTGGAGTTGTGTTAAGACGGTTAGCCGGGGTCCACCTTAAGCAGTAAGCTAGGACGCGGACGATCTTTGAGAAGGATGAATGACTGATCCTTTGGAGACTGATCTCGCGCTAATAGAATTATAGAGACCGAAGCGGGCGAGTCAGGTGGCGTTGACCAGTCAGTAGAAGCGTTTGTTAGCCATTCAGGTCCTCTCCACCACAGCGCAAAGGTTGCGAGTTCGTTCGGGTAAAGACCCCGAGATGCACAGATCGCTGGGTTGTCCCTTGATCGGACATGTCTCCAGGTGGCATCCGGAAACTTCGTATGAATCTCGCTGACGCGATTAGCGATGAACGTTGGCCACCGCGAGGGGTGACTCCCCGACCAGTCAGGTACGACTTTGGAGTCGCTCCAAAAGTTGATAGTAGCAGGTTGCTGTAACATACCAGGGATGAGATGCTCAGCTACGTTCAAGCCGGGGGAGTGTCTCCACCTTGACCGGGGCTACCCGAGATTTGGCTATAAGGAGGATTGAAATGGATCCGGTAACGACTGCGTATACGACAGCCGCATAGGCACGCATTGATGCGTCGGCGAAGCCATGAAGGTGCCAGCCTGAATGATGAGTGGTGCCGATCCATCTGGGTATCCTCAGCTCTGACAAGTGAGTCAAGGATGAACGGAATTTCAGCCATCGTTCGATCAATTCTCGGGGTAGCGGATCGTCCCAGTCCAACTTAGTCAGCCAGAGATCCTGTAAGAGGATTTTTGCTTTGAGTAGCACTGGGGATATAAATCCTAAGGGATCGAATAAAAGCGCGGTGTCCGATAGGACGGATCTCTTCGTGATGAGGGCGGTCAGTGGCGGCAGTGTGGTTGAGAAGTGAAAGGTGTCACTGCGAGGAGCCCACTTGATTCCTAAAGTGGAGACGATGTCCGGTGAGGATAAGGGAAGCTCACAAAACTCGTTCTTTTGTAGGCCCTCCAGCAGCTCTGGACGATTGCTGGACCACTTGTCTAACGCAATGCCAGCGGTGGCGAGGTGGTCAATGAGTTGATCTCGCATTACCTTAGTCTGATTCTCATCATCAGCACCTATGAAGATGTCGTCGATGTAGGTTTGATAAGAAAGTAGAAGGTACGCGAGAGGACGAAGGTTCCTGCCTTCCTCAGCTAAACGACGAAGAGCACTCATAGCGAGGAACGGTGCGCTTGAGGTTACGTAGGTGACAGTTGAGGCAACGTAATCCTTGATGTCGCTGTACGCTGAATCCCTCCAAACGAGACGCTGCCAATCTAAGTCATCGTCGTGGACTCTAAATTGGCGAAACATCTTCACAATATCGGTTACTATTGCAACACGATAAAAACGCCATCTCGTGATCACCAAGGTGAGATCTGGCTGGAGTTTAGGGCTAGGGAGCAGGATATCATTAAGCGAGTATCCGGATGAAGTTTTTTGAGAGGCATTGAAAACAACATTATTTTCTGTGAATCTGGGCGAAAAACTCCATGGTGTCGTAAATAAAAATGACAGTCATCGGCCGGCGAAGGGTAGCCCTTCTCATGTGATTCAATTGTATATACTCTGACATGAATTTGGAGTATGAGATCTGCAAGTCAGGGCTACGAGAGCGGCGAAGTTCTGATGTGTGAAGACAAGCAACGGCGAGAGCTCGTGAATCTGGGAAAGCTTCTCGCCGAGAAAACGGAAGACGAACTACGAATCTACCTTCGGAATCGCGGGTAGTAGTCGTGGCGAAATACTGCACGCAATACTCCTCCTCTGGAGTGAGCAATTTGATTGATGGGAGTTCTTCAATTTCCCAAAACTTGGCGAGAACTTGCGAGAGCGGTGCAGCAGCAAGGGCGTGATGCGCCGTAACGCTTGACGAGTCAGCGGACGCTTCTACGATCCCAGTAAGAATCCATCCAAACACTGTTTTTTGTGCGATGGGAGAATTTCGAGGTCCCCGAACGAAACCGTCTTGTAGAATTGCACCGTAGACGTCGGCTCCTAGTATCATGTCGATTTTTGTAGGCACGTTGTATTCAGGATCTGCGAGTTGCAATTTGTTTAGGTGTGGCCAATCTGCTGGAACGATTGCAGGAGTCGGTAGTAACGTAGTGAGCTTAGGTAAAATAAAAGCGTCACATAGGCACTCAAAATGATCATGAATGCGAGATCTGAAGGTGATGGAAGTTTCACCACGGGCGTGCGAGGACACGTCCACCTACTCCTAAGACAGAAACGGATACGAACCGTCGAACTAAAGTGAGCTGGGAGACAATTCTCTCCGAAATAAAGGAGCGCTCAGAAATTTCAGAAATTTCGACGATTACGTAATATAAGTTTGCGGTGATCGATACCGAAGAAATAAGTCTTCGAAAAGAACGGAGGTAGTGCTATTAATTCTGAGCGTGAGTCTTTATGACTAACGAGTACCTGCATACGAGGATGATTCGCTCCTTGAAGTAGTAGTGGGATGACTATTTGCCGTTCCCCGCCATCTGACATGTGATGAATGTAACGAATTCCTGTAGTTGCTAGTCGTAATGCGAAACCACGCTCTGCTACCAAAATGTTGAGTTTAGAGTTGATTAGGAGGAGTTCTCAGGATGCAGGTGAGGTAGCGAAAAAATTGATCCCTTTGTTGCAGTAGAATTATTTATTCGAAAAATGGGGCGATACAGCACAGTGCGAGATCGATAATATTACTCGTTACAAAAGAAAATTTGTGCTTATCGCCGCCAACAAAAGACTGACTCCTCGAAGTTCGAGACACAGGGATTAATACAGGCGAGGGATTAACCCCTCTCTCGCTTAAGACAACGAGGCGATCGCTTGCCGTACATTATGAATTCGCGCAAGACTGGTCGTAACGTGGAATTTCACTGAACACACTTCAACTAGAAAATGCATTAGACAATTAGAATAAAATATTTTACAGAAACAATAATAATGAAGCAAAAATAATATTTACTAAATTGGGCGCATAGTCTTCAATTTGTAGACATTTGAACTTGGATAAATATTCATCTACGTTTATTCAGTCTTTAAAATTATTCTTCGCGCCTTAAATGTATCTTCCTAATACAAAATGACAGTTTCTTTTGGTTCAAGGTGGTTTTTAGCCATAAAAGCTAAATAAAATAATATAATTAATGCTAAATAACGAATGTAAAATAAAATACAAATTTTAATTTCATAAAACACATAAGTACCAAAATGTGTAATCGAATCCTTAGAATCTTGTTCATTTTTAAGTTTGGGCTTTAAAATTCCATTGCACCTCAATTGTTCTTTGAGGTAATTTAAATGGTCATAGTTTGGCCACAGCTTTCCAGTTGTAGGAACTCGATGACCTTGAATACTTTTGAATGGAGAATAGTAGGTTGCAATATTCTCATTTGGAAAAATGGTTGAAATTTCTTTAGCCAGATTTTCAAATTTTGCACTAGTTATTCTAAGGAGAAATATAATAATAATTAAAAAGAAATTAATTCTAAACATAAACGTATACTACTTACATAAATTTATCAATTTGAGAATTTACAGGAACATCTTTAAATATTATATTTTTTTCTCGTTCTATCGCGGTTCTCGCCAGTTTAGACCTGGTATTTCTACTAAGAATTTGATTATTCTTTTCATAAAAGAAAAGTATTTCTTCGGCACTTGTACAATTCTTTAAATATTTATCTAAATGCTGAAACATTTCAATATATTTTTATAAATACATATTTTATATTATTTTATGAATAATACAAGTATACACACTGACAGAGATTCCTCTCAATCGTTTCTATCAGGTACTACGCTTTCAATCAGTACATTTTCAGGTATTTTTATATCTAAATCTGAAGGACTATCTTCAATTAAGTTTTCAAATACCTGTTCCTCTCCCAATAATGTGGTATTAGATGATAACGGTATTATAATTCCATTCGGCTGTTCAAACTAAAAAAAATATTACATAAGAAAAAGCATAATTACATTAGCATGTTCATTAAACTGTATAACATCTAAGTAAAACTCAGTAAAAAATAACCTCATTGTTATTTGTTTTTTCCATTTTCCCATGTAATAAGATTTAAACTAGAAAATTAGTAATAAAACCACCTTTAAAAGAGGTTAGGACATTTCAGTCAAAGTCATGGTACCTAAATGCCAATTATCTATTGCAATATTTTCAAAACAGATTACATTAATAAACATAAACATCACTCGCTTATTTATATATAAAATAATACTTACTTATATATAAAATCGATGCATTAACTTTTCTTTATTCTTGATATTACACTTTTTTTCCACAATGTACTACACGTGTTAACCTAATTGCTTGAGTAACCACCTAATATGAGTAAACCCGCGTAGCTATAAGTTACGCATATTTACCGACAGGGGTCATGCATACGTTGTCCAGTATACCATATTATTACTATACGTTTAGCAAATTCCCTTAAACGTTTTGAGATAAAATACGAGAAAGTTAATAATAAGTCGAATACTTTTCACAAGTATATTGTAAATGTCAAATTTTACTATACGTTTTGTAAAAATTGACGTCCCTTTAGTAATTTTGTATACGTGGTTTAAGATTAATATATATCCGTATAAGATTAAAAAAAAGAATTTATAAGAAATTAGGTTCAAACAGTGAGTCTGTCCTCGCATTACTGGCGAGTATAGTAAATTTTCTTATTATTTTTCTCTCAGTGTACACTGTAATAATAGCGCGTAAAAATTCCACCAGCTACTGTCACAATGATGTCATTACTACAACATTCCTGCAGAACACGCGGGCCTTAAAAATGGCCGGCATGCGATGTTTATAGGGTACCTATACCGTCTGTTCACGGCGAAACACTCGATATGACTTGTGTATGTGGATAAAAATTTTACCCGTAAATCGTCACTGAGAAAAAATTGTAGACGTTTATTAAAATTTTACAACTCGAAATAAGGGTCAAGATATAAATCAACGACTTTTAGACCCCCTGCTGGCAAAAAATTAATATTATTGAAATATCATTAAAAATATGGAAACATTTATGTTTGGTCATACCATTAATATCTATGGAAAATACCGATTATAAGAAAGTTTCAATGAGGATAATCGGATCAAAATCACCTAAAATGTTTTAACATTTTGATAATTATCTTGTAGTTTTTCCATGATTCAGATAACATAAACATGGTTCGATTTCTACCATTCAAATTTTGTTAATATTACGTTTTTTTTTAAAGGAATAATCTATAATTTATATTATATATTTGTTTTATATTTTTCATTAAAAATTGTTCCACTATGGGACTCTAGTAAGGCCAAATTTCTTTATAATACCCTTAGACAAAGTTCATTTCTCCTTAATACTGTCACCCGTCATAAAGGTAGGCTTTCTTCAACGATTTTCAGCATTTCAAACTTTTTAATTATTAATATTTTATAATAATTTTCATATTATGTAATATAATTTATCGAACAAATCAAAAAAGTTATCTTTTGTTCAAATCAGTTGATCTCTTTACATTATTTCCAATATTCAATCCTCTTATCCTCTTAAATAATGTGATGTTGATGAATATTATAATTACGAGATTTATGTAATGACATTTTTAATGTATAAGCCATTGCTGTAAATGTAATTTTTAATTACATAATATTAATATATTCTAGACGATTGCTGATGTCATTCGAACGTGCTTGGGTCCGCAAGCTATGCTAAAAATGGTTATGGATCCTATGGGAGGGATAGTAATGACGAATGATGGTAACGCTATTTTACGTGAAATAACAGTTCAACATCCAGCCGGAAAATCAATGATTGAAATAGCTAGAACGCAAGATGAAGAAGTTGGTGATGGAACAACATCAGTTATTGTATTAGCTGGTGAAATGCTAGCTAATGCAGAGCCTTTTTTAGAACAAGGACTGCATCCGACTGTCATTATTAAGGCGTATAAGCAAGCATTAGAAGATATGATAACCGTTTTAAATGATAATTTAAGTTTATCTTTGGACTGTAATGATAAAATGAAACTGAAAGAAGTAGTTAAATCTTGCGTTGGAACAAAATTTATTGGTCGTTGGTCTGATTTAGCTTGTGAAATTGCTTTGGATGCCGTTCGTACTATAATGCTAAATCAAAACGGTCATCAAGAAATAGATATTAAACGCTACATAAAGGTAAATATCTATAGTTAATCAAGTTGAAATGAAATTTCTTTTCGTGTAGTTTTTATGTTTTTGTACTTTCATATACGCGAACATATTTATAGTTAACAAGTTAATTTTATTAACTATTGTTTTGATGTTTGGGGACGTTTTTCTTACAAATAATGAACATTCTTCGAAAGATTATTTTTCACTATTTAAGTTCATAATTTGCACTGTAGTAAGTTATTATTATTATTTTTATAGGTAGAGAAACTCCCAGGAGGAGCTATTGAAGACAGCAAAGTACTTCGAGGTGTTATGTTGAACAAGGACGTAACACATCCAAAAATGAAACGCTTTATACAAAATCCACGCATTGTTTTGTTAGATTGTCCTTTAGAATACAAAAAAGGAGAATCGCAAACTAATGTTGAAATTTTAAAGGAAACTGATTTTACAAGAATGTTAGAATTAGAGGAAGAGACTATTCAGAAAATATGTAATGAAATTATTGCAGTGAAGCCCGATGTTGTATTTACTGAAAAGGGTATATCAGATTTAGCTCAACACTATTTATTAAAAGCTGGAATATCGGCCATTCGAAGAGTGAGAAAAAGTGATTGTAATAGGATAGCTCGAGCATGTAATGCAACAATAGTGAATCGTACAGAAGAATTACGAGAAGACCATGTCGGGGAAGGTGCTGGATTATTCGAGATTAAAAAAATTGGCGATGACTATTTTTGTTATGTAACTGATTGTAAAGATCCAAAAGCATGCACCATTGTTTTAAGAGGTGCAAGTAAAGATATCTTAAATGAGTCAGAACGAAATATACATGATGCTTTACACGTAGCCAAAAATTTACTCCTAGAACCGAAACTAGTCCCAGGTAAATATGCTAAAAAAATCTAATTGTCAACTTTATATTATAAGTTATTATTGGGGAAGGAAGCTAACCATTCGGATCATTTTATAATCCATTGTATAGTCCCTCGAAAGTACTTGTTCGTTTCAGACATTCCCAATTCCTTTGAAAAAGAGAAGATACATTTCGAATGGACTATTTATTTATTCCGGACTTAGGAAAATGATCACAACCCGTTTATTTCTTAGGTTGCAAATTCTTGGACACTGTGTCAGGACGTAGATGGGCATTTCTACCCCTTTTCTTATAATCTATAAACACTTGGGTCTCCCTTCCCTGTTCGTATATTGAGGTACTTACATAGCCCATGATCTGTCATAATCTGAGTGAGGTATAATAATCCAAGAGAATGAGATCTAAAATGGACTGTTCTTGGATGTTGCTTGAAAAGAGTTATTGTTTTGTGGATTATGGTCGAAAATGTTATTTAGAATAAGGATTTGACTTCCCGCCGGGTCAAAACCCTGTGCTAACCTCAGAAAAGATCAAGAACTGAAAAAAGTCGAAATAATCATCCATTTTTTCAGACATTTACCTTAATAGATTTGCAAATACACGATTTTGAGAAAAAGTCAGTACTACTAAAATTATTCACTAATAAATTCTCTACAAGATAGAAAAGAATTCGAGTGCGTAAATACAAAATTTATATTCAAAATGGGCCTAGAGATAGAGCACTAAAGTAAATAATTGCAAGAATTTTTAAATGTTTATTATACTAGTAATTATTAATTAATGGTTCCATCCTTTTTAACGTTCACGCTTTTAAATAATGCAAATCGAAACTCGAAACCCGATGTAAATCAGATCAATAGTTTAGCCGTAACATAATAATTAATTTACTTTTGCTCGTAATCATATCCCTTTTTTGTTTTAACATAAAGTTATAAGTTATCAATAAAATTTGGCGCTGATTTTTTTACGAACTCATAAACATCTTATCTCTTTTTTCTCGATCTTTGTTTATTTAGCAACATTTAGCACGACTTTATCAAATTGAAAAAGTTTGTTCTATAAACAATTTGATTATTTTAGCCATTATTGGAGTTTTTTTTTAAACAGTAACAATGTTCTTGAAATTGATCGAATATTTTCTGAGATATCAGAGGCTAAAGAGTTTTTTCCATTTTGCTATATTGATTTAAAAAAACTGATCAAAATATATATCCTAGAAGCCTTATTTTTCTATTATCGCCTGTAATAGCTGCTTACGCTTCAAATCGTTATTTTGATTTCGAGTTATTTTGAATTTCTAAATCATTACCGAAGTGGTACTGCAAATGTCTTGTGTGTCTGATTTGTCCTTGAAGTTCTTCGATCCCTTGAGTACAGTTTATGATGAAAGAACTTCAAATTGGAAAAAGATTCTCCTTCTATCCTTACGACAGTATAATCCCGCCCTATTTCCTGTATCAGATTTGGATCTATCTATATACCAGGGGTTTCCATTGTTCGGTAAACTGTCCCGATTCTTCACCTAGTTTCTTCGCCTTCTTCACCTGATTTCATTTTGTGTCCACTAATGATAGTGCAAACAAAATGAAATCAGAGGTCTATAACGTTATTACAATGATTCTATAGGTATTTGTACAAAAATTAATAATCGTTAGGAACGGGTATAATGTTAAAATGATAATTCAGAATATTTTTAATTATAAAAATTTATACTGAACGTAGAGCAAGCACGGGCACGCTTGGACAGTAAAACAGTCAGGATAGAAAAAACTGCTAGAAAGAAAGTAGAAATATAAAATACAAAGAAATGCATTTTCTATATAACAAGCATTGAACTTATTTTATACTATAAGTATGCCGTCTTTCTTAAGATCTTAGGGAAGAGCACTAATAGACTCAAAACTTTAGTCGGAGTGGTGCGTTTGACATCTGTTGCTCCTCATCGGTCCTCTTAAGTGCTAATCCTCGAAGTCTAGACAGGAGAATAGCTCTGAATAGCCAGAGGACGATTCGAGGACGAGTCTAATGCTGATTGGAATACCATAGTGTTTTCTTGATAATACTTACTAAATACTTACTAAATATTTCATCTTGGATTTGACTACCAATCAGTCTCTCTAGTGTCTTGCAGACAAAGGAGATCAGGCTCTTAGATCTGAAGTCTTTAACCGTCATGTGAATTGCTTTTCACGTTTTATATGTAAAGACTACCCTGTAGGTCTTCCATAATTCAGGTATCCACCAACCACTGACTTCCCATAATCGAGTATATCTCATACGTGTCATTTCGAACTATATTTTAATTATTTTTAATCTTTTATTTTGATGCAGAATATTTGAGATAATATTTATCTATTTAAACAAAATTATAAATTATATTTTTTTATATAAATATTTGTTTATATATCAACTAAAATGAAATTAAAAAAATAGTTACCAATAAAATTTTTTACAGGTGGCGGTGCTATTGAAATGTCGGTATCCCGTATTCTGAATGAAAAAGCTGCTGGTTTAGCTGGAATTGAACAGTGGCCGTACAGAGCAGTGGCTCAAGCTTTAGAAATCATTCCGAGAACCTTAGCTCAAAACTGTGGGGCGAACACAGTAAGAACTCTCACTGCCTTAAGAGCTAAGCATGCTACTGGGGGTACGACATGGGGAATAAATGGTGAAACTGGGCAATTAATTGACATGAAAGACCATGGCATTTGGGAACCTGTAGCAGTAAAACTGCAAACGTACAAAACTGCTATAGAAACAGCTGTACTATTATTAAGAATAGATGACATAGTATCCGGAAGTAAAAAGAAAGATTCTGAACACGATAATGTACAAGCTCCTCAAGTGTCAGATGAATCATTAAAAGAATAATTATTTATATAAGCTTTTCCTATTTAAAACTCAATAATAATATTAAAACCCTTTAAAATTGTATCTTATCAACAATTGCTTACAATACATTTCCACTAAAAATTTCTCTATGAATAATTTTGTATACATAGTTTAAGGGGGTACTCTATTATTTATAAAACGGAATTGAAGTATGTATAATAAAATGTCATTTTGAGAAAACCACGTTTAATGTTTTTCACACCCCGAGCGCATGCTGTTACAAGTAAAAATATAAAAAACTGATTTTTCAAACACATCACATTAGAAAACCCTCTTAGTTGCACCTTTCTCTCTGCTCAAATATATTTATTTTAAATACGGGTCTGCCTTATTCACTCGTTCGCCGCTAAAAGATCTACTCTGAAAACGAGTTGCTCTTCACCAGGATTGTGATGTGCTGATTTCGTGCAAGGACAGGCAAAAACGTATGTGAAATGTAAGAATGGCAGCCCCGATATAATTAATCTGTCTATAATTTCTCATAATAGTAGACTGCGTCGAGACGTGTTACGGTAAGTCTTACCCTGTCGCTGTCAAGACTAGTTATGTCAAAAGCTTCATGGTCGCTAGTTCACTGTTGGAGATTATTAACTTCTTGTAGCAATTCTGACCGCTGATTTATCATCATCTTCTTTTCTCTACGGAGTCGGGTTGATTTAACTGTGTACGAATAATTATTAGGAGCATAGAAATAAATATTGTGATGAGCAACCAACTTCACGCGATATAAAGTCATCCAGATTTAAATTTCGCGTCGACCACGTTCCGCTAATCCTCTGGTTTTAAATTATTCAAAAATGGCACCCGAATACTGCGAAAATTTGAAATCACTGACATTTGTCAAACCAAAGAGCTAATGAACAAAATTGTTAAATATACAATAATTTTTTTATAAATGACCCCAATTAATAACTTTATAGTTAAGAAATAATTAATGAGACGATAATGACAATGAAATTAGTTTCTAAACTTATTAAGAATTGTGAAATAAATTGAATAAATTGTGAATTGTGAAATTTCATTTCCGCTCTTAACGGAAGTCAATATTGTTATAAAATCCTATAAACATCGTGTGCTGGCCATTTTCAGGCCACCCATGCTCTGCACGAATGTTGTGGTTATGCTATCATTGTGACAGTATTTTTACGCGCTTCGCCATGGTGGCACAAGGACACTGATATACTGTGTACAGTAAATTAATATTTAAGTAATCGTACGAATCTAAAACTTAAGTGAGAAATTAACAATTATAAGTGTTCGCTACGTATTACGTAACGTAAATGAATTGTCGCTAATAGTTATAATTTTAAAAAAATTATTAAGTATGTAAATAAATTTTTCATTGGAAATGAAAATAACCACTGACGTGGCTCAACCCATATTACACATAGCCGACGCTTTAAAATATTTGAGCAACGCAACCCTTTTCACGGCCATTGACCTCAAATTTTATACTGGCAGATACCTATGGACCCTGCGTCCATGAAATACACATCCTTCACGACACCATCAGGAGGATGCTACCAATTCAAGGTCATGCCCTTTGGCCTTAAAGAAGCAACGGGCACTTTCCAGAAATTAATGAGCCAGAAAGTGCTATCAGGAAATCTGCACTCATTCTAACTAGTTTACCTGGACGGCATCATCGTTTACTCCCAAAACCGTGAGGAGCACCTAACGCAACTAGCCAAGGTGCTCTAAAGACTAAGCCTGCACAACCTAACCGCAGCACTCGAGAAATGTCGATTCGCAGTCACCCGACACGAATATTTAGGACATGTAGTCAGCTGTGAAGGCAACGAGGCGAAAACTGAGCACATAGAGAAGATCAACGGTACATCTGTTCCCAGAACCAGGAAACAGTTACTAGGTTTTCTGCGAGTATGCAACTGGTTGAGGAAATACATACCCAACTACGCGTACATATCTGCCCCACTGACGGACCTCACTGGTAGCAAGTACGGTTTCCGATGGAACTCAAAGGCACAGGAAGCATTCGAAGCCCTGAACAGACAATTCACCAAGCCGTTGAAATTGGGTAGGCCACAACCGGATTGGCCCCATGTCCTCCAATCGGATGCTCAAGTGCTCGAGGAATGGGAGCGGTCATCTATCAGGAAAGACCCAACGACGAACGGCACATTTTCAGCTACGCTAGCGCCAAGTTCAATCCCGCCGAAACGCGGTACCACAGCAACGAGCAGGAATATCTTGCGGCAGTATGGGCTATCAAAAGGTACAGACACCTGTTGGACGATAAGCCGTTCATCTTGCGAACGGACAACAAGTGACTGACATTGCTGAGGACGTTCAAAGACACCAAGGACAAGTTACGGGGGTGGGCCTTGCTGCTGCAGGAATTCAACAATCGAGCATTGCCCCGGTCAGCTCAATCAGTTAGCAAATTTTTTGTCAAGGAACCCCGACGATAGAGAAGACACTCGTGAGGTAGACAACCCCGATTGACTACCACCCACAAGCAGGAGTTTCGAGGACAATCAAGCAGTCAACATAGTTGCATTCGAGGTAAAACTATTACAAGAACTACGAATAGGGCAGCAGAAGGACGACGAATAGGCATCTTAGGGCAAGGATGTTTTAACCAAAGTCAAGGATGACTTACTTTCGGTCAAGCCCAGTCCGGAGGCTGGTTCGAAGCTTCTTGTGCCCCAGGGTTTGACACGTAGGATACTTTAGGAATATCACGAGTCAGTGTTTGCCGAACATCCCGGCGCGGACGAAACTCTCCGGGTCATTCGCAGCCAGTAGTACTGGTGGCCACGGATGAGAAAGACGATACGAGGGCACGTCAAACGATGTTGGCTTTGCGCATGCAACAAGCCAGACGTGACCCCAGAGACATCAACCCGACCACAACGGTCCACCAACCATGGCGGACGATTGCCGTGGACATAATGGGGCCATACCCTAAAACCGCCAGAGGACGACGGTTTATCTTTATCATAACACACCTGATGTTAAGGTGGCCCAAGGGTCCACACACGCATCGAATAACCAGAGTGTTAGAAGATGAAGTATTCTCTCGCTGGAGATACCTACAGTCCATTCTCTCCAACAACGGACCCCAATTTGCCAGCAAAGTCTGGAGAGATACCTGTGTGAGCGCTGGGAAGCGCAACCTTAGACCACGGCCGCTCATCATCCGAGGCCAATCCAACAAAGAGGCGCAACCAGGAGATCAAAAAAGGGGTCCGTTTACACCTACAGGGACAGGAATACAAGAACTGGGATATTTGGCTACCCAGGGTCCTGTACCAAACGAGAAACCGACGAAACGCTGCCACGGGATTTAGCCCTATTGAGCTGCTCCTCGAAGAATCACTCGCACGACCGGGCGAGTGGGAAGGGACATCGACGACCCTATCCCTGGAAGAACGTACAGCACTAGCCCTGCAGAAGCAGAGCAAATATCAGGACCGATACGCACAAAGACAGGCAGTCAATACCAATGTCGGAGACTTGGTCCTAATAACAAGTCATCCTCTGTTCAAAGCGACAGAGGGATTTCACGCGGGCTTCGCCCCCAAATGAAAAGACCTCAACTGCATCACCCGTCAACTCAGCAGCGACGTTTTCCTCATGGATAAGGATGGTCATCCTACGAAAATATACCGAATGGAATTCAAAGAACGTACCAGCCCATTCCAGGCTACACGATCGCAACACGCGACAACCCCTGATACAACCCGTATCACACCATTACCCAAGAGAATCGCATCGTCAGCCAAAAACAAATCTGACCGAGCCCTGCAGACACAGTCAGAGTACGTCACCTCGGCGGAAGCACCCCGACAAAACATCTCAACCAGACATCGTCGTGAAAGGAGACGAAGAGCAACATCAACCCTACAACCTACGGGAAAGGAAGATTTTATTTATTGTAGCTACACGAACAAGACCATCGGGCCCAGGATGTACTTCTAAAATTCGACCCAAAGGCCATTTGGAAGGAGGATACCGATCATCCCTAATTAAAACAAGCCTGCCCACACAGAAGTTCTCTGTGGGTTCGCGCCATTTTTCCCTTTGCTGTAAATGCAAGAGATATTCCGTTGACCATCTCTTCCAAAACTGGTTTCGGATTCGTTGCTGCAGCTGAAATCTGTCTAAACGATTTCGAGGTATATATGAGGAGTCGGCTTCTGGAAGCAGTGCAGATGCGCCACCGTGTATGAAATGGAAGGGAGTCAATGCATGTAAGTCATCAATGTCGCTAGTTAACGCCCCGAGCGGTCTAGAGTTCAGGCACGCTTCAATCTCTACCAGAACCGTAGATACTTCCTCGAATGTCAAAGTGTGGTCTCCTATCACCCGCTTCAGATGATGTTTCAGAGATTTCACACCTGCCTCCCACAATCCACCATAATGTGGAGCACTCGGAGGGATAAAACTCCAATGTGTTCCATCGTTCGCCAGTACAGATGCAACCTCATGATAGAATTCAGAGGCTTGACGAAATAACTCCTTCAATTCCTTGTCAGTTCCATGAAAGTTTGTCGCATTATCGCTATATAACTTTGTGCAAATCCCTCGTCTGCCAACAAAACGACGATACGCACAAATAAATGCCGCCGAGGTCAAGTCACTCACCAGTTCGAGATGTATCGCTCGTGTTGTAAAACAAACAAAAACCGCAATATACCCCTTGTACGCACGATGACCGCGACCTTTCGTTGTACGTACATGTATCGGTCCGGCATAATCCAAGCCGGACACTGCAAATGGTCGACGAATAGACACACGCTCAGCAGGTAAATCGCCCATCAGTTGGTATGCAGATTGAGGTTTGACTCGCTGGCAGATAATACACTTGTGAATTACAGATTTCACGACATTTTTTCTACCAATTATCCACACCTGCTGCATTAAAACGCTGGATGTTAAGGTGGGTCCTCCATGTAAACAACGATGATGAGCCGAACGCGCGAATAGTATACTTAACGCAGAATCTTGAGCTAGAATTGGCGGATGTTTAATAGCAAAGGAAAGAGAAGAGTGCTCGAGTCTACCGCCTACACGTAAGATTCCCTCCTGATCTAGTATTGGATTTAGTTTACAAAGTCGGTTACCTTTCTGCAACCGCTTTTCGGCTTTTAAAATCTCAATTTCGTTGGAAAAGCTCTGAGCTTGAGACAATCGGATGATAATGGTTTGAGCCTGAGCTAATTCGCGTGAAGTCAAGAAATCAGGAAGTATATCTTTACCTTCCTTACAGTTACGCAAATTGAGGAGTGGTCTTCTACAGCGCGCCACAACTCGAATTAAACGAGATAAATTAGAAAATCGTAACAGCAATTCTGGCTCAGTTGATGACTGTTGGATATGCAAAACCTGTCGTTTTTCAGTCAGTTTGGCCAACTCTCCGATGATTGAGAGAGCCAACGAGGCCCGTTCCACCAAATATCAGTGTGCGATAATTCCGACGCTTCTACACCTCTCGTTGCTAAATCGGCAGGATTTTCTTTACTTGGCACATGAGCCCAAGTTGCTGACGGAAGCTCGGTTTGAATGAAAGACACAGCACAATCTGGCTGTCGGATCAGGCAAAAACGGGCGAGATTTTCAAAAACTCCAATTTTCGGATATGACACATTAACTTGACCAAGAGAGCAGCACCGCAAAGTTCGAGGTTAGGGATACTTACGGTCTTAACAGGCAAGACTTTAGTTTTCGCGGTTAATAGTGACACTTTTACGCGTCCGTCTCCTTCGTCTACTCGCATATAAAGAACTGCAGCGTAAGCTCTTGAAGACGCGTCGGAAAATCCGTGTAATTGATACGACCGCGAAGCAGTTACACCTAACCAACGATCGATAGATAAAGACGGTAAATCTGCTAATGATTTGCAATACGCGTACCATCGCTCGCGTATTTCACTTGATACTGGAGTATCCCACTCGCATTTTTGTATCCAGAGATCTTGCATTAGAATTTGCGCCTTTATCGTGATTGGCGCTAACCAACCCAGGGGGTCGAACAATCGAGTCACGTTTGATAGAATTGTACGCTTCGTCGACGCAGCTGATAATTCTGCGACATCCGCGATGTTAAATCGGAATTTGTCCTGGGATGGGCTCCAGTGAATGCCGAGAGCCTTGACGGTTTGATCTATCTCAATCTGTTTTTCGCTACCTGACTGTACAGAAGATGGAAGGAGCTGCGAATGATTCGCAGCCCACTTGTCTAACCTAATTCCGGCCAATTCTAACAAATTTGTCAGCTCTATTCTTTTCTGAACCGCCGTTGAAAGTTCATCAGCTCCCGCGAACGTATCGTCTACATATGTTTCGAATTTGAGGCATGCAGCTCCGAGTGGAAATTTATGCCCTTCATCTTCTACTAACTGTAATAACGTCCGAATCGCAAAAAAAGGTGCGCAAGCAGTCCCGTACGTAACCGTGGTGAGACGATAGTCGATCGGAGGAGCGTCAGGCGTTGGAGCCCATACGATTCTTTGTCTGTCTTGATAGGCAAGGTGAATTTTGATCTGCCGAAATATCTTCACAACGTCTGATGTAAATACAAACGCGTACCGACGCCAGTTCAGTAGAATCAATGAGAGATCATTTTGCAACGGAGCTCCGGTATGTAAATAATCGTTGAGAAAATAACCTTCTCTTGTCCTTCGCGACGCGTCAAAAACGACTCTTAATTTCCACGCATTAACAGACGTTACCACAGCATGATGAGGTAAGTACCACGCATTTAGTTGGTTCTTTTCCGACTCCCTAATTCGCGTCATATGTCCCAATCTCTCGTACTCTTGCATAAACTCTTGGTAAGCAGATGCTAATTTCGGATCCCGCGCAAACCGACGATGCATAGTAGCAAGTGATCTAATAGCCATTTGCCTGGTCTCAGCCGCTACCAACGGTAAACTTGATTTTACAGGAAGTCGCACTTCATACCGACCTTGACGATCGCGAATGTGGCTTTCTTTAAACAACTTCTCACAGGCCGCGTCATTGGGCTTTACTCTATGCGGCATCGAGGTTATATCTTCAATCGTCCAAAAACGCGACAACGTCTGATTGAGCTCCTCAGTAGACACACAGTGTAGTGCCTTCAACGTCTTCTCCGCCCGCCCTGAACTCTTTAATTGTACCGGTCCCGAAACAACCCATCCGAAAACTGTTTCTTGTGCGACAAGTTGCGACATCATAAATCGCCTCATTCCATTTAACAGTATTCGCCCATACACGTCCGCACCTAGAATAACATCTACTTTATTCAAAACATTAAACTGAGGATCGGCCAAATTCATCCCAGCAAACTGCGTTAAATTGAGTCCGGTGATAGTGTCGAATGGAATTTGAGACGTCAATCTCGGAAGAACAAGTGCGCTAGTATGCAGTTCGAAATTTTTATCTGATAGTGATTTTAAACAGAGTTCCGTCGTTGAACGCACAGTACCCGCCGAACTGTCCCCAACTCCAGTCAAGTTTATGCAGATTTTCTTCTTCGCGAGCCTTAGTAACTGTACTATGGATTCCGAGACGAAAGAAGTTTCCGATCCCTGATCTAAAAGCGCGCGAGCTATTGTACTAACACCGCCTGGGCCAATCACTCGTACCTGAGCCGTAGCTAGAATGATCTTCCGTTTTGAGACTGAACGCATGGCTGCGTGTAAGCTAACTATAGACGGATCACCACTAACTTTATTATTGCTTTGAGATGATTGTGGAACGCGATGCGCATTTTGCGAATTTCCTTGAGCCCTGAGATGCAAAAGAGTATGGTGTTTACCTTTACAGAGCGAACAACGTCCAGAAGATGCACATACACTTGCCTTGTGTGATCCAAGACAATTAAAACACGCATGCAAACGCTTGACTGTTGAAAAGCGATCATGATGATCCTTGTCTCTTAATTTGAAGCACTTCGAAAGATGATGTGCGCCTGAGCATAATAGACATTTGGAGAATTCAATCGGCCGTGAAGAACTGGCGTGAAAGATTTTACGTGTATGCGTCGATGGTATAGGCGTAGGAGCTCGTCTTTTCTCTGCCTTGCGATCGGCAGCTATCATACCAAGAGCTTGTGCTCTCTTCTCTAAGAATTTTATTAGATCCGTAAATTTCGGAAGCTGCTTGGACGTTTCCGCGATTTCCATGCAATCCACTGTGTCGACTACCGCCTCCTTATCGCTAAGCTCGGACTCCCATAATTTCCGAGTTTCTGGATCTAAGCGCTCCGAGAGCAGGAAAACCGGCCAGAAGTCGCTCTTTTCTACTGCCAATTTGAGATTTGATAACGTTCTCATAATACGTTGCGCTTCATCAACAAACGACCGTAACTCAAAAGCCAACTCTCTCTTTAAATATGGAATTTCCATGAACGACGAAATAAGTTTATTAACTATCAAACGAGGATTGTAATAACGCGCCTTCAATGCTTGCCACGTGCTAGCATAATTCGCACTAGTAATAGTCACGTCTTTGATCAACTCGGCGGCGCTATCCTTCAAGCATAATTTTAAATATTGTAATTTAGTCGCATCCGCTGATCGAGGGACATCATGCACCAAAGTGGTAAAGAGATCGCAAAAACTGGCCCAATCTTCATACCTTCCCGAAAATGTAGGTAACGGAATACGCGGAAGCTTTGCAGCACCACCAGTATCTAACGAGACAGACTGGTCACCAACTGAGCTTGAATCTCCGTCCGGCTTATCGAACAATGTGAGAAGCGTGAGTACTTCGTCTAATGCATTCTCATAGATTCCTTGGATGCGCTCAAACCAATTGTCTACCGTGTACGCGTCAGTTTCCGCATCATCTCTGCTTATTATTTCCGAATGAGTCTTCCGAATCTCTGCCCATATATCCTTAACTAGATCAAGACGCATCTGCACTATCCCTCTATTGAGAGACGCACGCGGCTTATTCAACAAACGAGTAAGCATGGTTCTTATTTCCGCTTCCCTCGCCGTCTGCGACGCGGTTAATTTCTTTAAGGCTACTGGAGCCATCATGCAATCTTATTTGGCCTATCGAGAAAAAATGTATACAAACTTAAATCCCGTATTCGAGGAACAAAAACGATAAGCCCTGCTACGAGTCGAGATAATCCTCACCTCTCCGCTTAATCTCCTAAATAAACACGCTCTCGCGCGCATGCGAAGTGCCGATCGTCTGTATACTAGGCTAGTGCGGCAGGCTACAACACAACAAACGAAACAAAGAACACCGTACTCGATACTGATTATTTAAAGATATTCTACACGAAAAATAAAATATAAAAAGAAATATAAAATGTAATGGACAGCGTGAATAACAATACTTATACACTCTACACACTTAAACTACAATTGACCAGACCAGTCCTCACTCCTCACCCGGGGCACCATGTTTATTCATATTCTAATTTAACTATTATATAATTTTTAAGGATAGTAAGGGATCGAGTGAGGGCTGTTCAAATAAAACTACACAAACTTACGCGAGATACACAAAGATTGCCTCGGCATAAAAACTCTCACGAAATAGAGAGAAAAGCCGAGACAATCTATTTATTATGATTATATATATATAGATATTATTATTATAACTACGCTTATTAAATTAAAACAATATAAACTTATAATTACCGCTCTTAGAAATTATACGCACGCCGCAAGGTACCTGTTCTTTTTTCTCGGTACTGCCGCAGCTTCTCTCCGATGATAGGCAAGCTGGGCCTGATGACCACGAATTAAAATTCGCACGTGCGCGCCCTGACGTCTCGGGGAACCTGACGCAACGGTGCTGGACAATCACCTTTAAGATTGTCGCCAAGTTTTCCACACAACACTAGCGCTCAAGGATGTACGCATACACTCCTTGCCACAATGACCATTGGCTCGCGCGAGGTACAATTACACTCCTGGCCAACTCAGTACGAGCTCATGCCACCAGAAACTCTCTCGCAAGACTACTCATCCACTAACGCCTCGGGTTCACTCTACGTCAGCGGCCGACAGAGGGCACGAATCGGTATCGTTATAGGTACCACGCTGCAACGCACGTCGCGAGAATTACATCTTAACTAGTCTAAAATAAACTTAAAATATTAGGTATTTAACAACGTAGAACTTATAACTAGGATTAAACCAACAATGGTCATCGTCCCCTATTTAGAATACATAATTTAACTTGTCATATTTCAATTTAGATAAATCTTTTATTTATTCTGATTTACGTGTTAAATATATATGATAAATATATATATATATATATATATATATATATTAGATATGGAAATACATATATACATAGTAGGACTATTGTAACATCCTTTATGATGGCGCCATCTACTTGTAATACTAGTAATCTGACTCAGATCATGTCTAAGTCAGTCAACGCTGAGCTCTCAAAAGCGATAGCTCGTTTCTTTAAATAAACACTGCCTTTACCTTTCAAACTGAGTTTATTTATACTGCCTTTATACCACCTTTAATAACATTACGTTAAAAAGGGAACTTACTTTCAAGGATAATTCTTATGTTATAAGATTGTCATAAATACCTTCGTTTTCATAATTTATTTGGTGAATTTAGGTTACCGTCCGATTTTATCAATGTAAATTTTATTTACAAAGCGAAAATTTACTTTTTACCTGTAAGCCAGACTCTCTCCTTAATTTGACAACTAAATTTTGAAAGCACATAAATCGCTCATTTAAAGTATTTGCCTTTAAAAATTTAATTAATTCTATACAAGAAAATATTATTGTGTTTTTATTATTATTATTATTATTATTATTATTATTATTATTATTGCTCTGGGAGGGGCCCCGGCACGTAGGTCGCTCGTGCTACTCCGGCAGGCCAGCCATTCTCCAAAACGAGAGAATGGCGCCTGAGTTAGCGAGCCTTATCTCCTGTGGGTCTAGGAAAAAGTCCCCTAGTAGTTGGTTCCTGAGGTTGCAGAAGCCCGGGCATTGTGCAATGATGTAAGCAGGAGTTTCTTCCTCCGATCCACACCACCTACAGGTGCCCAATTTTTCTCCACCTGTTTTCTTGCCAAAGTGTCTAAATCGCCCATGACCAGATATGATCTGGACTAAGCATCTGGAGTTCCTCCTGCTGTTGCCAGTCATACAGAGGCTCCATTCTTTATTCAGTATTACCATCCTGGAGTGTTTGCAGTCGCGACTTTCCCGCCAGCTTCCGGTGTGCTTGTCCCTGACCCATTCCAGTATCCTCCCCACGGCTAGGCACCTAGGCGACCCGACCGTGGGTTCTGGACCCGGTAGGCAGGTTCCTGCTCCCAGAGCGGCTAGTCTGTTGGCGACCTCATTGCCCCTGATACCAGCGTGTCCCGGCACCCATAATAGCCTGACCCTGTTGTACAGAGTCAGCTTGTTGAGCATCTTCTTACAGTCCCAGACAAGCGCCGAGGCGGTTCGGTGAGTTTCCAACGCCCCCAGCGCTGCCCGGCTGTCAGAACAGATGCTGATGTGCTTGTCCAGTGTCTCGAGTTCTAGGATCCTCTGAGCACAGGACATGATTGCTACGACATCGGATTGAAAGACGGTGGCGTCCTGCCCCAGTGGGAAAGAGGTGCTCCTTACGTCCCTGCGGCAGTAGTATCCCGCCCTGTTCCCTTAGCGGTCTTGGATCCATCTGTATACCAGATTTCACCGCTGCCCGGCAGGGAGTCCCGTTTCGTGATCCAGTCCTCCCTGCTGGGCACCTCCACCGTATATCTCCTTCCAAAGGTAACTCTTGGAATAATAATATCCGTCCTCATGTTAATTTCTGGATCGGATGTCAACGCCCTTGGTAATCGGGTGTGTCGTGTACCTGGCCTCCATTTGCTCTGGGCATTTAATCTGTAGGCCGTTTTCGCCGCCTCGCCAATGATGGCGAGGTGTATAGGTTCTACTCCAGCTAGTAGACCGAGTACCTTAATTGGAGTTGTGCGTCTTGCGCCCGTGGCTCCTCTAAGTATGAGTCCCCTTATTCTTTCCAGGGCCCTTCCCGCCCCAACCTGCTCCACCCTAGGCCACCAGACCACAGAGGCGTATGCGAGTCTGGGCAGGAGTACAGCCCTGTATAGCCAGAGGACCATCCTGGGACTAAGTCTCCAGGTATTGCTGAAGGCTCTTCTGCAGGTCCAAAAGGCTGTGATTACCTTGTTGCATTGGACCGACAGATGTTCCTTCCAATTGAGCTTTTTATCTAGGGTTACCCCTAGATATTTAGCCGAATCCTTCACCTCTAGTATCTTGCCCGGAATCCTCGGGGCCCTATAGCGATGAATCTTATATTTCCGTGTAAAGATGACCAGCTCGATTTTACTCGGGTTAACTGAAAGCCCCGTAGAGCTGCACCATCTTTCCACTTTCTTTAGCGCTAGTTGCATCGTGTCCATAGCTAACTCAATGCAACTGCCTTTAACTAGGATCAGAAAGTCGTCCGCATAGGCTTGGGCGCTATACCCCCCCCCCCCATCAAGCGCCTCTAGCAGCCCGTTAGCCACCTGGCACCAGAAGGTAGAGGACAGAACGCCGCCCTAAGCACAGCCTCTACTGACCCTTCCTGTAATTGTTTTTGTCCCCAACGTGGAGACGACTTTCCTGCAGCTCAGCATGTTCCCTAGCCAGTTGACCAACGTAGCCGGTACTCCCTGCTTCGCTGCCTCCTCTTGGACAGTATTGGTGGAGGTACAATTAAATGCATCTTCAATGTCCAGAAATGCTCCCACCATATATTCTTTCCTGTCCAACTGTCTTTCGATTTGCCGGGCCGCCGAGTGCAGAGCGGTTTCAGTTGAATGCCCTGGCCTGTAGGCGTGTTGGTTCGGATGTAGTGGTGATATTGACAAGACCTCGTCCTGTATATACCTGTCGACCAGTCTATCCAAAGTCTTAAAGACAAAGGAGGTCAGGCTGATAGGTCTGAAGTCCTTCACCGTAGTGTGACTCGATTTCCCCGCCTTGGGTATGAACACTACCCTAGCGGTTTTCCATGTATCAGGTATGTGTGCCATGGCAACACTAGCCTTGTATAGCTTGTTTAGCGGGCCAGTGAATTCCTCTAGGCCCTCACGCAGCATAGCCGGTGCCTTGTAAGGGAGAAAGTTACTCACTGCCCATTTAACCCTTTCCGGGGTAACCACTCGAGCCGCTAGGCTCCAGTCTGTCCTCGCCGGTCTCCTAGTACGGTTCCTGCTCTCCGGTCCTTTGGCCCAACTTGTACCCACCGGTCCAGCGGCCCAGTTCGTACTTGTTGGCCCTTCGGCCCAGTTTGCTCTCACCGGTCCTTCGGCCCGATCCGGAGTCCCCTGGATCCCCGCGGTCTCGCTGAAATCCGGAAAGTTGGCTCCCAACAGTAGGCGCAGACTTTCCTCTTCGGAGGAAGTGTACTCCCCTGTTGTTAACTAATAGCCTCCAACCACACTTCTGGGTTTTTGGCCAGGATACGGTTTAGCCTCGCTACGTCAGGGTATCTCACGATCCCCTCACAGTAGTTCTTCCAACCTTTAAACCGTGCCTTGTCGACGCTTTTCTTGTACCGTCTTTGCACTTCTCTATGTTGAAGCTAATCATCCGGTGATCTGGTCTTCCTTGCCCTATTAAAGGCTTTTCTGACCTCCGGTCGTGATTGTTCTAGTTCCTTGTTACACCAGGGTGTACCATTGGTTCTCTTGTGGCAAGTTGAAGGGCAGCATCTTTCGTAGGAAGTCTTTATAGACCATTCCAGGCAGCGCGCCCAGTGGTCCAGTCCTTCCTTAGCGCCGAGATCTGGTCTGAAGGATGCGAGCTCGCTTTTGAGAGACTGTCTATACAGCTCCCAATCGGTTTTCCTTGAGTTTCTGTATATTTTACTCTCCGGCGACCCCGCTCTCCAGTCAAAGCAGATATGTCTGTGATCTGAGAGTGAAGGTTCTGTAGAGACCCTCCAATTTCCGATACAGCTAACTATAGACTCCGAGCAAAGATTCATGTCCAGAACCCCTCGTCTGACAGCATTGAAGAATGTAGGTTCATTCCCCCTGTTCAGAATGCAGAGGTTCGTTGTGACGAGATATTGTAGTAGAGATTCACCTCTACTATTGATATCTGTGCTGCCCCATTTTGTGTGATGCGCGTTGGCATCGCACGATAGGAGGAGTGGAGCGTTACCCTCCTGGCACCACTCCACTAGTTCCTGAACCTCCCTCGGTGGGGGTTCGTCATAGACGTCGTAGGGAAAGTATCCTGATGCAATGACTACTTCCTTTACTGAGTCTCCCATTGGGAGACTAGTCCTAACGACGGCGAGGTCACCGCTACACCGGGACGGCAGTAGCGTAGCTTCCAAACCCCTTGACGATGATGCACGCCCTCGGGGTGCTGTTCGTCGGGTCTCTAAAGAGACGACCAACCCCAGTTAGCCCCCTAACATCGCCTGCAACCACCCAAGGTTCTTGGATAATGCATATGCCTGTGTGCACCTCAGCAAGACGCCTTGCCAGAACAGCCGAGGCACCTTTGCTGTGGTGCAAGATAATCTGGGTGAATGCCACCTCGACGCTAGCCATGGAGGTTAGGTCGCTGCGGCGACACCCGTGCCCTGTCCCTTGGGGCCTTCGCCCACCCTCACGAGGATGGTTCCCAGGCCCCATTGTACCCTGTACCCGCGGGTCTTAAGGACCCGCAGGCACCCGTCGGGCATGCTGAGGACAATGAAGGTACCACACTCTGGTCCCTCCCTTGCTTCCTCAGCTAGCACCCGCCACTTCGCAACGGCAAGGTCCGGTTGCCTGCGCCCAATCCGCCCCAGAACCACCTCCGAACTGATCCTGTTACCAGGGATCCGAATGGTGGCCCGATGGGGCTTCTTAAGCACAGACATCTCGGTCAGTGCCAGCTTAGCTCCTTCCCAAGGACGCAGACTGGGGGAAATTGCCTCCAGCCAGTCTCTTGAGAAGTCGTTATCCGCCACTACGACAACTGCCCCTAGCTTGACGAATCAGTCTCGGAAGCAGGGAAACGGTCCAGCCTCGATCTTGAAGATCTCGGCTTCAACCGCTTCGTTGATGAGAGTTAAATGATGTTGATTCAGCTATTCATTAGGGTATCCCTCCCCCAAGAGGACCCTCGTCAACGGGTCAACCATCCTTGCCGCAGTGAGGCCATGCTTCAGGTTTGGCCTCTTGGACGCAGTCCTGTTAATGGGAGGGGTCTCATTAGATCCTTTGCGACGTTTGCCGGTCTGGATCTCCGAGGCCCATGCCCCCGATGTTCCAGGATGGGAACTTCCCCGATTCTTGGGGTTTTCAGACCCCGAGGTCCGGGCTCCTTTCCCACCATGTTTCTGCTTCTGACGCAGGATCTTACGCCTTTGGGCCCCAGAGACCTTCCGGCTCGGACCCTGCGTCGGGCGACTCTCGACTACGATTCCTCGAGATTTTTCCGAAGAGCCCTCCTTCAGCCCCATAGCCGATTCAGAGGTGGCGCCTACCTGGTTCTCTGACGAGCCGCTGTTCGGCGCCACCCCGTACTCCCCCTCGCCAGAGATGGGTCCGACCGAAGTCCCCCCTGTCTCCAACGAGTAGAGGAGGGGGGTTCCTTTCCCTCCAGACTGGGCGTTGCCGCCCCGCTGGAGGAATCGTGACCTCCCCTCCCCTCGCAATCACTGGTGCTTTTTAGATATCTCTCCATAAAAGTCCCACGAGTAGTGAGGAAGTATATGGTCCGCCACCGCAGAGCCTCATACGGTGGTAAGGCTAAATACGAGGGGAATGTGCCCGGTATCCCCAAGGCATCGTTAGCGACACCGTCTAACCCCGGGTGCCAAGAGAGCTAGTTAGGCACGATGGCTCACACCGTCTACACATTTATCCTTTACGCTACTGATTAGATGATACATTAAATATTAAAAATAATTGCAGTTTTTTTCTCCAGCGGCTTCAGATCCACTTTTCAATATTTATTTTCTTCCGAGCAAATTATGCAGATTTTTATCATTCAATATTTGTTATTATTACTGCTTTACACAGAAATATTTTTGTCTGCAATTAATTATGTTTTTTTTTATAAATTAATTACTGCACAATTGTAATAAGTAAACTGTTCGCCACCTTCTGCTGTAAGTGTCGTTAGTATAAATTTTTTGAAACATTACAAACTCCTATTTTATAGAATAATACATTATTTTTTTGGCAATTTGCTGATTAGATATCAAACTTTGAATAGTAAAAATTGAGTCTTATTTATTTTACTTAATTTATGAGCAATCTACAATACAATTATCGGAGTATTAAACAGTGTTGGTAATGTTTTCCGATTTTTTTCATTCAAATTAGCTTAATATAACTTTAACTAGTTTGTAAATGCATTTTGCAACATACTTTTAATTAAACCATTATTCTAATTCAATATCGGTAATATAAGAGTTAAGCGTAATAAAACCGTTAATAAAATGGAATAGTGAACTGGAGCTCGCAGTGAACACAATAATCTCGATCGAAGTACAGAAGACTTTCTGAACAGGGAACAGGAAAATTTTTCTAACCCGGAAAAAGATAATGTTTTTGTGACAAGGCCCATACTCATATCTTTTACCTAAATATATAGCAGCTCTCAAAAGTCGGTAGGCAGGCTTTTTTGTTGGGCGACAGGGATTATCTCATGCAGTTTCACTTCGACTCACAGTAACATCCAGCGTTGCGTCGCAAATTATGTCAGCATGGCGGGATTTTGGCTTACTCCTAGATTTTGTAACTAGATGTTTGTATACATGTTGTATGCCGTCGCACCGATACGCCGATTTGCCAAAATCATGTATCTAGACCTGTTCATATTTCGTGGTTGAGCAGAAACTCTACACTACTGGAATACAAGTTTTGTCGACGTCTGCTGCTGTGTTCGTATACGGTAAGCCTCGAAAAGGAAAATACAAAGTAATTTTGAGTTAATTAATCTTAAAGTATTGATTAAAAATTACGTTTTATTTTCCTTTTCGAAACATACCGTACACCAACACAGTAGCAGACCTCGCCGGTGGGCGCAACCGTGCCGAGGGGACTAGTTGGCCGCTGGGGATCTAGCGGTCTTTCGCGGTGCCTCGGGGAAACCGGGCGAAATCCCCCCGTATCCAGCCTTACCTTCACATGCGGGGCTCTGTGGTGGCGGACCAATATTTCCCTAGCTAATCGTGGGAATTAAATGAGTGACCAAATAAAAAAACAAACAGGAGAAGCTGGAGGAGAAGAGCCTGGTGCAAAGGGTGGCGACCAGGAGGCCGGACGAGCCGTTGAGGCAAGTCTGCCCCTGGGTCCCCCTGACACAGAGGCAACAGCAGAAACGTCAACTTCATCGATGGGAGGCGCCCCAGTGGTACCCCCGCAGGCGAAGAAGAAGCTCTGCGGATCCCTAAGGAAGAAGCTGCAAAGGGAGAAGTAGCAGATGGCTAAAGGAGAGGTGACTCCGACTGCACAGGGCTTGGAAGTGGGCCAGAAGAGGCGACAAGGTTTACATAAATCCCGCCCTCTGACCCACAGCCAAGCAAGAAGCAAAAAGGACCAATGACAGCGGGAGGACCCAGGTCACAGTTGAGACCCGGAGCCCCTAGAAACAGCCAGGAAGGAGGGATCCTAACGGATGCCGAGAGGGCAAACCCACTCACCATAGTTATAGTCAAGGAGGACTACCCTGATGGTCCGATCACCCCGGAAATGTTTGCACAGTTCCGAGCGGCCATCAGGAAAGAGTTCGATCTTATGCCGCGGGGCTCTTGGCCCAGATTTGATGCAAATCACTGCAGGCAAGGGTCGATCATAGTTGTGGCCAGTAACCCGGTGGCGAAGGTGTAGCTAGCAACTAAGCTAGCGACTCTGGACTTACCCTGGGGTGGCCCAGGACTAAAAATGGGAGGGCCTGAACTCCTCCAACACAGAGTCAAGGTGATTGTCCGGATCCCCGGTCCTCCGTATAGTCCAGTGGCGATACTCGACAGGTTGGAGGCCAACAACCCCTCCCTAAAAACGAAGGCATGGAGGGTGGTAAACTCCCAGGTCGGAGAGGAAGGGAAGGAGGGCACAGGAGATAAGCAACTCCTAGTGCTAACCATCCCAGAATCGCACGCCGGGAGTTTGGCAGCCCTAGACGACAGGCCCTGGTACGACCTCGGTAGGCTACACTTTAAAGTATGCCGCCGAGAGGCGCAAAGGGCCGTTGGTGGGGATAAGGCTACCGGGGAGGAAAGGATGGAGACATAAATGGCTCCATCACACCTCTCCATAAGCCAGATTTACTTGCACCATAGCAAGAGCGACTCAGCTATTATGCAAACGAGCCTGGCTAGGATGCACACAGGCATAGCCCTAATCCAAGAACCTTGGGTTACAAAGGGTGCCATAAGAGGGCTAGGGGGTTTTGTCGGTTTCAGGTGCAAGGAGGAGCAAAATCCCAGAGCCTGCTTAGCTCTCAAGGGAGTCAACGCGATTCCACTATTGGAACTTAGTACGAGGGACCTAGTGGCGGCCACAACAAGAGTAGAAGGTGTAGGTTGCCTAGTTGTGGCCTCAGCCTATCTCCCCTACGACAGCACGGAGAATCCTACCATGGAAGTCCGGAAGCTGGTAGAGTATTGTATGAGGGAAAGATTACCACTGTTCCTAGGATGCAATGCAAACTCTCACCACAGAGTGTGGGGCAGTTCAGATGATAACGCGAGAGGGGAAAAATTACTGAACTTCCTCGCAGGCACGGAGCTAATACTGCTAAATGTTGGCAACACACCCACGTTCAGAAATGCGAATAGAGCGGAGGTGATCGACATCACGCTAGCGTCCATTAGTATCGCAAGCACGGTAATAAACTGGAGAGTCAGTGACGAACCTACATTGTCAGACCACTCCCGTATTAACTTCACGGTAGGACTGCCAAAGGAGGAACAGCCCACATGGGCTAGGGACCCTAGGCGAACCGACTGGGGAGAATACACGAGGAAGCTAGGCGAGACAATGGGGATAAGACGTCTCTAGAAGCGGCGGCTGAAGTCTTCGCCAAGGCAATAACCCAGGCGTATACGGATAGCTGCAAACCAAAACTAACCAAGCAGAAAGGTGAAGTATGCTGGTGGAACCGTGAATTAGGCCGAATGAGGGAGAAATGTCGAAACTCCCTAAAGCAGGCCAGAAGATTCAACACGAGCCCTCTCTGGAAACAATTTAGCTTCTGCGATAGCACCTAGAAAGGCAGAGAGGCGGCCAGGCTGAACAGGATCCTCGCAAAGAATCCGGACGCAGTACTAGGAACACTGAAATTGCCGAGTGGCAATTATGCTACTACGGATGAGGAAACACTGGAACTTCTAGTCAAGACCCATTTCCCTAGCTTCGAAGCTGAGACAAATGACCCGCCACGACAACAAAGGAAATCAGAAAGGAAACAGCGAGACGTATCGGGAACTCAAAGAAAACCGTAGTTTCGCAAATGAAATTGTCACTCTGGAGAGGACGAAATGGGCGATCAAGTCATTCGAACCCTTCAAGTCACCGGGCCCTGATGGTATATATCCGGCCCTGCTCCAAAGAGCAGAGGACGTTATCATTGACCCCTGATGAGAATGGCGAGGACCAGTATTGCACTCGGTCTTATTCAAATGAGCTGGCAAGGAACCAGGGCGGTTTTCATACCCAAACCAGGCAAATGTGACTACACATCGCCGAAAGACTTCAGGCCAATCAGCCTTACCTCCTTCATACTGAAGACGGTAGAACGGATGATCGACAGATACACACGGGACCTCATACAGGAAAGTGGGGAACTACATAAGGAGCAACATGCCTACAGGGCTGGCAGATCTACGGAGACAGCCCTATACAGAGCCACCTCCACGATCGAAGAACAGCTTAGGGCGAAAGGCTTCGCAGTGGGAGCACTCCTTGACATAGAAGGTGCCTTCAAGACACTGCCAGGGAAGTAATCGAGACCGCCATGCGCAGGCTCTCGATACCCCTTGGAGTAGTGAAATGGGTGGACCACATGTTGGGAAACCGAAAGCTGATTGCCAGCAAAGGTAGCACGACACTGGAAGGCACAGTAAAGTCGGGATACCCCCAAGGAGGTGTCCTATCTCCACTACAATGGTGCCCAGTAGTCGATGAGCTACTGGACAAACTAAACTATGCGGGATGTACAGCTATAGGATATGCAAACGATATCCTAATAATAGCTAGGGGACCGTTCCTAGATCCCCTAATGGGGATAATACAAGGAGGCCTAACATTGGTAGAGGACTGGTGCAACAAAACGAGGTTAAGTGTCAACCCAGGGAAGACGGAGATCCTCGTTTGCACCAGGAAATACAAATGGAACAGGGAATGCAAGGTAACCTTGGGAAATCAAGCGTTGCAACTCAGGTCAAATACCTAGGCGTACTTATAGATAGTAAATTATCGTGGAAAAGACACCTAGAGTACATAAACGGTAAGGTCACAGCCAAACTATGGCAACTCAGAAGGGCCATAGGGAAAATCTGGGGACTGACTCCGGAAACGATAAAATGAATATATGAGGCGATACTCAAACCCAGATTGACGTATGGAGCGTTAGTATGGTAGCCCAGAATGACCCTATCCACAGCAAATGCAGCTCTAGAGAGACTACGAGGAACAATTGTCAGGAGTGTGTCCGGTGCCATGAAGTCGACTCCGACGACGGCGCTTGGCATGCTCCTGGGCATTGAGCCTCTGAGAGTGACCTTATCCGCAGTGGCTGCAGAAGCCCTGCATAGGGTCACAAACTCATTAGGACAGAGAAATAGGGAAGGGAGGTTTCAACTCCCTGCGGGACTGGGCGAAAAGGCGACTCTTTGGATAAACCCGGACGCTATGAACGCGCATTTCATGTTCGACAAAAAATACAAAATCAGCATCTCAACCCGTGAGGCATGGGATGAAGGAAAGCCCCAAATCCCCAAGAACGGGCACATCTGGTACACAGATGGGTCTAAGAAAAAGGGAGGATCAGGGGCTGGGGTGTATTGTAAACAAAATGGTAAAGGTACTATCCTGCCACTGGGAAAATACACCACAGTGAAACAAGCTTAGCTAACAGCTATACACTGGGCGTTGGAGGATGCTGATTCAGCAATACTCACCACAAAGGTAGACATATATTCAGACTGCAAAAACGCACTGCAGGCGTTGCAGAGATCAAGTACGAGATCCAAGATAGTTTGGGACAGCTACCTGGCTCTGAACAGGTTAGCGGCCAAAACGAAGGTCACCCTAATATGGATACCAGGGCACCGTGGTATCAAAGGAAACGTGATAGCGGATGACCTAGCAAGACTCGGGGCAGATAGTGACCTAGTCGGACCGGAACCAGGTGTGGGACTGGACAAGAGCTAGTCAAAAAAGACATTAGAAACCGGGCCAGGAAAAAAAAAACCGGTTATGGGAGCAAACCCTAACTTGAAACCATACCAAGAAGTTTGTAACGACGAATAATGCGAAGGAATGGTCCACACGCATTATTGGTGTTGAAAACAAGAAGCACAAGCCTACACAGGCGTATGCAGTTGTCTGTAAATTGTTTTAGTGCTTTATTGAAAGCAAGCTTCGAGGAAATCCGACGTTCTTCTCGAACGGCACGCGTTGGGCATCAAGCTATAATTTTTGGGGAAAAACCAAATGCCCATCATAGAATGGACTACGCGCCTTGCAGATTAGCAGTACGGGCCTTTTACGATAGGGTTGGATTTTTTTTTGTCACGACGGTCAACTGGACGCCAATCGAGTGCGGGTGTACAAGAGTCTATTTACATATGCGAGGGCTTAAAAAGGGCCCGCTCTAGCAATTAAGAGTTAGTGTAGAACAGAGCTTGGCTGTGCGAACTACGAACACTGGGGTAGCTCAAAGCCTCTCTCTCTCGTGTACCTCATTTGTGTAAAATAAATATTAAAACGAACAGATTTTTGCCAATATCATTTTCCCCAGGCCTTTATTCAAAAATTGGTTTATGCTAAGTAAAGGCCAAGTTACTCGTGGAAACCCTAACGGGCCACGACAACCTTAGGGCACATAAGCATAAAATGGGCAGTCCGCGGGCCCTTTCTGCAGGTTATGCTGCATGGAAGAGGAAACATCGGAGCACATTCTCTGTAATTGCCCTGCTATATCCCGGAAGCGGAGACTGTTTTTAGGTGCACCCTTCCTGGAGGCAGAGGAGGTCCGGGCCGAATCCGCCCTCAAAATACTCGACTTTTGGGAGGCGATTGGCTTGAACAAGTACAGATAGAATACGGAGACGAGGGGCGCCAAGGGATATCCCATGCGTCCAGAGGTCTGGTTAAGCTTCAACTCACCTCTATATAATAATAATATTTTTGGGGTTATTGTTTGTTAAATAAACTATAGCACAGTCTTCCTTTTACGAATTAATTTATTGTAAATAAGTTCTATGGTACAGGTAATAATAAATTGCTCAGAGAAGCTAGTTGTAGTCGAAGCATTCGTCGTACAACCGCTCGCTAGCTCTTCGCGTCTAAGACTCAAGTAGCCCCTAGCTTTCTGATCAAGAGGAGGGCCTTTTTCCTCAGCTTGGGCTTAACAAAAATATGACTATTTTTCATATGGCTTGTCTTTTGATTTTACAGTGCTACTTGAAGAAGTGCGGAATACGCTTCTTCCGAAGACCTATAATCCTCTATTGCTTAGCAAGCCTCACATTTGTTACAGTACGGTTTTATTTCAAAACGATTAAAGTAATAAAAGGCAATAAAGGATTATGGCAGTATGGGAAAAACCCAAAAGACATTTCGTCGTCTACCTACACTACAAATATTTCTTATTATCTTACTGTAGATTTACTCCGAAATCGAACAAATATAATAAAATAACCTATATAATAAAATAACCCCACAATATAATAATAATAATAATAATAGATCAAACATTAATTAGCTGTATTTTTTTAATTTCAACTTTTTGGAATATCTAATTAACGCGAATAAATTGCCCTTAGGTTAATTTAATTTTCCCGCTATGAAAATACAACAAATACTAATGAAACAATGTAGCATCGTCCATGCGTAATACTATTGAAAAACCGCGCGATAGGGAGAGCAAATTGAGCGCTCGATTATCGATCGATAATCGCTCATTGGTTAATGATGTCTTCGTTGATAATGCTTTAACAAACTTGCTCCTCAGTTATAATCCTAATAAAATAAAATAATTAGATTAATTAATAATATCTATAAAGAGGATATTAGATCAATTCATTAAATTTAGATGCTTTTCAGAATACAATAGAATAAGACTATAAAAAGTTGTAAAAACATGAAACTAAATTATGTTATTTAACATAAAAATACCTATTCAATAATAAAAATTTAATAATGATGAAAAATTACGTTATGTTCGAGTAAATGACGATTATAAATTCATTAGAGGCAAATTTTTCGATGTAAAGATTGTGAAGACTTGCATACTGTTTTGAATACATTTAAAGAGTATCTACAGTATACCTAGGAAAGTATATGAATGTTAACATTAAAAGCAACATGGTACACAGTCTTTTGAAGTCATACACTTTATGTATTCCATGCAATGTAATAAGTAGTATACGGGCTGGTATGGAGAGACATTGTGGGCAGGGCCGAACCCATAAAAAGTGTTGTGTAAGCATGACGTAATTAAAATGATTTATTACCTTTTAATTTTTTGTTGATATAAACAAATCATTAAAAGTCATTGTTTATATAAACAAACAACTAATTAGGATGATTTATAGGTAATAAATGTGAAATTAGTATAAACCAAAACATAACGAGCCTATTGTTCAATGGAGAGTAGAAATAAAAAAGGGGAGTGTCAACCGACACTTAATGTTTGTTTATATAAACAAATACGCATGACTACCCACCCCTTTACTCCATACCAGACCTGGTATTGAGTTGAACTTACGTCATACTTACCTCCACCACGTTTTACTCTATACTAGCCCTGCGAGTCAAATCTTTCTACCAGACAGTGAGAGCATTGTTTTACGCTATACCAGCCCCGCAAAGCAAATTTTCCCACCAGACAGTGAGAGCGTTTTACTCTATACTAGCCCTGCGAAGCGTTTTAAGAAAGTGAGCGTTTTGTTAGCTAGATGACCTAATTTACATTATTTATAACTCATGAATGTTACGTTTCTACGAACAAAAGTATAAAGAACTTATTGATCTACAGAAAAAAGAAATTAAAAAGGGGTGTCATTTGCCAGTTAATACCTGTTTATACAAACAAACTAGTCATGACTGATTTTATATATGCTTACATCATACTTTTCCCCTACTACGGTTTACGCTATACCAGACCTACGAGTCGAATTTTCCTACCAGACAGTGAGGGCTTTGTTCCTGCCTCAGCCAGCGCTATACCTATATACGCTCATTCATGCTCACGAATTTGTACGAACGCGCTCCTCTCGTTTGAGAGTTCGACTACGCCATACCAGCCCTGGGTTTTCCATCTATATATGTATATGTAGGGACTAGCCGCCAGGCGGCGCGCCCTACTAGAGAGAGATAGAGAGAGAGAGAGAGGCTGAGGTACCTACGCAGCGGCGTGCAGGTAGTCTCGTCAGATACTCACCGAGAGTCGAGCAGTGCATACTGGTAGGGAGCTGGTCTAACAAAGCTCTCATATTATACGACACGTGACTTAACCTCACTTAACCTTCACACGCCACAATCCCGATATATATACGTATATAATTTCTTTCTCTCTCACACTCTACTCTATACTAGACCTGAAATTCTCTTCGGTGTACCGATCACTAGCTCTCTCGCTCTAACTTAAAACGTATAGCTAAACGGATAGAGGTAGGAATTTATTTAAATAAAATAGATATTCCAAATTTTTAGAAATTTTGTATTAAATCACATATTTTGACGTATGTGCACACATATATATTTTTATTCTATAGCTGTCCCTGAGGTTGTTTTCGTAATCTTACGATACCATGCTCGTATTTTCCTATAACGTGTGTGTATACATATACTTTTTGACAATGCTGCATCTTGCACTACGTTTGAATATATGCGTTGACCCTGAAAAGGGCCTATTGTTTAAAATAAAAAAATTATTTATGCATCACTCGGTAAAACCTTTGTTAACGAATTCGGTGGAAAACCCATGGTTAATCTTCGACTGCGATTGTTTATTTGTTTGAGAGAGTTTGCTGTATCCATTGAAATTCGGACAAGATTTACTGTTGAAGGAGTAAAAATTCAAAGCCTTTTTAGCCAATCCTTCCTTATTATTTTTATCCACGAGTGGTTCTTTATCTCCCTTCTCCTTGCGGATGTTTATTAATTTGCTATATTCGTTACCACCCATAGCTGATTTTAAGACGTTTATCAAAACGTCTACCGTCTTCTCGAGTTGATGTAAGAATGAATAATAAATGTAATCTACGCACTCTTTTATACCCAATATCTAGTACATGGTGTCGTAAAGCTTACTCTAAATTTCAAGTTTGGAAATTATTGGAAAAGGGAAAAAATGTACACAAATATTTTCACATGCAAAATTATAAATTTATTTAATATTTGAAAAAACTATATATATATATATATATACATTTGTGTGTGTGTGTGTATGTGTGTGAGTGTGTATTACATAGGAAACATTACGTCGTACAAATCTTTAAACACCTTATCTAATTCAAAACAATATAGTTCCATTAAAATGAGATCGAATACATCGTTACTTATGCTAGTAAAATTTAAATTATTTTTAACCAAATCATTAATAGTATGTATGTGTATAGTATAATATTGTTTAAAAGCATTAGCATTATTAAGAATATTTTTACATTTGGTCGGTTCCTCCTTCTTCAAATCATTTTTAATATAATCTAAAATATAATCAATACCGCGATTAAGCAAACCTGCGATTTCTTGCGTTTGTTTGAATCTTAAATCTATACATTCGGTAACCTGCTTTAAACCTAAAAATGTTTGTAAATGCATTACAATACTCGGCGGATTATCGTACATTTTTTGTTTCTTGCACGGTGGTTCTGTAGAATAACGTTGTTTTTACGGTGATTCTTTCTCTATCGTCTTCTCCTCGCCGCATTGTCGAGCATTTTCTTCATGCGGAATCTCCATCTTTGGTGGTGATACGGTTGTCCTCTCGTTTTCGAGCCAAAACAGTTTGTCAAGCAAATGTCGTGATTTGTTAAAAAAAATCTTGCCGGGTTTGGTAAATTCTTGATGAAACGAGTATGTATCGTTGAAATAATCGTCCAATGTACACGATTGTTCTTTGAAAAGCTCCCAGCTTGGATAGTCGAATGTTACATACTTGGCTGGTGATCCACTGCTACAGAGTTTGAGCATTGGTCTATAAAATTCAAAATGATACTCCAAACCAATAATTTCACGCTTCGAATTAGATTTATTCAAAGCGTAGGTAGTTGAGTACACAAGGTTACAGGTGATTGGTTTCACCTTTGATGAATTTTCGTTGGTAGTCATCGTAGATAGATTTTTCTGCTTTCTTCACAGACAAACACGAGATGTGACTTGTGAGCTAGGTTAAGTACGACTGTGCGTGGTCTCGCGAGCTCAGGAAGCTCATCAACTACTGCTCGCCGACGATTGGACAATAATAATTTTTCGTCAACGAATCATAGCTCGTACGAGTCGTTAAAATTATTTACATTTCATAGGAAATAAAGCAGCTCTTTGTTGGAGTTTCCATAAACAATGGATCAGCTGATGTATTTGGTCATAGACGTACAGCTCTGGTTACAAAACCCGCGACCGATTGAACTAGAGCGTGGTAAGGTATTAATGCGATGACGTAATCGTACAGTTTTAATTTTTTTTACGAGGCGACGATACAATTTGGCTGCGAGGGCGTCGTTTTTCCGAGAATCCGAAGAGAATAGCGTAAGATACTGTCGTAAAGAAGTGCCATTACACATGTGATAAAGAAACATAATACAATGCTCGCCACATACTTGCGAATCGACGCTTTGTATTTGCTTTTTGTTCCATTGGAATCGGAGACAATTTTTTCGGAGTCGATCGAGATGAAACTTTGAGACCGGTGCAACTCCATAGCTATCAAAGTAGATTCCGTATCCGTGTTTGTCTATGTAGATAGCGACCCAATGTGATCCAGGTTTGTCGGATGTAACCAGATTTGTTACAATGGCTGCGGGTATTGATAATAATTTCGGCACATGGTTTGCAGCGTACACACCTATCAAATCAGCCTTCAATTCGTGAATGACTCGAGCGATTTGACGCGTATTCATTTTGTCGTTGCCCCCTCCTTGCTCAATACTTTTCCCTCTACTTTAACTGTGGGGGTAGTTTCTGCTGGTCGCCGTCGACTTTATCGTAGACCTCGTCGTATTGGTCGTCGTCGTCGTCGTTGTCGTCGTTGTCGTCGTTGTCGTCGTCGTTGTCGTTGGCCTCGTTGTTGCTAGCGCCGCATGCACAATCAGCAACGTCGTAACCGGATGGCTGAAAGGTGTACAATACCTGGGGCGTCGATGGTGGTGAAGACGATCGTATTCTATCAAAACCTGATAGAAAACATCACTATTTATATTGTAGGTATCGCGAGGACCTTGTTTCTTTACAGCGAGCAAATGCAACCATCTTCTTATTTGATAGGCTCGACGCATCGCGCAAAAATCTTTCTTATCTTCAAATTTCTTGATACCGTGTGTCGAGCAGACTAAAACGTTTGGAAATAGATTTCCGAGTGTTTGAAAGGTAGGTGCCTGGTAATTTTCCAAGTTTACTACTCGACGCCCAACGATCGTTTCCAAATACTTGACTTTTTCGTCACCGTGTGAGTGCAGACGTCGCGCATTCTTCATCAAAAGTCGCAATGTACGGCACAAATGTTTTATCGAGACATTGCCGTCGTACCACTCTATACCGTGCACTTCGAGAGAGCAATAGTTATTTGTCTGTTGAATATCGCTGGGTAAATCGGTAAAATTACACGGTGCGCGAACTATTCAGTGTCCAATAATGCGGCTTTGAAGAGATATAACAGCCACCTCTTTAGGAATAAATTTTTTATTTATATCCCTAAAACCCTGAATATCGATCACGTAGTCAGTCATGATGCTGTAGCTATCGCTCCACTGTGTTAATGAATCGGTTGAGAACTAAGGCGTGGCCATCTCGAGCGCTCGTTTTATACACGGCGTTGAGCGCGCGATTGTGCGCCTGCGCGACCTATTACGCACTAAAATCCGTCACTATTTGACGGTTCGAGTCGATTTCCAAAACGTTATCGTACTCTGCGTAAAGTATACAATTGATAGACGTGAGCCATGGTGTCTCGAACGCACCTCTATACGCACGCTACCCGAACGTACGAGATTCCAATGAGTAGCACAATGTGCCGATAAATCGGGTGTCAAATCGAAAGCCGTCAAGAAATTACCATCCGTATAGTTGAAGCGATTTATGCTGAAACCTTCGTTGAGGAAATGTACACCTGTACCGGTAAAAAGAGTCTGGAATGTATCTATATAGAGTTTGCTAGTACCCGTGAATTTTGACTGTAAAGGTTTCTCGGAACTTGAACACCATCGATGTACAATGAAATATAGTTTATCGCGTAATTTTTAAAATTAAACGGATTCAAACTTCGATGACCGTTGAATGCTTTATTGTCCACAAAACCAAGAATTATTCTCTTTGGTAATTGACCGAGTATAGCGTTATCGATTGAATCGCCTAGTATACCACTGTGAAGAGTGAACGATTTTACCTCGACTATCGTTAGCGGATATTTTGCAGGTGTTTTTGCTAATGCTTGTGTATGAGCCAGCAATATACCTGAACTGATTTTAACTCTACGCACAATCAGACTGGCTTCTTTTATGCTAATTTTATATATTCCTTCGGTAGTCGAGTCCATTAGGCAAAATGCGTCTTTGCTACGCACTAGTCTATTTTATCCTGATTGAATAGATCGTGATGAATGTGTCAAAGTAATCATGTCAAAGTATTGACGATTTTGCGTAAAGTGTCTGCATTGAACTAGACCTTTATTTATGGGGTCTGGTGTCGCCGCTGTACAACCGGCATCGAAAGCATTGGCCGTATCCTCGTAAAATAAACTGGCAGTTAGATGCGTTGCTTTAGCCTCTGTCGAATAGTTGAGTAGAGTCTCGATGTATGCTCGATAAGGATAAGTGTTATTGGGTGGTGAGACAATTTTTTGATTGAAAAAAACGTCGACTTGATTGAACACCGAGTACAATAGATTGTTTACAGGTCCCACCCTAACGTCTTTGGCAATCGGTGTATCGGGATCTGCGGGTACGATTTTCGCTTGAATATGCAGCATAGTGTGCGCGAAATCCAAGTAATGTTCCCTACTGATTGGTACGACGAATTCGAAAGGTGCATCGACATCCTCGCTCAAAGACGAAATAGGCTTGTAGTGAAGAAAGCTATTGCTTTCGATACTAGTTTGCGTAGCGGGTAACGTAAACAAATCTATTTCGCTCGACATGCACTCGGACGAATGAGAATGTAAAAAGGCCATTTTTGCCAAACTATACGCTTCTAGGACCAAAAATATCGGTGACACTTCTCAAAGTCTGATGCGATTTCTTCCTCGTCGTATTCTTTCTCGTTTTCTTTCTCGTAGTCCCGCTGCCTCCTTTCTTTTTTCTCCTCGTCGTCGTCATCGTCGTCGATCTCGTACGTTTGCGTCGTTTACTCGTTGTCGTAGCAATATTGCCCGATACGCGTTTCCTTCTCGACCGAACTCGACGTTGCGTTATGCGTATTTTATAACCTGAGCCTTTCATCAGTTTTAACGCTGCTTTTCTTTTTAAATTTTTGCCCGACTCTTTAGCACGATGTACAATTGCTTCCGAGAAATTTGAGCCGTCATTGGTAATGTCGTCCAATACGTTAATTCCCGCTCATACAGCCTCCTTACCCACCGCTCCGGCTCCGGATGTAATGTAGGGGAGAATTTTTCGAAATAATCCACCGAGCCAAGCACCTACACCTCTCCCGCGTTGATAATTCGCACCGGACTAAACGTACCGCACACCAGCACCACCACCACCTCCTATTTGATCCTCGTAATATCGTATGTAATGACTCATATTTGCTCAATGATTACGCTTAAAGTGAAGCGTAACCGTCAACGTTGCATACTCGAATGGTATTCGTCCACCGTGCTGATCTCTTATATCTACGAGGATCGAATTAAAATTGGTATGCAAAACTGGTATATAATGAGCTGGTGCGAAAATTCGCACAACGTTACTGCCAAATTTGTAATCCGATGTGTCTATGGAAACTATACGTAGGAGCGAAGCTTGTATCGCCTGTGTGTATCGCCTACAGTGCGCGATTCGCATATATCTGTGTAGACGTATAATTGATCGGGTATAGCACGAGAAAGCGATGCTGGTCTTTCAGCAGTAGCGAGATAGATCGTCATGTCTGTACTGTGAAAAACAGCTTTATTGGATTCCAAAGTTTCGTTCTCGAAACCGAAAATACGTCGTACCTTATCACCCAAGTACAGTTCATGATCATTCGTGCATTTGCATACGCGTTTCAGTGCAAAATAACCTTGACGTTGATTTGGAATGCGTTCTAGACTAATATGCTCGCCAAAACCGCTTGTTTTATTTATTTCAGCGGCCAATGTATCGAGATTATTGTAATTTCCATGGGGAAAATAATACGACTCGGGCATGGTGTAGGTTCGATCACTTTTGAAGTGATAAAACGAATCTTTGTATTGTATGTGCATGATTGTCAAAAGCACGTGAATCTCGACGAGAGCAACCGACCAGTTACCCGACAATTTTATTTCTCGCGGGAGTTGCGTTGTAAAACAACTAGTAGTATTGTCGTAGTAGTACATCATACTACTGTTGCTCGGTAAAATGAGATAAAAATCATTCGCGTTCATTTTACTAAATTTTTTTAACTTCTGAAGCCTTGATCCACGAGTTGAATTTTTCCGGATAACCAACCCACTTGACGAGTAGCTGTTTGTTTGCGCGACCACGACCTTTGCTGCGTATTATACGTTCTATCTGGAATCGAGCGTCACTCGACGACGACGACATGCGTTTGTCGCCAACGAGTGCCAATTTTTCGAGGTAGAAAAAGCCGTCAATCTCTTCTCCGTTTAAATCCTCGAGAATAAATGTCGGTAAATTTTGTCTCTCGGATACGCGTTTAATTTTAAAAACTTCTTCGCTAAAATTTTTCTCGTAACCCTTCTCGAAAGTATTTTTCGTACGACTAATGCGTACATAAGGACGAGGCTTGTATTTATTGGCAGTGAGAAACGCCCTCTTCTCGCGTAACTTGTAAGTTGACTGCAAGCGAGCTCGTTTTTCTAAATTGTTACGCGCTTTTTACGTATTGTAGATATTTACGTCACACGGTCGCATTTTTGTTCCGCTGTGTAGCGTATGATTGTACGCATAGACGATTTTTGGCACCACATCGATATAACGTCTCGTATTATTGTGCGTAAAGTATCTCCACATTCGCTCGCGTATAGTTCGATTCAGTCTTTCGACTATAGCTGCTTTGATATCGGGATTTCGCGCAGTTCGAAACTGGATATCGTGTTTTTTTAGAAACGTAGATGCAATAAATTCTTTACCCTTGTCGGATTGCAAGAGAGCGGGGCGGCGTCCGTTGCTACGCTCGAGAATACGTTTAAATGCCGCGGTCACATTGCCGGCTGTCTTTTCGCGCAGAGGCTCAACCCAAGCTTGCTTACTGAGCACATCTACCAGTACGAGTAAATACCCGTAACCATCTTTGTGGTCTTTAATAGTGGTTAATTGTAACAAATCGCACTCCCATACGTTGTCGATATTAGTCACATTATAGCTCAATCGAGGAAATTTTCGTTTTACAGGTCTGTGAAGAGTGTATGCATCTTGATTGCTCAACCACTCGTATATTCGCTCTTTTTCACGCTTGTCAGTCGCACTCAAAAGTTTACCTTTACGATTCACATGTACGAGATTACGAGCTCCCGCGTAACCAGCTTCGTGCGACACGTCGTAGTATTGTTTTTCGTAGTTTTTTTCGTTTTCATTTTTTCTTTTTTTTTCTTCTCACATTACAAATCTAAACGTAACCACTTCTTTTTAGCACGATTTCGCGTCAAAACAGGCGGCGACACTGGCTTTGAAATGTTACTGTTAGTTAAACTTCTATTATTATTATCATTACTACTACTACTACTACTACTAGTAGTAGTAGTAACGCTGTCAATATCCGTTAAATTATTATTCCTCTTGTTTACCACAATCACCTCGCCTTGCTCAGAGTTGCGTACGATTTTACGTTTAGCTGTATTATACGGTGCTGTCAAACGCTTGTCAATTTTCACTATTTCACTGTTACCTATTAAATTTGAAGGTGTGTCGATAGTTTTGATGAATTTTGCAAAAGGCAATTGTCCAATCGGAGCTGGATCTGACAAATTTTTTTTTGCGTGCTACAAACGTCGGCAATCAGTTCAATAATGTTAGAATCTTGCACGGGTTGTCCGTCTATACTGATTCGTCCGGTACTGTCCTACCTGAGTCGGTCACCTCCAACACTCCTCAAGTGTTTGAGTAAAAGTCGAGCTTTTTGCGCGTGACTTTTTGACACATTTTCGAGTATAAAATCCTCGGACATTGGTGTTGTATCGACTTTGACTTGGTCGATTTCGTGCTCGTCCTCGAGTTCGCGTGCAAGACGTTCGGAATCTTTAAAAAAAAAAATATCGACGCAATACTTGCAAATAATTTTTACATTTTTCACGTTCATCCTTGAATTTTTTCGAATACATAATCGAGTGCATCTCAGAATCTAGTCTCGAAAGATTATCACCCGGCGTTTGCATAGAATTGTTATTCTTGTTTGATAAATTATCATCGTCGTCAATCGCTTCGGCTTTTGTCGTCGTCGTCTTTTGCATTCTCGAAAACACATCTTCCGGTACAATAATCATTTTTTTTCGCTCGGTCCATGCTTTAAACAAATCGTTTACTACTACTAATACTTTTTATTGAAGTAAATAGCATACATCGTAAAACTCTATATCTCCTAACAATAACTTAACGACTATTATACCTAATAAAGAGATTTTGGGAAAAACCCTTAATCATAAATATTAAGAACTGTAGACGTGTTGGCGCACGTAGTAGGGATGTAAAGTGACCATTGTCAAATTTGTATAAAACGCATCATCTTATGACTGCACAGATCAGACGAAATAGAACCACCGTAGTGAACAATACTCAGTGAGTTAAACTGATAATATTTTCTGTAACCCAAAGTTTATATCAAATATATATATCTTTATTGTTATATACTATTCTACGAGTATTTTACTTTACATAACCTTAACAGGTTATGGGCCCAGGAACGCACGGTGTATAACAGAGAAAAATTGAAGTAAAAATATAGTTATCGTGTATCAAGTATATAGCGTGTGTTGTGAAAGTGTTGATACCGAAGAAGATGGAATCATCTAGTGTAAAAATTGAGAAACTGCGAGGCAAGGAAAATTGGCTCCAGTGGCGCTTTGTTATGCGTACACTCTTGGAGGAGGCGACGATGTGATTGGAATTTGTGATGGAACAATCGTTGACCCAGGGAGAGCAGAAGGAAATGCTGCTAAGCGAAAAATATTTTTAAAGGCAGATAAAACTGCAAGAAAACTTATCGTTACTGCAGTTGAGAAGAAGCCATTAGACTTACTATTAAATTGCACGACGGCCACGGAGATGTGGAAAAAACTGAATACAGTTTACGATATGAAGTCGGGACGAAATCTAAGTATGGTGCAGAAGCAGTTTTTCGACTTCAAGTGGGAAGAAGCGGAAAGTGTAGCCCCACAATCTGTCAAGATTGGAACAGTTAGCCGCTAAAATGAAAAGCCTTGGAAGTAACATGGGAGAAAATATGCTAATCACACGCATTTTAACGACGTTGCCAAGAAAGTTCAATCATTTCCACAGTGCATGGGATTCAGTGGATGAAACAAAGAAAACGTTTGACAATTTGACTACCAGGCTGATAACAGAAGAAGAGAGATGGAAAGAAGATATCCAACAAGGAGAGTCGGTAGCTCTAATAACGAAAAGGAATTTGCACAAGGTAGACCGACTTCGAGAACAGCAAAAACCGACTGAAAACCAAAGCACTAGCTGTTTTAATTGCGGAAGAATTGGCCATTTTAAAAGAGACT